>NTHP01000144.1:798104-921796 GCA_003416845.1 Oplegnathus fasciatus
GGCGTTCTTCTCTGGATTCCTCTCTCGAGCTTTTTTGGTTTGACTCTCGGAGCCCATATGTCTGTCAGCTCATGAGCAAGTAACGTAACTCCAGACAAGTCTTCTTCTTCTTCTCTTTCTATACTATGCTCCACCCGCCAACCTCAACTGTAGTTCAAGTGTTGCACAAGATATGCCAGCAGGTCATTAGATGCAGACTCGGATGGACTCGGATGGAATGTATGCGTTTGATATTTGACTTGAGCTGCAGCATACCATGTGGGTGGGTTTGCAGACAAGTGTGTTTGAAACTGTTCTCTGTTTGCAAATCTCAGCAGATCTAATCAGTTTGTGGCGACAGAGATTGGAAGAAGACTTGGCTGGAGGAGAAAAGACAGTCAAAAAGTGTTTGATCATGTTTGGTATGCACTCTGAAGGCACAGGTACCTGTGATCTTGCATCCCTTCAAAGGAAATTCTTCTGAAGACCAAATGCTTTCAGGGGGCAGAAGGGTTCCAATCATTTAGCAGTAACGTATCCACAAAGAAAACTGTTGCATCAATTAGTGTTTTTCCCCGTTCTGTGGATTCTGCCATCTCAAAGTAGAGCCCATAGTCAGAGATGACAGGGGCCGGTAAAGCAACACTTCAACTATGTTTAGACTCCTGTGAACTTACTACTCGAATGAAAACATACTGGTGGCAGAGCATGAAACACAGGTTTTTAAGTGACAGTTTATGTCTGAGGAAGGCAAGGTGCCGGGCATTCATGTCTAGACCACAGCTAGGGTGCTTATGCATCCCGAATACAGAATCAACCCCAGGAGTTGAGTTCGGTGGGCAGTATCCAGGAGCAGGTCATAAAATAGTTCATTTTGCTCCAGTCCAGTTTTCTGGTGCACTGGTCAGGCTGGGCTGGCTTTTGTTAGTGCATGTAAGAAATTTGTTTTCACACCCACCTTTGCAAATCAAATATTTTCCATTCACATGTCAGGAAATGCCTCAAATCTGCGTATTGTTACTACACTCAAGGTCTTCAAAAAAAAGTCAAATTTTTGCAAATTCAAGCTGATTAAAATAAACTTGCATGATCCGAACAAACCTAACAGAGACAAGAGAACAAAACTTTCTGCACCTGGTGCCATAAACACAGCTAGACTAAATACTGCGTCATAAAAGCACAAATATTGCTCTGCTATTTGCTAGGCCAAATGTGCTAGATCAGTCTGCAGACTAATCAGCAAGCTGGTGTTGTGTCTGTATAGCGGTGTGTGGCGAGCAATTTTACTGATGCACTGAAGTGCAACAGTAAAGCAAGGAACGAGGCAGCAAGCGAGCAAACGGGTGAGACGAGCTCAGCAACAAATGGAGGTGAGGTCAGATGAGGTAAGAGCTGGATAAATAAATATTCACAGACCAGACTACTGACGCACCACTTCTTGCATAAGTCCAAAAATCTGCCAGTTCTACATGTGCAGGCTGAGCCTCAATGAGAAATGAAGGCTGCTGTGAATTTTAATTCATCTCAATAAGACGGGCGAGTCTCATTTCAAATACATGAGCGCAAGTATAATGTATGCCTAGTTTCACTTCCTCTATCCACGTGTATATGTTTGCTTGCGCATCACCAGGTAACCACACAGGGGCTATAATTCAAGTCACATTCATGGTCATTATTATCTGTGTAATTACCTGGTATGTGCCCCCTGCAGGTGTAGTAGAACTCGCGGCAGAAGTCCTGGCAGAGCCGCGGCAGGTCTGGCTCCCTGTGTGGCATCTTATCCATGTCCAAGGAGTGGAACAACACCTGGGCATTGGGGGAGCAGCGAGCACACTTGATCTCCTCCAGGAGACGTCCACATTCGGTGTTGTTGGTGGAGAAAATCTGGAGACCACACGCAACAAGGACCAGTGATTAAAATGGGAGGCTGTTAACTTTTACTTCTTACTTTGCCGCCATGTAGTTTAGGATTAGCTGGACGTTTGGTGACATAACATCATAAACATTTTCAAGGACTATAACTATACAAAATTAGATGTTTCCAAATGATCCCAGTGAGTCCAAATTACTTTTTTTAAGGCAAATATTAGCCCTTAAAAGTTTGTACCTAACTTTTTCAATGTTAGACGTGTATACATCGGCCCACGTAATGTGTAAAATGAATGGCTTTGATTAAATGTTTAAATTGTTCCTACAATAAAACACAGAGATGCCTAAGCATTTTCCAGCCCTTACCAGACTTTCCCATTTAACTGCCCTAAATAAGCCAATCTCACTCCAGTTCCCACACAGAAAGTCAGTCATCTCTACTCTAAAGTTACAACAACACATTCAGATAACAACTGTATGTAAACAACACTTTTCTGTCATAAACCCATTATTCCGCATGCCACATCATATGTTAAATGTCAATGTTCATCATGACGTCTGTTTATATTCTACATGATCTGCAGATTTGACATGTGGTCAGTTTGGATAGTTAGGGCCGGTATTATTGTGCTGAACAGTTTGTTCACACAGCAACAAACTGTAGAATGAAGAATGAGGAGGTAGACAGACAGTGACTCGCATAGTGTGAAAGTCTGCAGCATCTCCACCACGATCTGCATGAACGTTCACACCATTCACGCTGCAAAGACACTCCAAATTTTCACTGGTAATGGTGGTATAGCCTCTTTCCTCATTTTCCCACTGAAACATTTCTTCAGAGTTTTTACAATCTCATGTGCATAAACTGAATTATAACAAAGCCCTGAAGTACGCCAATGTTTTCACATTTCTATCATATCCTGACAACATTTTCTGTGCTACGCAACACCATATCCTTTGATACCAATTTGTTAAACATTGAGGTTGGAACACCCTGTCTGTTTGGAGAAATAAACAAAGAAATCATCTCATTCACTGCCTACTTACCCAAGTTCATAAACAGTTAAAGTCAAATTACAATTCCCAGATCTGACAGATCTTACAGCATGAAATGAATGAAGCCAAATAAGAGCCTCAAAGCCTGACTTGGGGTCATTACACAAAAGTACACAAAGAGTTAATCCAAAAGAAATTAGCAGGATTATTTACATAACAAATTAGCTGTAATAAAACACAATGTAATCTGTTTTAGGTCAAGAGCAGCGCTGCTTGGGCAGCCAGGCAGGCAGGCAGGCTGGTAGTGCTTTGCTCTGTGTGAGGTCCATGTGTAAACACCAATTTAGAGATAGACAGGCACATCATTCCCACTCTGGTATCAACAAATTAGCAGTCTGTCGAAGTCAATTAGACCAGCGGACCCAAGGCCAACATATGGATGCCTTACACTTCGCTCTGACTGCAGAACAAACTGCAACTGAGGAAAAGATTTTTCCGGTGAGTTATTCAGAGCCTTGTTTACCCAACAGGTGGCAGAACCTCTGGCAAAACCTTAAGGGTCTACCTGAAAAATATACTAACATATTCAGTAAATCTCTCATCACAAAAGGCAGTATAATGGACAAATTGTAGAGGGAAAAGAAATTCTAGCCTACTTGAGGTTCCACAGTTAAACTCTGATCTGAATCCCACTTTTGTTCTCTATTTTATCTAACTGTTGACGTTTTCCTCAAAAAGGGAGCTCCAAGCTGGCTATGACCCTGTATGTGTGGTGTGCTCCTCTGTCTCCGTGCCCTCTACATTCATGCCATGTAGTGTTGTGGGCATGCCTGCCCTCCTGCTCTAAATTGCCCATTGATTCTGTGTGCCATGGGCTGGCACAAGGTCCACGGAGAGTAGCATTTGTGTGCTCTCAGCCATGCCCTGTGTCCATATGTTGCTGGGATGGGCTCCAATGTTGCCATCATCCAAACCAGAACAAGTGGACCTTTGTTTGTTGTCTTTTGCTGAATCTCAGTGAGTACGTTCCTCAAAAGCAGGGAGAAAATGGCAATGAGGCTCAGCTGTTGCACTTTTGCTGAGGACACGCTAAAAGCAGGTCAAGAACGGAGCCACAATCAAACAAACACACACACACAGTGTAAGAAAATAAAGTTGTCATATTCCCAGGCTATTTCACATATATTTACATTACATTTTCTAAAGTTGGCATCACACCAAGCTGCGATGCATAGCTTCATGTGGGAGAACAGCTGTTACAGGATTAGTTGTATAATGGCTTTTGCCAATGAAATTGCCGGAACAAACATATTAATATACAATGCCACACTTGGAAGAAATCACTTGCCTTTCGATTGCCAAAAATCAGTGACGCTCTGCAAACCTCATATGGTCAGAGAGACTGAGACGGGGAGAGCACAGATGAAGGCAACACTAACTAAGCTTTAACAAAACACTTATCCTCGGGGAATAGGTGTAAGTTGGTTGGCAGGGGGATATAGTGAAGGACGCACACCCTCTCAAAGGCATTAACACTTGGACAGGGCTGATGACTGGGGGGGAGAGTGATGTTCCCCAGCTTCTCCCATTAGTGAAACCAACAAACACAATGGTGTTGTTGTTATTCTTTTGCCATAATCAGAAAGGGCTCCGTGTGTGGGCAGTGTAGTGGGGAGGAGGAGAAGTCGAGTTCGTCCCATTCAGCCCCCCACCCCCACCCCCTCCCTCTTATTTGCATGACTTGAGCAAATTAAATGATGCAATATGGCTTTTTGTCGCAACACAAAGTAAGATACCACCCAGCCACTGAATGATTCGAGGAGTGGTTTACATGAGAATGGCCCGGTGAGGATCCAACGGAATCCGCTACAAGTTTGGCGCATACAGTCGCCTTTTTTCCCCCCACGGAAACTGAGTAGAGGTTTAAAACCCCAATCTTACACGACATTTTAACGCTTATTTGTTACTTCGGTCGATGCCTGAACGGTCAAGAGCGTTACGTAAAAAGCGCGAGCCCGGTACATTCAGTGGAACTTCCCCCCTTAACGTTAAAACGTTAGGCGAACAAATGGCTGTACGTTAACGCCGAAAAACCGCTGATAACTAAACAGACAACATGAAAACAGTTTTCTATCTGCTCCCAGCTGCAGTAAAGAAAAGGTCCACGGTTGATTTTTAAAAGAAGCTACAACCGAGCTCCTACCTTTTCGGGTAAACGGTTCAACAGTTTAGCTAGTACCGCTTTCTCCTGACAGTTGGAGCCGACTGTGGCGATAAGTAACGTAAATCGGCGAGTGATTACCATGGTAACGCCGAAGCGCATTGGACAGCTGAATTTAGAGTTGCGCCAGATTGTGCAAAGCGAGAACAGCCCGGTAAACAAAAACAAAAAAAATCAACATTTCTCCTTTGAAACCTGGAAATTCATTCAATTTGAGACCAGGTGAGCGAAAAAGAAACAGGTAAACACGCACAGAAAAGATAGGCAGACCCTTTACGAGCAAAGTAAGTTGCAATGAGAGGATATAAGACTAAAAACATGATAAAATAACAGCACAGACATACAGTATGTGTCACAAATGGGTTTTTTTACAAGATATACGTAATACTTACAAAAACACACAAAGGCATGGTAAGGTTACCTATCATTTAGTAGCATAGACACATTGTATGTCCCTGTAGGAATGTTAAAATAAGACTTTTTCACAGCATAGCCCGGGGCAAATTCCCCTGACCATCCCCAAATTCAGCAACAAGAAATGCTGTAAATGCGTCTCCTGAGGCGTTTTAGCAGTAAAAAAAAAACAACCCTGGAGAAAATGCAACGTGGTGGATGGACATTAACCTACCCTGGCATCCCTGCGGTGCAGGATCTGATAGGCGGCTCTCCTGGTGGGACAGCAGGACACACGGGGATACAACCTGTGGCAAACTTCCCCGCTGCTGCTGCCGTCAAGCAGCACTTTTCGCTCCCTTTTCTTCAGCCGCTTGGGCAAGCTTCCGTCGTAACATCTTCTCCTCCTGGGGCTAATCTCTCCCCTCTCGCCGAATTTTGCGTCTCCACATTCCCACACGTTGACCGCGATGGCCAGGACGAGCACAAATTGCAAATGCTTCATAGTTTTAAAAAATCATAAAATTAACAAAAAACAAAAAAAACTCAGGATTTGCCCTGTTAACCTGCTATGTAATATATATATTTTTATTTAGGAGATATTTCTCCAAGCAGCAGAAGCCAATTACTACAAGAAAATTAGAAATGTGCTGTTTAACAGAGCAGGTGTCCTAAATTTGATTCACTGCTATAAAGAAAGGTGTTTAAAAATAAATTATTGTTGCTTCTGCTTATATAGTACAACTCAGAAATAAAAAAATGAAATAAAATAAAAGCAAAACAATAACACAATTTATCCTGATGAACACAAAAAGTCAACCCCCCCAAAAAAAACACCGTGAACTGCAAAAAAGAGCCGTGACGTTCCTTTAGATGTAATTCCTTTTAAGCACAGCACGGCGGTTTGTGCATGCACGGGGTCAAAAAAAACATAAGACATAAAAGTTGTCTCTCACTAAAGTCCTCAGACCGCTCACATGTTTTCCCGTGCTCTTTCCTCCTTCTTTTTAACCAGCGCGCGAGAAGAGGAGCGAGCACGGTGACGTATGACTTCGCGGGGGCGCGCGTGTGGCCACAGTCGCGTCCACGTCGAGGTAAACAGTTACCTGGTAGAGCGCAGGACGGAGAGTCGAGGCGGTGGGAGGCTCGCCGCTGGGCTCCACCGACCGAAAAAGTGAAGAAAATGATCACTCGAGTCTACTTCAGCCTTAAAGATGTGATGTAAACAAAATATAACCACTTATTTGATTACTAACTGGTAATAGTTCACTCATTATTTCCCTGCCCAATCCTTATAAATATCTTTCTTTCTCTTCTCATAGTCATGCAAACCTCATTCAGTGTTTTTATTTCTTTATGGCAGCTTTTTCATATTCAGCGGTGGAATGTAACTAAATACAATTACTCAAAAACTGTAGTGCAATTCTGAGATACTTACACTTATGCTACTTTATACCACTACATTTCAGAGGAAAATATTGGACTCTTTACTGCACAGTTTATAAAATATGACGCCTTCTTATAGATTAACAGTATATAAAGTAATTAAAATTAGTTTCCCAACATTTCTTACAAGATCATGCATCATGCAATCATATAATATATAATAATATCACTCTTACAAGTACCATATATTTTGCATATTGAGTACTTTTACTTTTGATGCTTTCAAATATTTTACTTATGTAAGATTTTGAATACATGGCTTTTACTTGTAATGGAGTATTTGTACATTGTGGTATTGGTACTTTTAGTAAGTAAGGAATCTGAATACATATTCAACTGCTATCCATATGTCGGAGTTACTTCATTGGCATGTACATGAGCCAAGTCTATAAAATATTTGAAAAATGATCCATACGTTTTTTTGGGGTTTTTTTTTCTGTTCTCGATTAACTGAACTTATGGGAGAGGCTTGGCACTGACTTTATGAAAATGGAGAATATTATGTCACATCACAAACTGTGTCATGGTTGTTTGACTTTGTTTCTAAATATGGTCTAAAAGGTTTATTCTGGTAGCCGCAGAATGAAGAATTACATGTGTTAGGCAGTGGAAAATTGGCTACGATGTGAATCAATCACTAGGACCTGATGCCCAGCAATTTGTTGCCCATATACTGTAAGGCATCTTAATTTGGCTCCTGATAATACCAAACTGAATGCAGGATAAATCCTCTTTCATTCTCTTCAGAAAAGTCTCACGATAGCGATCCGAAAGGGAATGTCCAACCATGCAATTACTGGAGAAACAACAGCCCCCCCTCCCTTTTTTGTGGATACACAGAGAATCTGAAATCAGTTACATTAGCGGCACCTGTTCTTACTTGGGGGTCTCCGGCACTCACCAGAGCCCCAGCTCAGCTTATCTACAGGAATCTGGAGCGGGAGGAATCCAGGAGGGGTTGGTTTGATTGTGGGCAATTATGGAAATGACTGTGTGTGCTATGAAGCCATGGCAGACCCTGCCAGATCTGACCCCCCACCCTCTACATTCTTTACGTTACCCAACTGGAGACATTTCAGGACCAAGTATAGCCAAAGTGCTACTGCAGTATTCTGGATGTAAAGGAGGGAAGGAACAAGACCATATGCAGAGAAGGAATCTGCCACCACCACCACCACCAGAGCTCCATGCAGAGAAAAAGAATATAACTGCATTGTCGAACAGCATGAAAACATGTGGGATGCAGCTGTGGAGCAGAGAAGAGTACATCTGCTGGGAGAGATAGACCATTAGAGAGAATCACAGTTCAACAGACTGCAGTTCGAAGCTGACAGAGTCCCGGTGAGGCACAGGCTGAGAGAAGACACACACACATGCATACACATGAAGAAATAAGCCATACAAAGTGTCTTCTCTTGCAAAGCTTGCTCTCCACATTATTCAAAACTAATTTGGTTTTTGTACATTTATTGCATCCCATTTCAGGTGTGGAGATGAATTTATAATTTGGCTCGTTAGGATCACGCTTGTAAGTCAGTATTGGTATAAATAAAATATTAACATGATACCACCTGCTTTGCCCTTTTATTTCTGCAGGGTCAGTGGGGGAATTCTCATGCACACATCGTCTGACCCTCTGAGAGGATATCCCTGAGGATGATGGTTAGGTTTGCGTGTGACCACATAAGGATCAACAACATGAGTCTGGAGCTCTGCGAGCTCTCATTGCCACCTCCACTGTTTCCCAGACTGAGGAGATGTTGAAAGTTTACCCTGTTCTCGCTGTCCATTCTGTTTCTGTATTGTTTGCTGCATAACTCAGCGTCATAATCATGAGCATACACAACAGCACTGATGACAGAACTCCGTTTGTGCTTTTTCAATTTTTCCATTACAAACAGGCAAAACCACTACCTCACACCTCACAGTTCATAAGTCCACCTAAAGTTGTCTCCGAGTGTTGTTAGAGGTGGCCAACACTTAGCTGTTTGTCCAGCAGAAGTCATCTGCGGAGCTGCAAGAAAAGTAGGATTTTTAGCCAATCTTTGTACGTGAACAGAACAGAACATCTTTTCCAAAGAGCTGTAAAAATTGTAATCACTTTATTATAATTCATTGATTGATTGCCCGACTTTTTATCCAGCGCCATCATCAGGTAAAAATGTCCAATTTGTTCAATTTGTCCAATACTTTGGTTTATGACTAATGTAGGGTGACTATATTTTCAAACCCCCAAACCGGGAACCTTAAGTGCATTAAGTGCACCGCACGTTCATGCACGCGCACATATATGCACTTATGCACGCACCATAGGAATTTGAAACCCACCTATCGAGCGCACCTGTCAACACCATGGACGCCATGAACGCAGCATTTTTGTTGCCTTGACAATGACACAGTGGTTGATTGACACGCATACAGACAAATCAGTGTTGAATTCAGACGCGTGGTGCATTGTTTATGTTTTTAAATTGGGTTAGGTGATAATGAGTGGGACAGAACATGATAAACGTCCATGTAAGCGCTGACAACAAGTATAACATTAAAATTATTATTTTAATTGTGGTGAAAACCAGGACATTTTGGTAGTGAATGTTGAAAACTGGGACATTTTAGTGTTTTACGGATATCTGTCGGGATTCGGGACACCCAGTTTGAAACTGGGACGGGATTGCCGGTCAACGTAGATTAATTATTAATTATTACCTGCAAAATTAATGGCATTCCCATCAGCCTCAGCTGTACTTTGTGTTTAGTGCTAATTAGCAAATGTTAGCATGCTAACACGCTAAACTAAGATGGTGAACATGCTCATGTTAGCATTTAGCTAAAACCACCACAATGCAGCCTCACAGAAATGCAAGCGTGGCTGTAGGAGTTTGACACTATGAACCTTTTGTAAACCCTCATAGAAAAGTATCACAAAGGTATTATCTGAAAGTAGTACTAGTAGCAAGTACTTATCTGACAGTATGACTGTAGTGTATTACCCTCTACCACAGAACTGGACATAGATACAATGCATACAGAATACATGCAATGTAGCATTGCAGGCTCAAAACATCAGAATTCCGGTTCTACAGCACTGAAATCACATTACATTATACCATTTTTCTCACCTCCGCCACTAACATGAAATCATTAACGTCAGCCCACTGCTAACAGTCATTCAACCATGTGTGTACTTTTCTTTCATGGCTTCCATCCCTCACCTTGCAGCACACAGCAGCATTGTGTTACTCTCACACCTTCTTTAATGGCCCAGCTTTGGCAATTGCAAGCCCTAAGGCATACAGAGCTCGGAAAGTGTTCACAATGTCATTAATAGTCCTGACAACAGCTTAATGAGCCTCTGCCATCTGTTTATGAAAGCTTTAGGGAAAAGCGAGAGAGAAACAAGAAAATCAGATCCAGTAGCGATTTCCAGCTGTGTGAGCGCGCCTGATTTCCACTTGAACATTTCTAAACACATGAGGACATTTTAAGTGTAGTGACTTATGCAGCGTCATCTCCAGTGAGTCAGTGACTGAGCCTGGGCTGTCTGCCCGGTATCAACAGCCTCTAAATCACTGGCTTCAACCATCGGACCACACTACCTCGCCTTTAGCTTCCTCGCCCCTCCTTCCTCTGTACCACCCTGGAGTGTCCTTAGGCCTTGTTTGGCTTAAGTATACACATGGCATGAGTAACTGAAGCCACCCAGGGCTCCCTGGCGCGGTGGCACGAGACACATACCGGGTTGCACAAGTCGAGAAGACGAAGTGGCCTGTCACTGTTTACGCGGTACTCAATGCCTGATGCATACAAATACACACAAATACAGTGACATAGCTCCAGGGAGATAAATACGGCAGCATTGGCTTGCCTTGCTCTGTACAGGAAACTGATCAGTCATTTGCGTCAGATAGATGCCTTTCCAGATGTGTAGGCACAGCAACTCTTTAGATTCCAACTCAGGGAGCTTAGCAGCGGTCATTCTACCTCTCAAGGGTCTCAAATCTCTCACTTCACTTTGATCACGTCTTTTCTAATCTTGAAGCGAAAGGAAGGCAAGGATTGAAATGACCATAGCTCGGTCCTGTTAGTACTTGGCTAATTGCATCTGTAGTTTGCTTTGAAAGGGACTATTTCCATTTCTTCCCCGTTTCAGTTTCTTTGGTCCTCTCTCAACCCTATAATAGAGAATAGCACAATCCCCCGAAGGCAAGTAAGAGGTTAATGTGCAGATTGATGACTCCTCGCAGCCACTTGTTTGTAAATGTTTCCATCGGGGGTTAAAAGATCCTTAAGTAGTACCATGTTAGGCTCCGTACATATGTGTGCAAATTGCAGATTCATTACAGCCGAGAATCACTGCGCTACAAATGAATTTGGTGGGATGGGATGGGGGCGGGCGGATGAGTGGTGGTAAGTGTAGTCTGGTGTGGGCAGCAATGATGGTGGTCCCTGACTGTCGATGCTCTCTCCCTTCTTTCCCTCCCTGTACTCCCTCATTCCCAGTACCCCGCCGTCCTCAGCCCATCTGTTCCTGCTTGGCCTCTCAGGCTCTCCATCAGGTAGGCCCGAGCTATTGAGTGCTCCTCTCATCTCATGGCATCCGAATAAGCCAGGCAGAGGAGTGTGTGTGTGTGTGTGTGTGTGTGTATGCGCACCTGCAAGACTGACATTTGATAAATGAGGGCCCACCGATGTCATTAGCTGGCTATCAACTTGCCTTTGGGCAGATCAGCTCAAGTGAAAATATTTAGCGTAAAGAAGTACACCGCGTGCGTGCTGTACTCTTGTTATTCTTTTGAATACAGACAGGTGAGAAGAGCAGGTGATATCAAACAGGCATTCTAATGCCATTTTTTTCTGTTGCAGATTTGTTCTTTAAGAGATTATTTTGACACCGTTTTAAATCTAAGCAGTGTCACGCCCTTTTCTGCCTTTATTAAGAACCATGCCAGTAAGTTTATGCCCCAAATTCTTGCTTGCTTAGTGGTATGGAAGGCATCAATTCTCAGTCTAAACTTGCACATTTCGTCTGAGGAGACTTGCCTGCAGTGTTGCTTTACTGCCACGTACTGTATATTGAACTTTTATCATTCAAACAAAAATGCTAGCAGACACACCGGCCAGATTAATCAATTCCACCCTTATTTAGATTAAGCAAATGGAAAGTATTTTATCCATTCCTTCAGTTATTTGGAAAAGTAGCTCTCAAGGTGGTCCTCAGCATGAGTTTGGAGGGATGATTGGTGTGATAGTGCAGTGCTGTACAAGTGCTCTCAAAAGTGGACATTATGTGGTTTCCCAGGACTTGTGGTCAATTGTGAAATCCCAGTTTACACAGTCTCTTTGCATTGGGATCGTTTTACAACTGAAGGAAAAGAGGCGAATGGAACAGGCGCTCCCGAGAAGGCAGTTAGGTGTGGTGTGGAATCAGTTTTGAGATTTTTTCCTTTCATCCCCTCCATACAAAGGTCACTGTTTGGGAACCCACTGTGTTTTATTGTCCCAGGGAATTGTTTTGAGGTCTCCTTTCAGAGTAATATTTCCTCGTCTGGCCCTTGTTCTTTTATATCAAAAAGCCGAAGTGAAAACTTCCCCTTTGTCTGGGATTTGGTTACCAAGCGTGAGTCATTTTTATAATGTGCCAGCCTCTCCTGTCAGGATGTTTTTGTTCTAATCCCTTTCACTTAGTCCAAGGTACGTCTGCTAGAAAACACTGCCCAGTTATTACAGTATACATTTTCATATTGCCACCCTAAATGTAATTCAAACTGTGGTCTCGTTTGTGATTTTGGTTCATACTAGCCATGGAAGGTATTTGGTGGTAGCTTTGATGCAACACTTTGAAAACTGTAATGTGCCAGATTTGCTACTGCTTTTGTTAGCCTCACTTGCTCTAAACTCAGTGTGACATCAACATGTTTCATTATTTATGTCCAGGTGCATTTCCACCTTGCCCCTGCCATTACTCTTTATGTATCACCTAACACTTTAATAGCTACAAAGTCTCCGAATTGGTCATGCACAACTGCATGTTAGTCAGATGTGTTTTGCCTCCTCGTGGCCTTAAGGTTCTCATTAGCAGCGGAGTGAGCAGAAGGTGGTCTCCATGTTGGCCCCGGTGATGGCAGGTTTGAGTCAGTCACTATGTTATTCATGCACACAAGGAAACAGGTTACTGGGGAAAATCAAGTTAGATTCACAGAATGGGTTTTATATGCACTGCAATAATCTGGTTAATGTAAAATCTGTTTTTGCTACATGCAGTAATCAGGTTTCTACCCAACTGTCTACCATATGTTTGAGCAAAGACAGTCAGACAGTTACATGTGACTCTGCAGCTGAATGAGTTTTTTTCTTTTTCCTTAATTTATTGTAGGTAGCTGTGCAAATGTATCTGAATTTCCCAAATCATCTACAGGTCGGCTGTGGAAACTCATTCAGACTCATCTGTTTTAGAGTTAGTTTCAGTTTGAGTTGAACTTTGGCTTTAATTATTTTGGACACAAGGATGCCGGTCACAGTCTTTCTTTCACTGCTGCACTGCTGTCACAGCAGTACTTTCCTTTAATTATCATTCATTGTCATGCACGTGGGCACATGTAAAAACCCCATTACAAACATAAATAAGTGTATAAATGACCAAGAAATTGTATTTTTTAGTATGAATCTAGCTGTTTTACACAGATTTCTCTTCACCTGATTGAGAAAACCAGATTTCTCGTTTAAACAACTTTTTTTAAGTTAAGTTAATGCAGAAATCCAGTTACGAAAGTACATGTAAAACTCGCTGTGTGTGATTGAGCAGTTGTGTCCCCGGCCTCAGACCTCTCTCAGCAGGGTTCATCTCAGACGGATGGGGTCACTGCCCTGTCTGCCACTGGATGTCCCCCTCCCATTCCTCAAACCCCCTGTCACATTGACACTTGGACAGACACGCTGTCTCTCATAGGGTTTGAAACCTGCAGATGCGTAAACCCAAGAGCACAAAACAGGCAAACAGTTGCAGGCCTATTACCATTAAACACTCAAAAACATAAACACTGCCTCATTATCTTCATGCTCCTCTCATAGCCATTTAAAGCAGACGACAAATTAACGAAAGTCAGTGACCATAAACACAGGCTACATGTTTGTACTTTCTTGTGGGAAAGATCATTTTGTAAATAATTTAAGAAACAAAGGATAAATCAGGACAGCATAAAACCCAAGTTTATCTTCAGCTAATTGCAAAGATACAGAACAGAACTTTTTGGTTGCAACCCACTGTGCTACATTCCAGATGCTGATAGCAGTATTGGACCACCAAGGACTTTAAGTATACTTGCATGATTTGAGATGTACAAAGACTCTGATAAAATGTTTCCCTCTGCTGCTTATCCATCCTCTCCTTGTCAGAGAGGCAGCGTTTTGTCTGTAAGACGGCGTCTTTTATTTAAAAAGTCTATAAGCAGAAGTTTGAATTCTGTGCATGGCCATGGCCTGAAAGAGATGAACACTGTCGCTGAATTTTAAAAAGAAAACTCAGTGTCACAGTTTTACAGAGGCACTATGTCTTCAGTAGAAAGTAGTTCTAATGAAAACCATCCACAGTGACATGTGTGGATACTAAAAGAGTAACCTGCTTCTTGTTTCTGGAAAGACACTGCTGTGTTTTTTAAATGTAATGCCAATGTTGGTCTGTTGTGAGGTCGATCAGTCCACCACATTGGTCCAGACTAAAGTATCTCAAGAACTACAGTATGGATTGCCATAGAATTTGGTACAGACATTAATGTCCCCCTCAGGATGAACTTTAATAACTTTGGTGATCCCCTGACTTTTTTCTACTGCCATCATCATGGGAAACATCATACATGTGCTCCATCACCATGTTAGCATTGTATTGTAAGCATGTTTGCATGCTCAAAGCAGTACTGTGCCTAAGTGCAGCCTCAATGAGCTGCTAGCGTGGCTGTAGACTCTTAGGGCCCTATCTTACACCCGGCGCAAAGTGGTGCACAGCGCAGCGCAACTGTCATTGCTAGTTTCCGACCATCGCAGTTGTCATTTTCACACCAAGCGCTCACGTTGTGTAAGTAGCAAATGTACTTGCGCCCATCTGTGCGCCCATGGGCGTGTTGGTCTTAAAATGAGGTGTAGTCAGGCGCATTGTTGACACATTGCTATCTTGAGGCAGCAGAAAGTGATTGTGCCATTGACCAACAAAAACCTTTTCCTGCTATTTAAAGGGTGCATTTTTGAGATAGTGTGATGCACCTACATTTTCCCGTCGGTGGTCTGCTCGCGTGCTTTCATTTCTCGCACGAGCAGATCCGTTTCCTCAGCAGAAAACAGTTCGCTTCTCCAACTTGCTGAATCTATCATTTAAATAGCAATGCGCCAGGTGCAGACTAAATACAACCCCTTTGCGCCTTGCGTCTTACTTTGCGCTCAGATTATGCGCCGTTTCACTAGCAAAAGTGGAGTTGGACACGCCCTAAATGCTGTTGCGCCATGCACTTTAGACCATACGCTATAGATAATTTGAATAGGGCCTTTAGTCATGTTTTAACTTTGTGAACACCACAAATTAAATTCCATTCACCTCCATTGCACTGAGGTGGCGGTGGTAAATCTTACACACTGGTGTCTCAAAACCTGGACAAACTATCTGTATGGCTAGATACAACAAGGGGTAAGTGAGAAGAATCTGTTTTTTTCTTATTTCAGTGAACCGACCCTTTAATTTATGGGTCTACTTTGAAATCCATCTGGTACAAGTACTGTACATAATCGTGAACAGAAATATTGTAAGTGGAATGGTGGCCTGCATGAGCAGGTGTTTGATGTCGATGCTCATTGATGTACAGTTTGTGCTAATTTGCTGTAAAATGCTGACTTTTTTATTCAGCTTTTGGCAGAGGAATATAAAGGAGGAAATGGGGTGTCTTGCCAACATTAGGCCACAACTGGAATCAGTGTTCCTTTGACACAATGTCTTTGATTAGTTAGGTTGTTATGATTTTACAGGCCAAGACATAGAAGCCATATGGCATGTTTTTTATTAAGATGCTAAATGAACTGAGCCTTTATGTTCTTGTGGTGCACTCAGCCCACCAAAAGAGCTCTGTGAATTCTGATATCCAAGGGAGAGTTGACCGAACTCGACAATGCTGGTGAGATAAACCACCAAGCAAATTAGAGGATAGATTGATCATAAATCACTTGTACTTGGGCTGTGCAACATTCAGATGCATTTCAACACTTGTCCTTCCTTGGGAAAGTGGATTTTTTTCCTACCAGTCTTTCACAACCTGTGGCTTGCATGCTGTTTCAAGGAGAAGGAGACTGCCAAGTATCACTGCGTACTCCAAATATTTGTGTGGTCAACTGGACAGTGCTGTTGCGGTTGGATCCCATCAGTGATGTTCAAACACTCTTGAACTTGCTTCATGTTTTATACTGTGCTGTTCAAGTGTTGTGCATTTATTTTGTTATTCAATGAATAAAACGTGGCAGTTTTTCAAGGGAGGAGATGTCTTTCGGTTGTCTGTTGATTTCTGTTGTCCTGCTCTAACTGATACACATTACAGTACAACACTTGAATGGGCAATACATTTTGGTTTAATTGCTTCATAAAGAGAAATGACAACAATTTTAAGCTTTTAGAAGTCATTTTCTGTCTGTAATCTGTGTGTTTGGGGGAATGCCCATTGTAATTTCAAGAAACCTCTTATCCATCCCCCCTATTTATGAATCATTCTTTAGTTTGCATCACGAACGTCTTAACTGTTTCTTGGATCTCCGCTCTGTTTGGCGTCTTAATTAAGTTGTGTCCTGTGTATTACTGTACAGGTGACAAATAATTAAAGGAAGGGCAGGGCTGCCCTACAGGTTAATATAGGAAGAAATTACCTCTACAGATGTGTTTGCAGCACTGGTCTCTGATAGAGGTCAATAAAGGTCAGTGGCAGTTCTGTCTGTAGGGTAAGAAGGTCAATAAAGAACTCTACCACTGAACAGAATTTTGTTTACATTTTACATTTCTCATCGACATAAAATGATGAGACCGTACCCATGGCACGAGTGCACATTTTTATGAGCGTTTTGGATACCAAACTAAATGAAAAATTGCTCTGCATTGCCAGTGGTGCTTACAAATGCAAGAGGGTCCATTTAATGTGGGAGTTCACCAATCAGATAACACCATATTTTACTGAAGCTACTTTCCATCTTGCACATGTACCAAACAACAACTTTTTCCTTTCTTTTGCATCAGATGTGCAGTTTGAGTTTCTGACGATGATCATTATTACAAAGCCCAATCTTTTCCTTTGCACACTTCAAACCTTTTACTCACGAGGTATTGTCTATAAAGCTAACTTTGGGTGGGGCAGCATTATCTGGTGACAAAAATACCATTTGGCAGTATGGATATCCACAGTCCGAGTATACAAACTTCTACCATTGTTGCAGCTCAGTTACTGTAAGCTTCGTGTTGATTCATCACCGCTGTAAGCCTCTGGTGTAGATGGATATGTAACTTGAGAGTGTAACACAAACTTGAACACATTAAAAAAAGGAGAAAAATCATCACATTTATTGGAAATGGCGAGGTCTCCAAGATCAACTGCAAAATGCTAGACATCCTTAAATCACTGTGCCTGCAGCCTCATTAGCAACCAGCAGAGGAGAGGAAGCCATATTTTAGCAAATGTTTGCATACCCAAGTGTGACAACTTCACCAGTGGCCAAACAGAGAGGTGTCATGTGTTTGTACCTGTCTTTGTTGAATGCTTAGCAACCAGCGGCTTAGTCATTTATGACTCTTGTAGATCCACACGACTAAATTATTTTCCATCATAACATACAGTCTAAATGATCTCTTTCACGCTTTACACTGCTAATGGATTGCAAAACATGATTTTTTTTTTGTAAAGCTAGTGTGCGAGTTTTTTTGCTGCAGCTGTGACGGGTTGTTTGTAAAATTATACGACATACTATCAATGTTGTGATGCCTCTCAGCTGACAACTTGCCCAGTGGAGCTGCTAAATGTCACACCACTATTCTGACATCCTGGGTTTAATGTGCTTGTAGTCATCTTCTGTATGTTTCTGGTCTGGTTATGCACTTTTGAGACTGACCATCTAGTGAAAGAACACAACACTGGACATTATTTATAGCATTGACTCTATAGTCAGTCTATAATCTAGTTTGAAATGTATATTTTCTTTTTCAGTGGTGTCAGAATGATAGTCAGTACACAGTCAGTACAATTTGACATTTCAAGTTAACAAAATATCACGCAGCGTTTTAAAGCCAAATACTATATTGACACATGGATACATGAAGGAGGCAGTGCAGTATACAGATTATGCCAATGATAATTGTTTAGCAGGTTGTTTGGACTGGCTGTGTGTCACAGTGTGGACTCCTGGCTAAATATTTACTGGGTGCTGGGGGGGGTTAGAAGGCATACTTGGACGGGCTTGAGTCTCTGTTCAGGAGCAAGGAAACGGAGGGGGGCGGTAAGAAGGTGAAGTCATCGCCACCGACTGATGTCGTTAGTGAGCAGTGACGTTCACTCCTGACCCTTTTACCATTTAGGGGGCCCTGGACTGATATGAGTGTTATTGACCCAGAGGCCATGCATGGCATGTTTGGGGTCTGCAGAATATATCCCAAGCTTTAACCTATACAACGGAGCCAATTATAGCTGCGAAAGGCCAAACAATACAATCCATCAGTCAGGTTTCTCGGGTAAACAGGAATGGGCGGCCCACGTCGGGGTGTAAACTCCAAATCCCAGAGAAGCTAAGGGTCAGTGGAGCTGTTTGATTGTCTAATTGGGGGTTGGACCCTGTGTGAGTGTGTGTGTCTGAGAAAAAGAGAGAATGAAAGATAAAAAAAGAGAGAGTAAGGGAAACTGTGCATGTGTTTGTGTGTACGTGTGTGTGTGTATGTGTGTGCATCACTGCGCAAACACTACGGGTCTGGAGGCACCGAGACACCTAATGAATGTGTGTTTGTCCTTCAGACCCCACACACCTCTGTTTATTTGAACATGGGATAGTGTTCCTGAGCTGTTTTATCCTCCCTGTGTTTGCCACTTAACACGTGCACCGCAGGGTTGGCCTGCGCAGCAGTCTGCACCACATTTAAAAAAAAGAGGAAAATATCAGTCAGCCTGACAATAATGATAGACAAACAAACTTTATCTTGTAGTTTGTGGATACAGTGTTCCTCTTCATTATTGTTCAGTCTTCATTATGAAGCAGGGTGATAATCCAAACAGCTCCAGTGCAGACGGTGCCAAAGGCAATGGGCCAACGGAAGATTGGCGGTCGGTTTAGTGTCAATGATGTGGTGATGTGGGTCAGGGATAGCAGCAGCAGCGATCATTGCACAGTGGCTAAGAGCCCAGCCAGACCACCGGGGAGGAGGCCTTCACCTCTTTCCTCAGCCATCAATCACTCACATACATATAAGCAAAGATAGATACAAGCAAACACAACCAGACGCTCATCCTTGCACCTCACCATTATGTATAATTTACACTTACTTTCAGCCAGAATTACCTGCAATGAAAAGATGTTGTAATTTACACTATGCTGTATATTATTCATGCCAGATCTTCGGTTCCCAAGCATTGATTGATGCAGCATGTGTATTTTTCTTTTTTGTTCTCTTTATTTTGTTAAAGTGGATAGTCGTTTTTTGCCCAGTCCCTCAAAACTGTCATGGAATGAACCCTAAAGTCCAGGGTATGCTCTAAACGGACTAGTTTTTATGACGTCAGACGGCAAAAGGCGGAGTGGAAAGCCTGATGTCATAGAGAGTGGCAAGACGCAAAAAAAACGCTGCGTGAAGAGGACCTGGTTATCTGATGGACGATTTCGGAAAGTTACGAAAATTGCCGGGCACATTCTCCCCAATTTCGCTGTCAAACGGATGTAGGAGGAAGGGATTTCAGATGCTTTTGACCATCCGACAAGCACTTCAGTTGAAGCATAATGACACCTTAAATCCTTAGGGTCAAAAAAGGCCTTAATAAACACTGACCTCCAGCTTTACGCTCATAGATAAGGAGGTTTATGTCCCAGGCCAGACTCTCTTCAATGTTCGGTACCATATCTAGCCTACTTAGGAAAGTGGCAAACTAAAAACACCCGGGTAGCACTAATGGACACCGTTGGGAAAAGCATGGCCTGTGGATGGACAATATTCCCCAACACAGACAAAACAGTTTCAAATGCATGTTTAGTTTGGAAGGAAACCTGACCAAATGGATCAGTCTGTCACTATAAAATGTATAAAATGTGTTTTTTCTCACTACCCTGAATTGTGTGTCAAAGAGCACTAGAAGCAAGTCAGTGCAGACAGTATATCAGATTAAAAACTCATCACACTGGCTCTATAATCTTTGATTTTTGGTTTTGGTTTATTTACAATGTTCTACAATCTGTAGAAATTTCAACATATCAAACTTTGTCCGTGATAGAACAATAACGTCCTGGACTTATTTGTATCTTTGTCCCTGGTGTTTCACATTAGCGTGAGGATTCCCTCTGCACCAAACCTGCTCAGCATTATGTCAGTAATGGTGAAGTGTGTCTTTGACCTGTGAGACCTCAGTGTGTCCTCTGTGGAGGCCTGCTACTCATCTGGTGTTCGCTGTTTCATGCTGGTATCACAACTGACAGTAATTAATGTTTATGGTTATCTGCATGAAATTCACCCTGAAAGTGGTGATGAGAGGGATGGGAGGAGTGTCGGGAGGTGTCGAAGAATTTGTGAAAGTTTGATATTTATAGCACGGTGTCTTGCGTGGTGGTGATTTCTGAGTCTGCTGAGTTTTAAGATTTAGAATAACATAGGTTTGTAAACCCATGATATAATCGCCCAGACTGATAAATAAATAAAGTTTTTCTCATTCTTAATCAACTTCACACACTCACACCACACACATATGGATATGCATGTACTACCACACACACACACACACACACACACACACAGAGGCTGCCCTGATGTAGCACCTCTTTAATTCACACCAGCACTTGCTATTCTTCACTGGCAGTGTGATAGTATTCGCTGAGAGTCGTTCCTCCTGAGTCTTTCAGTTGTCTCAAACACTTTACTTCAGCGCAAGGCCTTATTGCCCACCCAAAGAGGTTATAGGGATTCTCGACTGCCCTCTCTCTCCCTAAGTGGGTGGTCCTCTGGGGTATGGCTGAGGCACAGGTGGAGCATTGTAGGGGTGCTCACAAAAATAACCCCCCCCCCACTCCTCACCAACAACCCCTCTCCCCACCCGCCTTTGCCACGCCTGCTCTACGGAAAGGTGGACTAAATTTTGCAGAACCCTCCATTAGACCGTTAAGGCACTAAACACTGAAGGTGAAATGTTGACACACACACAAATCTGTGTGTTAGTCATTCTGGGAAAAGCTGAGCAAATGAAACACTCGTACAATACATCGTTCTCTAGTCCTTTAGTAAATAAGAGCTTTGATTTCAAACTAACCAACTGCTTTGAAGGTGTCATCATAACAAGGTGCTTGTACAATATGATTCTTAATAACATTTTTATCTCAAAGGTCGTAGGCAACAAACTCGTGTTATGTCAAAATAAAAAAAAATCCCCCCTCCCCTACCAAAAATATTCCCATGCTCTGGTTTTGTAAATAATTATAGTTCTGCTGAATGTGTTTTATAAAGTTTACATGGTAGGTTCAGTGCACCCTATCTGTTGTTTGGAACCCTGCAAACCACCAGCAAGATGTTGACATATGGCAGCTCTGGTGTAGTGCACAAGGCATGGATTACTTGGGACCATAATAAACAGGAGCATAAAGAGGGATCTGTGCAGAGGGGGTGCCCTGAGAGGGGTGGCCCTCCTTGGACCTCCTTGTCTTAATATCACTGCGTCTGTCTCCAGCTTTCTGAAATACTTCGACCCTCCGGGTAGGTGGGGATGCTGGATGTAATCACACACACTCTCATCCTATACAATCGGACTGTGTGACTTGGTTGTAAGAGGCTGCCAGCCACCTGCTCATATGTGTTAACAGAGTGATTTATTGTTAGAGGATGATGAAGATAGACAAAGAACATGTGTCTTGATAACCTTACAAGCCCTGAAATGACAGCATATCAGCAACATAAATCTAAAATAATGAAACGTGTGGGTTTTTTTTTTACCACGTCATGCAGTTGACACATAAACTCATAATAGAGACATATTTGTGCAGGAATACAGCAGGTGCTCCCCATAGTGAAACTGCAATGCTAGTGTGCACAAAGACTGGGCTGTGTGCTCATTCCACCTGCACTTAGGTAAAGAGATGCCAGAATTTCTGATTCAATGAACCATTTACACAAGGTCGAGTGACATAGCGATCTGCATGCTCTCCACCTGTGCACCAATGAGTGCATCGTGCAAAAAAACATGAAACGCTTGTTAACGTTTTGTCGAGCATCTCACTGCAGAAAAGCTCCGTTAAGATTGACGACTTTGGCGAGGTTGCCAAACACGCGGTGACAGGTACTTCAGACAATGATGGGATTGCCGAAGAATCTGCCAACGACATGTGAGGCTAAATATCCCTCATCAGAGTTCCTTTCCTCTTACGTCTCACAGATCTTTGCGAGGGCCAGATGGTTACATTGGCCACTGGGGATAGCAAGAAGCCCAGAAAGACAGTTTTACAATGTGCAATTACGGGACAGATAAACTAAACGCTCAACAAAGCAAGGCATTTCCAGATCCCTGGCTTCTAGACTTTGATAAGGAACAAGCTGCATTCCTTGGCCAATTCACTGTCTTCAAAATTGAAATACCAGTGCTAATGAACACTCTTTCTGTGGCCTGAGTGGGAGATTTTTGTCTCAGTCTAATGAAGGCAGAGCACTGTAGATATACTGTAAAGCATGCCTCAGCGATCCAACAGTGGAACCATCAATGTGTGCTTTAAAAAGCTTTGCAAAGCACTCAAAGCTGCCTGATTTGTTTTGGGCTTGGTCACATGCCAATTGATGCTAAAGGGGATAGAGTTTCTTAACCAATGAGCGAGGCTCCACATATTGCTACACTCAGAGTTCAGCCTGTTTTGTTCCACATTAACATTTCACAGAGAGATCAGGCGCCTGCCCTCTGTGCTTTACCCCAGGGAGCAAGAATCCCCCACAAACTGACACTGATACAATCTCCAGGTAATGGCTGCCTGCCTGCAAGCCAGAGGGTGTCTGAGGATATACTGTGTATGTGTGTGTGTATGACTCGAGGAGGTACCCAGCACCACTGGTGTGGTCACAGGGCCAAAGTTCACTCAGAAATGTGTGGCCTGGGGTCGAGAGGTGCTATGGCCTCCGTTAACGGTGAGGGTAGAGTTTCAACCTCCACCCTCACCCTCTCCTCTTTCTCCAGGCTGCTCTGCCACTGACATTTCTCACCATGACACGCGTGACGACCCCCACCTTATAGTCAGGTGACAGAGGCTTGATGGAGGTGAAGAAAGAGCGGACAACAGAGCAGGACAGCAGAGTGTTAAAAAACAGAATTAGGCGGCAGTGGTTTGGTGGGTTAGATTTGTTGATGCGTTGAATTTAAGTTGGAGAAAGTCAGAACAAAACATCAAAAAAGGGTTGTTGGAAAGGTTTGTAAATGACTTTTATGTGGCAGCGGGTGTGTTGATGGTGCAATGGTGTAAATACACAGTTCACATATGTAATGACTAGTCTCTACATTTGGAGCAAAGCAGTGCTGGAATCTAAGTACAATGACTCAAATACTGTACTTAAGTACAATTATGAGGTACTTTACCCTTGTACTTTTTATGTTTATTTTATGCTACTTTATATTTTACCTTTTACTCCATTTATTTTATTTAACAGCTGTAGTTACCTGTTACTGTTACAAAACCTATGACAATCATATCAAATATGCCTTTGTTTAAACAACCCAAATTTTATAAAGTAATTCACGTTTGCTCTCTCATGACCAGCTACAGCATTATAACGTTGCTGACATGTTAATGCATCATAAATAAAGAGTTAAAGGGATAGTTTGGCTTTTTTGAAGTGGGATTGTATGAGGTACCTATCAAAAGTCAGCACTACAAAAAGCACTACATTTTCTCAACTGTAGAACTTCCGTATTGCTGTTCACTGTATTACACCACAGATCAGCTGTTTGGGTAAGCGGTTTATGGAAGACACAACAAATACAAGAAAATAAAAATGAGTGATTATGATAGCAATGACAAAATGCCGTTCACTGTGGAGACAAGAGGGATACGTTTATGAACCAGAGTATACAGAAGAAGTATACTTTACATTTAAACTGATATAAGTTTTTTTAGGTGGGCCTTTTTTTAGATGGCTAAAATACATTTTACTGCTGTTCCCGTCCACAGCAGTACATTGCTTAGCTCCGTGCCGGTACTCTGGGCTGCTTCTCCAAACTGGGAGCACGCCAACTGCCATCTACTGTACTGTAGGTAACACACTGACCATGGATAAGTAACTCATACAGCCTCACTTCCGAAAAGACGAAATATCCCTTTAAGTAATATAACACATAATAATATAATGCTATCAAGGGGTATTTTGCTGCTTAATGACTACACTGACTTTTTGTATTTTAAGACATTTGCTGATAATACTTATCTACTTTTACTTTAACTTGACTTTAACATGTCATTAAGTATTTTTTAATTTTAGTATTACTATTTTTACTTGAACTGAATTTGGCCACTTGGGGCAGGGCAGGAAGGTGTAAACACAGCACTGATAATTATCACCTCACAAAATTATTATGGCTGACGTTAATGTTTCTGACCACCTGGCGAATTTAAGTCATTTACTCTCCTTTTAGCTCAGTTTTGTTCTCCACCAGCTCCTCTTTAGCTTCCCCACTTTGTTCACCATCTAGTCGCTAACTTTATTTGTTTGCTGTTTGGTGCTTGGAAGGTAGCGTAGGCTACAGTAGGTTTATCAGAGCTTTTTTGCTGAAGCAACCAAAACAATTAACTAAAAAACACTGAAAAGCTCCATAGAGCTGAGGGGAACTGTAGAGTTGGGTGATAACTATCTGTGGGTCCGTCTGTATGAGCTACCCCTTTCACATTATATAAAACACTGATTAGTGCAGCTTTAAGTAGAACATCTTCCACTTAATTAACTTGGAAATGTTAAGTGTCCACAAACAGGAGCTTTTCCCTCTCTAAAATCACAGTGACAGTTTTAGTAGTGATCTGTTTGGGTAATTCATGGTATTAATTGGTGTATCTCGCAAATACGGACACAGACACGCACGTACACGCACACACACACACACACGTACACACATTCTCAGCCGGCCCTGTTTAAGTGTTCCCCAGACAGTATGTGATCCTCAGACAGGACAGTGCTTCCTCCTCTAGTAGTCAGGTCTTGTCTGAAGGATCAGTCTGGCGAGGTCATCCAGACAGAGACGGAGAGGGAGAGAGGATTTCTCTCCTTTATGATGCTCCTGAGCCCGGTCAGAAAAATGTTGTGTTTTTTCAGTTCCGTCCGAACTGATGTTACTAGCAAATGTTGTTGACATGTTTTTCAGATTCTTCTGTGTTTTTTGTGCTTTAGCTTCAGTTTTTCCCTCACTGCACTCTGTTTCAGTCTTTCCCTTTCTGTCTGTTTATTCCTCACCTGTACATCTTTCTTTTCTCTTTTAGAAGACGCAGACCTGTTAATTCCCTGTTCATTTTATACATTTCATCATCTCTTCTTATGCAACGTTCTCCCTCTTGTTTTTTTGTGCCTTTGCAGTTTTGCCTCCTCGCCTCTCTCTGTCTCGCTTCCTCTGTCTCTGTCTCACTGCTGGTGTTTTTCTGAAAAATAACAAGGTCTGGGGCTGTGCGTGTGCATGTGTTTTGCGCTGGCTGCATAGACTGGATGGGCTGGCTGCACTGGGCTGGCTTCTTGTGTGGTCCCCCGGCAAACTTTATGATTTATTCAGCTAAAGGCAGAGGAGCACGACCCCCAGTGACCACAGAGAGAGAGCTGCACGTGGGTTTAATGATTTCACCACAAAAATGTCTGCTATGGCTGGGCCTGCATGGAGCTGAGAGCCCCCCCACTGGCTGAATGGTGGGGAGGGGGGGGGTTGAAAAGAGAGCTCGGCTGACCGGCCTGAGTCAATACAAACGCTTACCACTACACATCTACTTGGAGGGATTACGAGGGAAGAAGAGGACAGACAGAAAGCTACATCCGATTGGCATGTTCCAAATGTTTTAAACTCCTGTCTTTCAACAAATGCTCAGTGATTCCTGTATGCGTGTTGTTATTCTTTATCATGCATTCTGCTATTTTCCTTTCTCCATCCCAGCGCCCCCCTGAGACTTGTAGCCAGTGGGAGATTTCAGACGCATTATTGAAATGTGGACACTGAGGATGATGTAACCAAGCTTTCAAGAACAGGGAGAGGGGCAGAAATAATAGGGGAGGGGAGGTGGTTGACAAGGTTGGGGTGGGTTGGTGGTTGTGGGGGGAGGTATTTGGCATATTTTTCTCTGCTGGTGTCCAGGTCTGCTGGCTCAAGAGAGTGACTGCTGAGGGCTTGGATCTGGATGCTACGCTTGGTGCTGCTTCTCTCTCTGTCTGTTTGGCTACAACTCCCCAGAACAAGATGATGTCATTCACTGGGATTTGTGCACATTCTTGATAAAGAGACAAAATCACGGGGGTGAGCCTAATTATGCTGCCCAAGTGTGAACAGGTCAGGGAGCTATACCACTCCTCGTTTCAAAACAGGTTGGCTTGGTTCAGCTTGCTTTGTCGACATGAAAATTTTCCTGCATATTTTAAAGACAGGGAACGTGTGAATCTGTGAACAACAACATTTTCTGGCTGATAGTGCTACAGGTGGAATTTATTAATTGCTGCTGATAGGCCTTTTTCACTGAAGACATTTTAACACACAAAAGTCACATTAGGGAAAGCACATGTGTAAATAATCAATGGCTTAATTCCATTTAGCTCCTTCAGTTTCAGGTTCCTGGTATTGTGCATGTTGTCTCACTGTCATGACTTACTGAGACACTTTGCTTTTAACCAAGAAGTAACTTACTGTGTATCTTAGCTGAGCTGACAATTGCACTTTCAGTCACCTTTAAGAGGAACTCTGTGTCGAAGGTGCATTCACTGATTTTTTCAACCATTTGCCGGCAGCGGAACAATCTATAAACACAACATCTGACGTATTAACACCATATAAAATTGTTATTGCGAATGTGTTGGCAAAACAATTTTCTATTTACACATCCAGCAGACACGAAGCAACATTAGCATTCATTGTGGAGTCATGTTTCTGGCCACCTGATGAAGTCCAATATTCACTCATCTTTCAGCTTTATTTTGGTCTCCACAAACTCCTGAGAAAAATATCTGGCTGTTTTGCCATTTGGTGCTGGTGCAGGAAGCATGCAGTTGGTTTATCAGAGCTTGTTTGCTGAAAACAGGGTTGATAGGGGCAGAGTTGTGGGCTGTAAAACCCAGACAATGAGCTTAAAGAGGCTAAAAAGGTCTAGAGTTGAGGGACACCACAAACTCTGGTGTTAATTCTCTGTGGGTTTGTAACTACAAGTGACACCTTTCACTTTACACACAGTCACTTGATCCATTGGTAATAAGAAAAATATTGATTAAAGGGCCACACCAGAAAGTGGCACAGCAAAATTCATACATGAGCTTCTTAACTGTCAGTTAGGGAGCTCGTTAGCTCAGTTGATAACAAGACAATAAGTCCACACTCTCATAACTGTCTGCTAACCGTTTTGTTTTGTGGAGCAGTTTATATTAAGCAAAAGTGGATGGTAACACACAGTTAATAAGCTATAATAGCTTTCTCCATTTTGGACTCTATGGCGGTCAAAATTCACCGAAGCTGAACTTGCCACAAAAAAATTTGTGTAGATTTACTTCACCCCTGTGAGCGAATCCACTGATCACTGCGTTCCATTGGAATTGATTGAATTGGCTGCAAAATTTCCTGTGTTTTACATGCTTTAAATATTTGTTTGTGCGTGTAAACCTCCACTAAGAGCTTCCTGCTATGGACAGAAGCTCTCGCAGGGTAGTATCACTTACATCACAGCAGGTTTTAGTCTGTGTCTGCATGGATGCCTCCCGAGCGTCTCTGCATGTGTGTCAGAGGGTGAAGCCGTATCAAACCAGTCATCATTACAAGCTCATTCCACAACCCCAGGAGGGATTACACAACGGTCAGTGCGTAGTGGGTGTGACACAGGCTTCTCCATCCACCCCAGGCTCAGGGTTCACAGTGAGTAATGAGTCCACCCAGCAGAACCTCAGCACACGCCCAGGGCCCAAGGACATGTATGTGCTCACCATGTCTGGTATGACAACCCCCCTCCTTGACTAGCCAGGAACAGAAACTCATATCTGCTGCTCTGTCTTTGATCCCCAACAATCCCTCCCACAAAACATATTATGTAGTTTTTATATGGCAAGCTATGTAAGGTTTAATGGCTTATTTCCAGTAGCATCTCATAGGTCTACAGTGAACACACAAATGTACACATGGACACACATATACCTTGTCTCTGTTTGCCTGTCTGTCTCTCTCTTTTTTTCTGTCTCACACACACTCACTCCAGACATAAATCAATATGACTCAAAATGCAAAGAAAACACTGACCCAAAACATACAGAGATGATGAAGGTATTTATTTGACCAGCGGGGTCTGCGATGATATGTGAATGGACCATTTTGTTTGCTTAGAAAATGGAGGTGAATTAATTGATGTGCAGGCAATGTAATTTAATGTCCAGGGGCCTGTTGAGCCCATTACAGTCAACTGGGGATTTCTCCTGGTGTAGCTCCTGGGTTAGCTGCTGAGCAGACCTCCGTTCGTGCGTGCCATTGAGAGAAAATGCAGCAAAGGTAGGGGAAAAAGTAGGGAGTTCCACTTTTCAACTCTTTTCAGTTATAAGTGGAAAATCCAGGGGAAAAAATGAGGAAGGGATGAGGATCCATGCAATGAGACAGCTCTTGTTCGTCTCCACTTTTTCTCTGTCTCACCTCTTGTCGTTTTGGTTTCCTCCTCCCTCCTTCTTGCTTCCTCCTGGTCCTTGGAAGGATTTGGTAATAAAAATCGGTTCCAAGTGTGACATATCCTCACGCTCCTGCTCTCCGACTCTCCCCTTCTTAACCCCCACTCCCCCGCCACCCTGTCCCTCTTTAAGGAGCGTTTGTTTTGGGCCTTGTCACCACCATGCGCTGTGTGGTTCCAGCCACGGTGGTGGCGAACCGTCTCTTGCTAATTACCGCACTCCAGATGAGTCACAGAGGGAGAGAGAGCAAGAGAGTTCTCCGCTATTTTTGGCCCCTGACATCGGCCCCATAAGAGACTTTCCCCTCCATGCCTACCCCTCTCTGTCCCTCTGATCTCTGGACCTCCTCAACAGATGAAACGAGCACTTTGAGGAGGGCCTCAGTCACTGGACCCGCTCCTCTCTTTGCTGGCCTGGTGTGAACAGCTGCCTGTTTTGGTTTGTGTCATACACACAAACATTCATGCACACAGTGTTTGGGTTTGAAGGCCTCTCTCGGCAGGTCCTCGGTGTCCTATGAGTTATGACAAACGTTATTATGCTCCCTTTCACATTACTTTAGCACATGCTGCCAGAGTAGATCACCGTGTTTTCCCAGAGCATGGGTCATTTGGCCACCATCCAGTGTTTGAACAGCTGTAATGAGCACTCGACATTAATAACTTCACCATGGAGAGAGCGGGATTGGCTATAGATGGAGTCTTTATTAATGAAAAAATAATTTAGAGGGTAACATTTGCCCAGTCAATATTACGTCTGAATATTCTTTCTGGTTCAGTCGATTTTTAACACAATTTATTCCATAGCAGAGGCTACTTCATGGATGATATGTTGAATACTCTTAGTGTCATGTCTATAAGCTATTGTTCACAGGATTCATTTGTTGTTATGAAAATATCCACATCCCCCAGGAGTCATCGGACTGATGGGAGTTCTCCGTTTCTTAATGTTTATTGGTTGGAGAACAGAAAAACATCCTAAGGGAGAGAGTGCTTGCCATTACAAATTTCCATTTGTCACTGATGGAAATAAGCACATTTGTTTCATTTTCACAAAGATACATAGGGAGAAGTAAAAGCTGTACTCACACTGCTTTTAGGCCACCGCACCGTGACCCAAATTAGACTTTATGTGCCACTTTGTAATGACTAGCTACGGCCCCAATTTTACCCTTGACAAGACTTAAATAAGGACCCATTTGCTCTGGCATCAGCGGTGTAGGTAGCAAAGCAGCAGGCCGGCTGGCCGGACATGTGCTCTCAGCCAGAGCAATCTATCATTACCAGAGTAATAAGGGGAACTGACTTTTTTCTGTCTTACAATTGAGAGCAAAATGAATGCTTCCACACAAAGTGATAATCACGAGGGCTTGCCAAAGGAGAGGTTGCCAGAAATCCACCACTGCTTTCTTTTTCTGTTTTTTATCCCAGTGGGTTAGGAGAGCTCATCGTTGGCTGATTGCTGTCTAATTTAGTGCCAAGCTCGACAACTGCTGAGTCTCCCAAGATCAAATAGCTGCTACTATATTTGTAGTTTTTAATGAGCATGTCAGTATGCAGTATGCTTGTTTTGTTTCCTAATGGCTCCATTTATTTTTGCAGCTAAAATAATGCCACAACCAAGTGAAAACCAAATGAAATTTATCCATGCTAGTGGTGTGGCTCCAGGGATGGCAATGTCAGTCTGTCGGTCAGCCGATCACCCTACCACTTTGGTCCAAACTGAAGCATACTAACATGCTAAACTAAGTTGATAAGACTACTTGCTGTAGACTTGTTCTATCTATCTATCTATCTATCTATCTATCTATCTATCTATCTATCTATCTTTTTCTGCCTCTGTCAAACCAGACTTTTTCTCCTACCCTGGTGCTTGACATCCCAACCTGCCATCCAAGAGAGAGAAAGATATTACATTGAATGGCACTGAATGTGTTCTTTTCGGGGGTATTATTCCGGTAGGTTTTCACTTTGAAACTGGGTTTAGGTCAGCCGCTGTGTTGGAAATCACTCATTGTTGTGTGGTCTCTCTCCCATTTTCCATTGTGTGGTCAAGAGAATTGAGAGTGCCTCGTACAGTGCTCCATCCTGCCCAGTCAACAGAACAGGGGGGCCTCTCACAGCAACCAACAGTCGTTTGAAGATGAGGTTTGTGGCTAGTTTCCACCCACAACGCCAAGCTGTCTCTGATTAGACCTGGGATCTAATTTGAGAAGGGGGCTACGAGTGGGTTCGGGGTGTGGGGGTCTGTGTGGCCCAGCCATCCTCTCCCAGAGGGCCCTCAGCTCAAGGGCTTGTGTGCTTGACTTTCTCTCAAGAAATACATCCTGATGGTACGTGTAAAAGTACAAGAAGAACATGCAGGAATGGAGATGAATGGGAGAAGCCCTACATCCTCTCTCTGCTTTCTTTTTCTGATGAACTACAGAGGAAGCCCCTGTCTCAAACTCCCAGCCATGATGCTGAGGACTATACCCCCCACTCTACACGCACACACACATACGCAGGCTCTCCTGGTCCCAGTAATCATGACGCTGGTCGACCCTCTGACCCAAGTGATGTATTTCTGTGCAGTGTGTCAGCTCCCTAAGTGTGTGTTCTGGCTCCAGTCTGGGTCATGCATTGTCGGGAATGTTGATGAAAAATGACAGGCCATTATTACATGCCACGGCTGTCCCCTCCTCTCCCCCTGCCTCACCACTGATAGGGGGATACTTTTGAAAACCCACATCGAAAACCACAAATCGCGACTTAAAAAATGAAACCCCCGCAAGGTCCAACTGAGTGCTATGAAGACCCCTTTTTCAAGAATTTTACGGAATATAAACCTGACAAAATTTTGCATCCTTTTTTTGCTCAGCTACCCTTTCTCTCAGTCCGCCTCCTTCATCCTACTCCATTAGGTTTTTATGGACTCGAGTTTCTCTGTGGAGGTCATTGTAGTGCTAATGTTCTGCAGGGTGGGGAACAAAGCGCAGAGCATGTAAAAGAAGCCCTGGTTCCTGAGGGAGGGGATCAGGCAGCTGCAGGCAGGGGGTGTGAAGGTTTAGGTTACCTGCTCACTGCCCGAACACACCGACTCTTCTCCTTGAGGCTCGGGACCACCTGGGTAGCCGGCGCTGCTCCTCGAGGAATCAGATAGTGTGGATACAAGCAGAGAGACACAGAAAGAGTTCACACACCAAAAAAGCCCTAAATGACGATCACACACACACACTGAGGTGATGAACCCACACATCTCCAGCCTCCACTGACCCATATCTGCTGAGCACAACTCCCGGGGTCTCGGGTGGATGTCAAGAGGTGTGGTGGCTGTCAGTGACGGTTGACCCTGCACCAGTTCTCTGATATCTCCTGTCACACATCACTGCCCAGGAAGCACTTTCTTTTCTCTACTGGTCTCTACACACTTCATCATGCTGTCTGACTACAACAAGGCTCAAACCACCGACCACTGACCCGTGTGTATGCGTGTTCGTGTCTGTGTGTGTGTTGAGCAGCACTTGTGCGGTGTGTGGATTAGACATAAGCTTTGATTTTTACCATTAATTGATGCAGTGGATAAAGAAACACTTCTTTTAGATTAAGAGAATAACAAATATATCAATATACTGTGTATAACACCAAAAATTACTAATGTTAACAATAGGTAACACTGAATGAAAGCTCCAGAACAGCTACTAAATGGACCTTGAGGCGAGATTGTTTTGTCAACTGCTGTTTCCAAGGTCAAGAATGAAGCCAACATGGACAAGAAGTCCTTTAAGTGCTCAGAAAAAAGAAAAAAACATCTACAAACCCATGACCATTGGGCAAACCTGTCAATATGCTGATGTAGATCATGTGATGTGATTGAAAGCACCAGAACAGCTACTAAATGGATTTTGAGGTGAGATTTTTTATGTCACTAATTAGATACAGAGTAAAAGCTCAACACAAAAAGATGTAAGAAAGAAAAATAAGAGAAATATAAATAAAAATCCAGCCATCCATTTTCTGCCACTTATCCGGGACCGGGGTGCGTTGGCAGAAGGCTAAGCAAGGTAGTCCAGACATTCCTCGCCCAAGCAACATCTTCTAGCATCTCCTGTGGGATCCAGAGGCGTTCCCAAGCCAGATGAGATATATAATCTTTCCACCAGTTGGATGTGCCCAGAAAACCACCAAAGGAAGGCGCCCAGGATCCTGATCAAATGCCCGAACCACCTCAACTGGCTCCTTTAGACACGAAGAAGCAGCAGCTTTACTGAGAGCTCCAAGTTCCCTTCGGATGTCTGAACTGCCCACCCTATTTCTAAGGCTGAGCCCAGACACCCTATGGAGGAAAATCAGCCCAGCTCCCTCTTCACCACAACAGTTGGGTACAATGCCCGCATACCGGTACGGTCCAGAGGTGCTGCGTTGTGGACCCACCACAAACCTGTGGGGTTTGCAGCAAGTTTCAGCTCATTGCTGTCCAGCCCGCAACTTTGCTGTTTTGGTTCACTCTCACCGCTCTCATAACATCGTTTTCGGCCGGAGCATGCAGATGTTTTCAGTGAAAAAGCTCTAAAAACCCATTGTACACTACCTGCTCAGCACCAAAGAGCAGACAGACACAGTTACTGACTAGCCGGTGAACATAGTTGAGCATTTAGCTGCTAAAGAACCCTCAGGAGTTGGTAGAGACCAAAAACAGAAAAGAGAGTGAATATTGGATTTCTATTCACCACATGGCCAGAAACACGACTCCAAATGAATGGTAATGTGGCTCCATGACTGCTGGATGTGTAAATAAGCAACTGTTTGCTAACAAGTTCACCATTTCAACTTAAAAAGTGTTGATATGTCAATGTTATGTTCACAAGTTGTTTACACTGCTCCCAAGTGCACAAAAAGATAAATAATTGCAAGTTTAAGAATGAAGACATCCTTTGAATGACGGTGTTCCAAAACTTACGAAAGAGCCCCTATTTTGACATATAATATGTAATTATTTATTAGGTGGGGACATGGATAACTTCTTCCCAAACTACATCATAATATTTAAAGTGTTTCTACACTGACTAATGTTTCACATAATGAGCAGCTATGGCCATAATTGGTCGTAATTAAGAGGAGTATAGAAAATGAATGGAGTGGAGCGCCACAGAGATGGTATCTGTCCATATTGTAGTCCATATATAGCACATGTGTACATATGAATTACTTTATTTCAGTCAGCCATAATTTCCACCCATTTAAAAGAGGGAGTAGATTAAAAAAAGTCACGGCAAGCTGAGAATAGTTCTTAATATCTGGAAGCATTTAGATATTGTTGTTTTTGCTCAGCAAACACTTTAAAGTGGAAAGAGAGCTGTGGTTGACCACAGGGGAATAAATATGGTTTCTGATCAGCTCGCTAATTACCTTCCACAGAGTAAGTATGAGTAAGAAAAAAGAGTAAAAAAAAACATTGTGAGCCACCCTGGTGTAAATGCTAGCTGTTACACACAAATGTGGTCTTCAGATGCTTTGTAATCTAAAGTGGTGTGTTAGAGCACTTTATGTGGGTTACTACACTCTAGTGTTCATAATGCTGCTGCAGCTACACCACCCAGCAATATCATCGCCACTCAGTCCTCCCCTCCTTGTTGACTAATGCCTTGTTTAACACACTGAAGTTGGTGCAGCCTTTTTTGGTGCTTTACACTGTATCTACATCAGGGATCATGACAGCTTCTGTATGTGTGGAGATCTGTCACTGGCCTTGGAAACATTTGTCACTCCTACACGGTTTTGAGTCTCATGTTCCAGATGATTTTTACATCTTGTTCGCTGCCACAGAGCTTAACTTTATGCTTCATGGCACGCAAATGCAGCGTTACATAAAGGAGGTGGTGAGAGTATGACACTTGCGTGCACACGCTGTCTGTACTTCTCTGCTTGTCTGCCCACTGTATCACAATCTTGAAGTTTCCTGCCAAACCCCTGCTAATGTTGCTCTTGACCGCAGTCCAGTTTGGAACATGTGGACTGCGGCTTGACATCCACTTGCGCACAGGTCAGGATCACGGGTCAGGATGATGATGTGCCTCTCGAGCACCTTCCTCTCTCTGTAATGTAAAGTAAACAACTTCAAGTGTATTACACTGGGCTGCTTCCTGCTGCTATGTGTGTGGCATGCTGTGTACGTCAGCTGATGAGACATAAAGTGAGTCTGTTTGCGCAGTTATAAATACATGGACTGCGAATGGAAGCAGCCAAATTACCAAGGACTGTTTTGATTTAACTGTCGGACTGTGGCGTGGAAAATCCTGCCGAAATTGATTATGACATGAAGCTGACAATGACATGAAAATCATTTTTGGATAAGTTATTGTTTCTTTGAGCAGGGACGCCAGGATTGAATATGTATTGCAACATGTTTTTCCCACAGATTGATTCAATCAAGTTCTGACAGGAAGAAACTGGTGTTTGTCAGATGCAAATGGACTTCAGGCTTCATTGGATTTCATCCTTGCTTGTTTCCTCTTTATATCTAAAGCATGAAAGGCTAAGTCAACTAAAACGGTGGTGTTTGGCACAGTTCGTTACACGCCACACGCCAACGAAGGACCAAGGAAACTCAATAAGAAGAATACCTGCAGTTTGCTCCTGTGTCTCGGACATAAAGCTATCAGACAAACAAGCCCCGACAAACAAGATCGTGTTGTTTTTACCTGAGATACTGTAGTTATAAATATACAGATGGGCTACAAATTAAAAACAAAAGTGAAATGTCTTAATAAGGTGTTGGGCCACTGCAAGCGGCCAGAACAGCATCAGTGAGAGCACTGTTACTCCACACCAAGTCCGAACTCCGAATGTGAGATATTCACACAAAGGTAGATAAATCCTTGCACTTTTCTTGCACACCAAAAACATAATTCCATACGATAGAAAAAAACTTTCAAAGTTGTGATGTTGCTTTCAAAAATTTGCAGAAATTAGCATTTGACCAATCAAAACTTGTGTCCGTTTGGACTTTGGCATTGTTTCTCAATCAGTCCACATTTAGTTTTGCGAATTATCACCACATAAAGGCGCTGGTATGCCTGATCAGAATTCTTCTATTTTGATGAAAAGATTACCTTGCTCCTGCTCGCACCTCCTTCTGGCTGCAGATAATTTTCAACGGCAGATGATAATTGTGACAAGAATAAGAATAAAACAACACAAGAAACCATGCATTTTTCTCTTCAGTGATGAATATCTCTTAAAATCAATCTTATTTCATCACTTAACTTAGAGGTGATTTTAGAAATAAAATGCTACGCTGTTAAGCTTCTCCTTTAACCAAAACTACCAAAGCTCGAACTGGCGCTCCGATCAATAGTATCTTTGATTTGGAGTCAGCAAAGCCTGAAAACTCATTGAAGTGTATCTGTGGCGAGACAAAGGCAAAGCAAAGAGAGAAAGTGGCAGGGAGCACGGTGCCGTGACCTGGAGGTCATTGGCAGTAGATAATCTGGTATGAGAACAACTGATAGCCTGTCAGTAATGATGGGGCCTAATGCTGGAGAAGAAAAAGGAGGGGAGCCGGAGAAGAAAGAAAGAAACCTACTGAGAACTCCCCTATGTTTTTTGTCATCTGTGTGCCAAATTAGGGTGAGAGGGGAGAGGAAAAGGGGGGAGGGTGAGGAGAGCGAAAGAGAGAGTGCAGATGGACCACACCGACTGACTGGTTGGGCTAATGTGGACGTTTTCTCTCCGGGGTCAGATATTTACTCCTAATTAGCTGGAGGAATGCGACGCATGAGAGCGGAACAGATACGTTACCGTTTTGGCCGGAATTTCCTCTCCTTCCGTGGCATGCGCTGCTTTAACCTGATTAGGTATGGCACTTATCAGAGGAGATGAAAGCGCTCAGGGGATCGGTGACGCATTGCCGGACACCCCTTCTCTGCTCCCACTTCACCCCCATTTCCACCACGACCCTCCCCGTGGTCATTACTGGTTGCGCCGTGTGTCATGGTGCTAGGAAAACTGGGTCCCTGATTTACAGTAAGACTGACACCATGCCCTCAGAGCGGCACTTGTTGCGGGACCGGATCAAAAGGAAGTTGTTGGGAATAAACAAGCAGGGAGACTTTCCATAAAAATGATCTTTATTGAAGGAACTTAAAATGAGATAAACAAGTTTTACGAGGTGGAGAGAGGGGGCATGCTGTTGTCAGGAAGTGAGACCATTTCCAGTGTGTGTGTGTGTGTGTATGCACGTGTTTCAATGCAAGTATCGAACATGGCGGCAGCAAGTCAGAGCAGATTTCGTGGTCGCACTCCGGCGCAGAGAAAAGCTTGTGGCAGCAGCAGGCCTAACTTCCTGTTAATGATGGATTAGAAGGCTTTAAATGACAGATGAAGCTAGTTGGTATTGGCAGGCTTGGAGGGGCGTAGCTTTAATCTGCTACATTTGTGGTTTTCTTGAGAAAAGGGGCAATCCCAACTTTGGCACTTGGCAGGGATATTGTTTTTCGCATTCATCGTGTCTGAAAGCCATTTGGTTTGAATTCATTCAGAGGTGTTTGTTGGTGGAGTACAATGAACGATAATTACAAAAAAAACATATTTTCTGACTTACCCCCGGGGGTATCTTGCAATTCAGATAGTTTTGGTTTTATTTTGCCAGGTTTTTAAATACTGGGCTTTGAGATTAATACCCCCACCCCTAATTCGTTTGTGGTGTTCACAACATGAACAAACTGTTTCTAAAAACAACATTTTTGATTACTTTCTACCAAAGAACTACTTTCTACCAGGAGAAATAGTTCCAAAGAAAGTCTTTTTTGTGAATTGCCTGGAGTAACGGGGACACAGCTTCTGCAAAGACACACTGTTTTGAATTTTTTGCCACGTTAGCGGCAGGATTCTGTCGGTGTGTCCATGCTCCGCTTTGATCCAGACTGAAATATCTCAACAACTACCAAATGGATTGCCATGAAACTTGATGCAGATATTCATGGTGCCCAGAAGATGAATCCTCAGACTTTGATGATCTTTGGACTTCATCTAGCACCGCCAGTAGGTCATCATTTTCACATATCCTGTAAAATATCCTTACATCTACAAGATGGATTTGAACATTTGTTATTCCCAGATGATGAATCATCTTGTGACTTTTCCTCTAGCGCCACCATGAGGTTGACATTTGTGGTTTTGAGTAAAATGTTTCGACCACTATTGACTTTATTGCTATGAAATTTGGTGCACATATCCATGTCCCTCTCTGCATGAACAGACTTTTCATTTAGCACCATCATCAGATCAAAACTTTAAATTGTCCAACACATTGCTTAATTATCAAAATACCTGCAAAACTAATGATATTCTCATCAACCTCAAGTGTACTTTGTATTTAGTGCTAATGAGCAAACGTTAGAATGCTAACACACTAGACTAAGATAGTGATAGTGAGTAACATGATAAACACTATACCTGCTAAATATCAGCATGTTTGCACAACAACGTTAGTCGGTGTGTACAGCCTCGCAGAACTGCTAACATGGCTGTAGACTCTCAGTCCAATTTAAATTTAATTTAAATTTAAATTTTGTGATCATGACAAACACAATTCCATCCATTGTCTTGTGGTGGCAGCACAACATTTCGAAGTCAGATATCTTTCTTTTGTTATTTGGGTGAACCAGTCCTTTACTGTGCGGTCATGAATACAGTTCCTGTACTTGAGTTTATATTCCTGTTTGCATGCGGACACAAAGCTCTTGGTACGTGCTTGTGGAGGACAGAAATGTGTTAACCCTCATGTTGAGGAAGGAGCTGGTGGTCTTCCTACTGATGTGGTTCTGAATTCAGGCTAAACATATATTTTTCAGAAATCCCCAACACAAACAAAATCAATCACCAGCTGTCACACAAACCACCAGTGAAGTGGAACTCCATGATTACACACTTTACTTATCAGTGTCCATACGTGACCTCATTTAAAAAAAAAAAAGATCATGAATATTCCTTCAACGCTAAGTTGCGTTACAATCTGTCTTCCTTCTCTGGCCATATATTTCACAATGGAAATGATGTCAGATTTCACTATTACTGCCATATGCCATATGAGAGCTATCACTTCTGAATGCAAGACCTACCTCTGCTTGTAGCCAGCGGCACATCTGTGCACCTTCTGTGGTGGGCTCTGCCTGTGGTGGGCTTTGCTTTGTGTGTATGAAGCAAGCAGATACACATGATACACACACACGTGCTCACAGACAGCCGCAGGTGGGCCCCCAATGTGATAGCAACAACAGACGTCTTTTACTCTTTAATGAACAAACTCCATCCAGAGCATATACCCCACTACTGATCACATGTACTACAACTCCTGCACGTGCATGTCCGAGCAGACCCTGAGCATTATGGGAGCCTCAGAGCTGATGGCTGCGCTAATGACCTGGATGGAGAGTGTGTAATGTGTGTTACAGTAAATGACAATGAGGTCATACCCTCTAATTTTCATTTTGTACCCCACACATAGCTTGTTCCCAGCTCCTACTACTACTACTTTCTTTCCCTCTCTTTAACTCTCTCTCTCACACACACACACACACACACACACACACACACTTGCTCGCTGATGGTCTGTATTTGCTCAGGAGTTACTGGAACAGGCCACATTGAAGTCTGGAAGCAGAAGGACATCCAGCCTCACAGCCTCCAGGTCTCNNNNCTGTTCCACTGATTGACCTGATGAGGACCAAAGGCTCCAATCACTGAGTCGATATGTGTGTGTGTGTGTGTGTGTGTGTGTGTGTGTGTGTGTGTGTGAGCATACAGTATGTGTGTGGGCACGGCTGTGCGTGTGTGTGAACACGCACGCGTGTGTGTCAACACCTGACCACACACACTGTTTGGATGAACCGTTATCATTTGCACATTAGACTTTTGAAAATACTCCAGAAATTCTGGGGCCAAAATCCGTCTTGTCCTTTCCTCCTCCTTCCTGCTGTCTTCTTTCTTTAATCCCACACAAGAAGGCCCACATCAATGGTCTGTCAAGTGTGTGTGTGTGTGTGTGTGTGTGTGAGAAGATAGATACCAGTTGGTTTTATCTGCTGCCTAGGTGGCACAGGACAGATGATGGGATGCTGAAAGCGTTGGAGTCCTGCCAGTGTGCCTGAATTTAAATACAGCTGGTGGGTAAATGTACGCTGACAGAACGAGACAATAGTTTCTGTCTTGTATCCACATGTCCTGCCCACAAAGTATCTCATCACTGACTTTGGGGCTCCAAGTAAGGATTATTTTCATTATTGATTCATCTGCCTGTTTTTACAATTAATTGATTCATTGTTGGTTGTTTTGTCCGACCGATCATCTAAGGCCAAACAGACAAACTTCAGCCCTGCGTGGAAAAGAGGCAGCCCCCTCATTCATCTGAATGACTCATTTGACGCAAAAAGCATGCCAACGATCCAGGAAAAAACTTGAACCCGGCTCAACTTTTGCCACAACAATACGTGCCGTCATCCAGCAAGGTGCTGCGTTGGTTAATCGAATACATGCGAATGCTCACTCCTGGTAGATAACGTGTACGCCGTATCAACCCTTGCGATTGTCTCTAAGAAAGATAAAATTATTGGCATCGTGATAACTTTCCAGGGCAATAAAATCCTTCCTCATAAACCGTTTTGCAGTGTTTTTGGCGGCAAACTCATGGATCCATTACTCACACTGGACTTCTAAATAATTACCAGATTAATAAAAAGAAATAATCAAAAGATTAAGTGGTAGTAAAAAATAATCATTAGTCGCAGCAATCTCTGTATCCTCTGGCTGACACCTCTGTTTACCTCCTATCTGTACCCCACTGCACTGCTGACTAACTGGAAGCCAGTTTTAGACCTGTCTTTACCACACACAAACATTTCCTCCTCAGCTCTTTATTTTTTACAATATTGCACCAGCACTTTCCTTGGCATTTACATTGCGATTGTTGCCTGCAGGCAACACCTTTCCCCTCACATTCCCATGGCTAATACCTATTTATATAGGAGTTTCTGATGTTTCACTTCCCATCAAACAAGGTAATGATGCCAATACTGTAAGGCGCTTTCATTCATCAAGCACACCGACATCAGCTGAGTGATAAATCCACTCAATTGTGTGTGGGTGGTATGAGCGGCGTTCTCTGGGTGGTCATATTTGGGGAAATGTGAAGTCCAATAAAGGTGTATAATTTGGAGGGCATTTTCATCCAGCCTATACCAGATGTATGTCCTGAGGTACGCAGTGGGTTCAACACTAGATGTTATATTTACAGGCATTGTCTTCATATTCCCTTTGGCAGGTAGGTTAAATTTAATGAATTTCCTTGGGAGCTGTTTGCAAATAAAGCTCAGTTCTTCCAGAAAATTACCATTTGGCAGAAGATTCACTTTGTGTTACTTGAGAGCAGGAGGAAGTCAAGCTTGCGCCACGATGAATTTGTCTTACTTATGTACTCGTGTCGAAAACTGTGAAGACAACGCGCTCATTGTTTCGCTGGAAGATTTCCTCAGGATATCAGCGTTGGTTTCACTGTACGTAACCAGCTTATGGATCAGAGAGGCCCTTTGAGAGAAGTGAGTGACAGAGGGCAGCAGGGAAGAAAGAAAGGAGCGAATGAGTGTTCTGGCTTCTTGACCTCTTAGCATAAGAAGTCTTCTGAGTTCAAACTCCAGTGATTACAAGCTGAGCTGGTATTTAAAGTGGCCCTACTCCCCCCCTCCCCCCCTTGCCTCCCCTCCTCTTCTCCTTTCCTTCCCCCCATTCACTGCAGACTCGTGTGAGCCGTGTGTGCATGTGTGACAATGTCTACACAATGTCTATACCACATGAACCTGTGTGTGTGTGTGTGTGTGTGTGTGTGTGTAGGGGTTTAGTAGAGTAGGTGGGCAGGGTCAGGGGTTGCTTGGTGGGGATCTGGAGCCAGTGGGCCTTCTCCATTGTTCAGGCTGGAGGAGCCAAAGGGGGGCAACGAGTATTGATGCCGAAGGTATTGCCTGCTTACGGTAGGGGGTTAGCAATAAGTGCGTGTGTGTCCTTATATGTGTGTGTATGTGGACCTTTGCTCCAGGAGGAACCCACGAGGGGCGGGAAAGGGAAAGTAATTACAGATGATATAGGACCAAAGGCAGGAAATTGATTAAAGAAAATGGGTGACCAGGAAGTAAGCAGGGATCTTTGTTTCCCCTTCAATTAAACTGAAATGTCTCAGTGGTCTCTCTCTTTGAGCTGCATGTGGTGGAGCAGGACTGTGGGGAAAGAGGGCTGAGAGTGTGGGGGTTCTTTCTGGTGGTGAGGGGCTGTTGATGGATGGACAGACTTGCAGCACTCGCTGTGGAGGCTGACACTCGTGATAGCCTCCGTACACTACTGTATTCATCTGATTAAAGGACATCAATTAATTCATTAATTAGTTCCAGTGTATAACAATGTATTTTTGTAGCTTTGGCCATCGATGAAGCAAGCATTAGTTAAGGCCGAGCACTTCTGTTGGCTGATTGGCTGATCAGCTGTTTTACATAAGCTTCATTGGTTCATTCACAGCTGTGTGACCAGTAATCATTTTCATGCAGGTGACATTAAACACAGTCACTTATCATGGTTACTCTGCTGATCCGCTCATGCCAACACCGTTTGCTGCCACAGCTCCCTCCGCCACCCCGACCTCCTCCTTATGCGGTATTTCTTATTGTTGATTTCATGTGTGTTTGTTAAGGGGGATTAGTTATCAAGCAGAATCACTGTCGTTGTCTGGATTCTTTTAGAGCTCCCTCAAAGAGCAGAACCTTTTTCCGCCACATATAACTGTATAACCATTTGCTATAAATGGTCAGTTCCTTGACGTAAGTGTCTTTGACTGAAGTGCAATTGGTGAATAGTAACATTGTACTCACCAAGTTATTTGCTGAGATCTGGAAATGTGGCGGCATCACTATATTGAAGTTTGATGGGACAAGAAACGCAAGCAGTCAGATTAAAACAAATCCTCAGTTTAGTTAAACTTATTTGAAAGAAAAAACAAAGACAAACTGTAAAATTATCATCCAAACTGTTGTAAACATCCATAATTCTTACAGACTGACTTTCTGGTTCAACTTTGACCTCCCATACCTGCTGTACTTGTGCACACACACACAGAGAGCTTTCCTGTGCAATAAGGGATTATTACCAGCCTTTTGGGTACACTCACTTGATTTTACCTCCAAATAATGTGGTGTAGATAATCTGGCTAAATTCTTGGCTTGTTCACAACCTGTCTGACTGCTTTTTTCTGATTTTCATCATGTTCTCAGATCTTAACTAGAAACATAAGACCCAAGATGTAGTTTTCCGTTAAGCATTTGCAATGTGGGAAAAAAATGACATTATATTAATATCATATTTGTCACTTTATCCCTGCATGCTTTGCTTTTCAGTGACTTTATGCAAAATGTTAGCCTGACACATGTTAACCGACACTCCATTTGAATATTTTTTAGTAAACAGCTCATCAGGACTCAACATTTTTATTATAATGTCAGAGTTATATATAATTGGAGACCAGTTGGACAGGTCTACACAGGAACAAACTAGTGTACAGGCTTTCAAATGAAAACTGAAATCTGGGCACCAGTACACTCAATCAACTGTGCAGACTGTTACTGTTTGTAACTGTTTGACATGTTTTAATTTTTGACTTGTTTGTTTGGAGTGCAGTATTGATACTGATTGGATTGTCCTGATGAAATAAAGTAAATCAATTGAATTGAAAAAAATATGTAAAAAGGTTCCAGTTCACTGTATCCTCATTCCAACTTTCAAGTCATCTCTCTCTCTCTCTCCCTCTCTCATTTACTGTTGCTTCTCTGTTACTTGCTTGGCAAATGTGAGTATACAGTATGAATAGTTTTACAAGGCCAAGGGAGAAATAACAGTGAGGGGAGGTGGTGGTGGTGGTGGTGGTGGTGGTGGTGGTGGTGGTGTGTGGGGCGGGGGTGGGTGGGGGCTAAAGAAAGAGAAAACAGGTTGTCAGTGTGGTTGAACAGCAAAATAGCATTTTCTCCCTCGGGCTCAGCCTCCACAGATGTTTCATTCAGGCCCCATGGCAGGGCCACTCTAAAAAGTGCTCCAGTCCCGACACAATTCAGCCCCTTTGTGCGCTGAAGGAGAGAAGCTCAGCCCACTGTTTACTGCTCGTCCACCCCCCATCCCCCCTTGTCTAACCCCCCTCCTCATGTTAGCAGGCGGAACAATTGGGGAGGGCCTTGCCCAGAGCTGGGGCGGTGTGGCAGGTCAACAGAATGGGCTGTGAATCCTGTGCCTCTGAATCCTCCGGGTGGGTGGTCCAGCTCTCTCCCCTCTCTGTGTCTCTCTCACACACATACACATAGAAACACACTCTCTCCTCTCCTCTCTCCTCTCTCCTCTCCTCTCCTCTCAGTGATTAGCTCATCCACCGGGCCAGGCCTGGTGCTGGTGCCTGGGCTCTGTGATGTGGTGATAGGTGGCCCGGAGAGGAAGCCAGGCGGGGGTCTTTCTTCAGGATTAGCGGACTCCCAGTTCCTCGTCACCGCGAGCGGGTCCCGGACAGACTCGGTCAGGCCAGTCGGCAGGAGGGGCCTGCGGTGGCCCACGTGGAGCCTGCCAGTGACTGGGTGGCAGTTAACACTAATCCTGCTGCTGATTACCACTGGCATGGGGAAATAAACAGTAATAAATGAACCTACAAGGCTGAGCACACATACACCCTTACAACAACTCCACCCACACAAGACAAGTAATGCTGACACACTTGTACAACACACACACATTTAGAAACATTCAAAAAGCGGCAGCATTACAGCAACTTCCACTTATTTTCATTCTGAATTAATCTGCAGATTATTTTCTTGATTAATCATTTCATCATTTAGTCTATAAAATGCCAGAAAATAGTGACAAATACTTGTTACACCCAAGGAGATGTATTCAAATGTCCAAAACCTTTCTTATCCATTCATATATGACAAAGAAAAGCATCAAATCCTCAGGTTTGAGGGGCTGTAACCACTGAAAGTTTGGTATTTTTGCTTGATAAATGACTAAAATCATTAATCAGTTTTCAAAATAGTCACAGATTCATTTCCTGTTGATTGACTGATCGTTGCATCTCTAATTGCTTTCTCACTTTCATCATAATATCCTCTTTAGCCACCACACCACAAAACATACCATAATGTCCTCTTGTGCCTCAACAATATCATTACTGATCTTTATAATCATAAAAACTGCAATACAACTTAATGCCTGATTTCTATATTTTGTGAACCTTTTCTACCTCGTTTCTTTACAGTGTATCAGACAGGAAATATATTTAAGTAAAGTTAAAGTTAGTCCTGCATTCAGCAAGAAAAGAGGGCAACTGTCTCATCCCCATCTGGCGTATTTCCCCGTAGTCACAGCGACATCTAGTGAGCAGAAAATAGTACTGACAACAGTGGAAAAATTGCACCAAGTAACCTATTTTGCAACACTATCAGTTTCTCAAGAACAAGACATACAGTTGGTGATTATAACTTTATAACGTATTGCTTAGAGGACATTAATTGAAAACATAAATTGGCAAATGAATCCCTTAAGAGGTAAATATTAGATCCAATGTTTGCTCTCTTTGGTGCTACAGTTGGTAAAAATATATTGTTCATTAAATGAATTAACTTTATATTTACAGTGAAAATAGAAGAGATGTGTCTGTAACAAATGCACATCTGCTACCTCATATTGTTCTGCAGTGAGAGGAGAGTCTGATGCAACATGCCAGCACAATGTTTCCTCTTACTTACACCACTTGAGCAACGCTGTTCTTTGATGCATCCTGCTGTGGTCAGAGGCGTTGATCCTCTTTTTTGGTTCCTTTAGAGGTATGCAAAGCTCTGAGGCATTCAGGAAGAAAAGCAGCGTATGAAAGCTTCAGAGGCAGAGAGCTTTGATAATACATACTGTATATCTAGACTTTTCCCACCTGCTGCCACCATCAAACAAACTTACAATGCCATTGATCGGTCCTTCCTTCTTTATCCTGGGTGAGTATGTATGTCTAGGTGTATTACTGACATACGCCAGATTACACTGTATTAATCATTAATTTTATAAATACCAAAGTGTTAAGTTTTGTTGTCAATATAAAAGTCATTTTCTGGAAACCCTGTACCTCAAATGTTCTGTCTTGTAGATGGTAAAAATTCAATGAAAATTCAATATTAATGCTTAATTTTGTGAAATATCAGTGCTAATAAATAAAAGCCTGAAGTCAGAGTGTATGAGTAAAATATCATAAGGCAAACAGGACCACACCTTAACATAGTACTTACACAGCTGGTTCCCTTTATGGTTTACAAATAACAGCGCTATGGTAAGTCGTGTAGTTTGATGATGCAGTGCATGGTTGATTTACAGATTAGCAAAGAAATTACTCTACAATGAAATCGATTATTTAATTTATATATACCCAGGCACAGAACCAAATGAAAACAAACACAAAACAGACCAAGAAGAACATAAAGTTTACTCAATCTGAACTGGATGGCAACAAAAAAAAAAAACAAAGTTAAGAAAGAGGTTTTATTCTTAAACTTTGGTCATTTTTGTGTTCACCTGTTGGATGGTTTTGAATCGGCTGCTTCCTCTCCTGCAGGCTTGGTTGTGGCTTCTGTCGCAGTAGAGCAGACATCAACAGACACGGTTTTTACAGCTCCACGGGAATTTGATGACCCATTCCTTGGCAGTAACGGCAATGTTTCCACCACTGCAACACCCTCCACCATCACCGATATCACCAGCACCAATATTGCCAGCACCACTACCAATATCACCAGCACCACCACCGCCACCAATACCACCATCAATATCTTCACCAGTATCATGAACATCACTGACCGCACCATGATACCCTCAACAACAAAGAAGGGAGGTGAGGACTAATTATTTCCTTATGCATGTTCCCATCATCATGTCTTCTTTGTTTTGCGATTGTTCCTGTCTGTATCATTGTTTGCTTGTGCAATAACATGCTTCTCTGATTCAGCTAATGGCAGACTTGAAGAAAGTGTCACACCTAAACCCTTTGGTCCCAACAAAAGAACACCTGCCGGCACAACAACAAACAAGCCAATGGACAGAAGTGAGTCGAGACCGCTGAATAAACCATACTCTAGAATTTGGTGTTCCTTGATTAGCTTGAGGATTTGACAGTTTTACATTACCAAACATTGTTACAATTACAGTAAAACTCGAACCTATATGCCAGATGCTTACAGCTGCATAGCCTGGTATATGTGTAAATGAAACAGCTAAAATCATATTTATCTTGAGCAGAAATCACATTCATAGCTTTGTGCGCTCTAATAAGACCCAGCTAATTAAAGAAAAACAGTTCCCACCACCTGCTGTGCATTTGCTTGTTGAATTAAAATGTTAAATGACGGAGAAAATCAGAAAAAAATGTAAATATCTGAGTTTAAATTGGATCCAGTGATATTCTATATTACTGATAATACTTTAAAGCTGCACTAATTAATATCTTTACATAAGAATATTTTTAAATAAAAAATAGATCAAAGGACAATGTACTATGAGAGAGTTATCACCATACTCTGCAGCTCTACTGAGCTCTAGGGAGCATTTTTAACTCACTGTTTTCTGTTTTGGCTGACTCTTTCTACCAACTTGTTTACAGCTAAAAAAGCTCTGATGAACCCACTGTACACTACAGAGCACTAAAGGGCTGACAGACAAAGTGAACATAGTGGTGCATTTAGCAGCTAAAGAGCTAGAAATTAAAGATGTAGTCTACAATTCTGTCAAATTCAGTGAATATCTTCTCACGGTCCGCTAGCTTTCCGTTCTGTGTGCGCGCTGAAAAAAAAGTCTGGTGCTCATACACAGCCCTGGCTCTGTAAACGGGAAACAAATAGAGCGGCTCGGGTAGAGCCACCAACCCAGGTCGTCAAATAACGACGCTTTAGCCGCGTTTCCACTAAACACTTCAGTATGTCACAACTCGTGCTCGTACACAGGACAAACTAATGCTTTGCGTTACTCACGCGAGTTCAAAGGAGCACTGAAGGGAGAGGTGTATTTGTTTGGCTGTTGATTTCAAATATCAACAAGCTTTCTCCAGAATCATAGACTACACCTTTAAGATATAGATATAAAGAGCCAGATATTTCCCTCAGGAGTTGGCAGAGACCAAGGAAAGTAGGACTTAGATTTATCAGGTGGACAGAAACACGACTCCACATGAATGCACATGTTGCTCTGTGTCTGCTCAAAGTGGAAACCGGCAATGGTTTACTAACACGTTAGCCATATAAGCTTTGTTAGGTGATAATGTCACTATTGTGTTTTCAGCTTGTTTTGCTGCCCCCAAGTGGCCAAAACAATCTGTTAATGCAACTTTAAACCAGGTGAATATGTATTTGATAATGGAGGCCTGGAAGCAGCTTTCCCCTCTGACTGCATTATGAAGAGAAGGTGACATGTGACGAGGTTTATACTGGCATCCCAATTTCATTGTTTGACGTCATTTCTCTTTTGAAATATAAACTCTTACTTTCTTACAGGAACTTCTCAGCCACAGCAGCCAGCAAGCGACAACACTGGTGAGTTACATTTAAATGTACTCCAGCAAATGATCAAATTATTATAAACCACATTATATTTTTTACTATAGTACCGTAAGCATAAAAAGTAGATGTATGTGTTTGCCCCGGGCCACACTGCATAGCCACAGTGTGAGTGTTTCGTCCTCATAAACATGAACTGTTTTACCTCCATCAGGCATTATCATCCTAGTTGTGATCATCCTCGTGGCTCTTGGATTTGGAGTCGCCTGTTACTTTGCACGGAAGAGAGGAAGGGTAAGTAGAAGAGACCTTGCTTCCACTACCAAGATTGATTCTGCTCTTGTGTCTGTTTTCTAAATATATTGCTACAGCCAGCAGCCGGTGAGCATAGCTTACATGTAGCATAAAGACTGGAAACAGGAAGAAACAGCTGTCCTAAAACCTATAACTTAACACATTAGATCTTGCTTGTTAAATCCATACAAAAACTGAAGTACAAGTTGTATTTTTACATGTAGTTATTGTACATGCTGGACTATTTCTTGGCTTACTGCACCTTAATCCCATAAAACCATTACATTGTTGTTTTTACACTTTGGGTTTTTTTTTTACACTGCAGTTTTTCTATGGATTAAACAAACAAGACATAAAGTGTTAATTAGCGAGCTTTAGAGGTGTTGGTAGCCAGATTTGTTCAAAATTTTAGCCAAGCTAGCTGTTTCCCCCTGTTTCCAGTCTTTATGCTAAGCTAAGCTAACCGGCTGCTGGCAGTATTCATATTTAGCGCACAGGCATTAAAGTGGCATCAATCGTCTCATTTCCCAAAATGTCCAACCATTCTCTTAAGGTTGTGGCATTAATATATGTGTTTCTGTGTGTCTTCCTACAGCGCTACTCTGTTGACCTCAATTCCAGACCAGATGAAGCCAACATCCCTCTCAGCACGATGGAGCCTGAGCTGCATATTGATACTGTGCCTCAGAATGGTCAGTCCAACACACCCACGTTGTACATCAACGACAATGTTACAGAGAAGATGTCACATTAACAAAAAAAAAATCACCGTACAAATCCAAACAGATTGTGCTGTTCTGTAGTTGCAGAAATATTATAAGTCCTGATCCATGTGCACGTTTCAGGTCTGCAAACCTTTGAAAGAGTGGAAACTACTGCAAAAGAGCCACAAGAACCGGAGGCAAAACCTGAAGTACAGGAGGAGCAGAAAGGTAAGAGCAAACCTGTGACTGACCAGTAATTTTTTATTTTATTGTGTTGTTGTATCAGTGGAGCTCAGAGAAACAGAACAGGACATTTGTTTGAGTTGTAGCAAATCAAGTTGTGAATTTAAACATGTTTTGTGGGCTAATTGTGTACTATTTTCCTTCCTCTTTCTTAAGATCAGCTAAACTGAATAAAAGGAAGTACACTTCGTGACAGCTCGCTACACTACATTAACACAGATGCTGTGAAATAGATTGCTGCAGGCTTACAGAACATTTGAACCTGAGTAGAAAATGTGTTTTGCTCAGGCATTGATTTTTCAGCCTAATACAAATCTGAAATAAAAGAATGTTTGATTTTTACTATATGCCAAGCAACTTTTTCAAATATACAACCACAATCAGTGCTCGCAGTGGGATGATACTCACCCGTACACAGTACCGGCACTTCTCACAAGCTGCCGGTGCTCTTTTCTGCCCTCTCCATATCAGGTTCTCTGGGCGATTCATAGTGGCCCTAAATAAACTGCATTACCCAGGGGGCTCTACATGACGCTCACCTGTTCTCGCCTGCCTGCTTTTCTCAGCGGCGGGTAGCATGGTGATGCAGAGGTGCTTCATTTGTGTGACACACTAAAAGTAGAGAGAAGAGAAAGTATGCAGGGATTTCGCCGGGAATACAAGGAACTAAGGGCATCCTGATGACTTCATTGCACCACACACTAAAGCTAGTGTACATTGTCAATTATTTTTTACTCTAATAATTGGAATGGTTGTCCCCTTGGTTAAAGAAATTCATGTTGTGAACATCAGCAACATCTCCTAATATATTTTATTCACTGTAATTCAGACAGTAATACCTAAAGATTTGCTGATACCAGCCGATACACATGCCAAAGTATGAATAAGGGGATAATAATAGGACTTCTTTTTTTCCACTTCACTGACCACAGCATGTTGTGTGAATTGATTGTGAGCACAGATGGTGTGAATTTTATAGGAAGGAAATCTGAAATTTTGCACAGCAGCCTGACTCACATGGGGCTTGACAAACAACTTGTGCAAATGAATTCAGATCAGTTAAGGACTTCCACTGAAATTTCTGAAATGTCTGTGACGGAAAGTGTAAGCACAACTGACACACAACATTCCTATACTTTGAGAGGAGACGAGCTGAAAATGTGACCCGCAGTACTCACGTCGACCACTTGATGGAAATGGAAGCCAAGTTAACAAATTACAAGCTCGTTCAGTTTGCCATAACTGCAGCTGACACCTTGTATCTCCTGCAGCGATTGTTAAGCATGTTGACATTTTGCCATACAAAATTGACTGAGTGTTATTCTGTATAATTCTGTATGATATGTCCTCATGTGCGGCAACTCAGAAAATGAGTCAAAAAGTGTTAAAATCCAGATATTGGTTAACAAAGCCAATGTATTTGTTAATTCAAGAGGATCACTTCCTCTATAATTTGTATATTTTATGCAAAGTAGACATTTGGTGCTATGCAGTGCATTACGTTGCTTTGACATTTTTTTATTTGCATGTGAATGAAGCGTTCCTGTTTTACTCAAAGACGTCTTCCCAGGCTGAATTAGAAAAGGTAAAAGGTACAGTTCATGTCTGGGCCTGTCTCTCTGCCCTGGGCCACGCTTTGTTTAAATGGGCAGTGCTGATGGCTGCTTTGAAAAGCTGCTAACCTTTCAAATGGTTCTCTTCCTCTGATGGGAAAGCAATAATGAAACTTTGTCAGCCATCAGAGCAGGTGGGCAGCCAGATTTCTGATCAGACACGTGGGTTTGTTACTGCTGTTTTGATTCAACTTGATGGCAAGTACTAGAATCTGATTTGGCTGATGACGACTTGCACGTCCAGTTCACTCAGACTCACTTGTTTTATCTCAAGTGTTTCAATTAGTGAAGTGAACACTGAAGGAACCAGCCAGACGCTTGGCAAATTGTGATTTCCATAATGACAAAATCTCTGAGGCAAGACTTTACCTACTAGAAATTGCAAGATAAGACTGAAAATAACCAACATTTTGTTTAACACAACCTCACTCATCGCACAGCCTCGACCTCATGGAAACACGCACACAGTCTCACCTCCTCCTCATGGGCCCTTTGGTAAAACCTTTCTTTGGGCTGGTATACAGATAACGTTACTGTAATGAGCAGCTCTAACATGACATCTCTTTTTTATCAAATTGAGAAGTTGCTTTTGCATCTAAAGTGGAAGCTACTTGAACATTTGTGACTTGTTTCCCTCCGTGATGAGAAGCATCTTTAAACCACAGAATGAGATAAGCATGAAAAAGAAGCGTTACAGGAAAACAAACATCATTATGCAGAAAGATGAAGTAATGTAAAGCAACGCTGGGAAATTAGTATAACGTAACCCAGAAACTTATACTAAGGGATACAAAAGTTATGCTTATGGTTGGTCAACTTTTATCAGGTTTGCAGTTAAAAAATATTTCACCAGCAGTCTGATTTGTCACTTCCTGTGGCTTGAGTGCAAATACTTCTTCTTCTTCTCAGCCTTAGGTCTCATTGAGGTTAGAATCATTTTTTCAGGAGACGTGGTCAAGAAGCCAGCATAAAAACTGTTACAACAATAAACAGCCAACACAAACAGGCCAAGAAAACTGACACACAGAAGAACATACAGGATATCCATTAAGGTGAACATGCAGTTAATGGATTTTGAAAAGAAGAAAGAAAAACAATCCAAATAAATAATATTTGTTATGTGGATAAAAACAGCAAATATGTGATATAGCCCTAGTTTGGGATTTAGGGTGATGAGATGTATGCAGTTCTGGAAATCTGGCCTAAAACAGCTTTAGATTTTCCTGTGTTATCTGCTGGGAATGTGATTCTATAAAGAACAGCCACCCTGACACTTTTATAGTAAAGGAATAATTCCACATTTTGGGAAATAAGCTGATTCTCGAGAGTCAGATGTGAGGATAGCTACCATGATAGGGGGGCTATGATGGGACTTACATGAGGTCTCCATGCACCATTAAGAATGATAAAGGTGTAATCAGTCCCACACTAGCAGGTGCAACAAAGCTAACAGGAGAGTAAGGAAGATATCAATCTCACCATCTGTGCACGCCCCGCACAGCCCCGAGAAAAGTGGTCTGATCAGCAAAAAATAAGTGAAGTCACCTATGTGGGTGTGCAGGGCCTTTAAGTATGGAGCGGACAATGTAAATGATGAAATAATGAAACAAGAATAAGAGTCTACAGCCATGCTAGCTGTGGACAGGTCTGTGAGGCTGCACTTAGGCAGAGCAGCGCTTTATGCTAAATGCTAACATCAGCATGCTAACATCCTGATGTCGATATCTGTAAATTTAAAATTGCAACACAATCCATCTGATGGTTTTTGAGATATTTTAGTGACAGTTACGTGGTGTAACTATTTCTTGACTTCACAATGACAATAAGACTCTGGGCAGTCACTGCACCCGGCTGTTGCCCCCCCTCCCAAGGGTTAAAGGGGCTGTATGTAAGTTTTTACATGTATATGTTTGTGGACCTGACAAGGCGTGAATTCAGACATTTTACAAATCGGCATCATGATGTAGTTATTTCAGCACCCTTTTGATCCGTTTATTGCAATTAAATCACAGCAAAATCTGTTTATTTTGGGATCATACCGCCGTCGTGAGTGGAGTCCGCTAAGCTAACGTCAACAAATGACCGGCACACACCACAACACAGACTCACAACCCGACACAGGCAACACATCTGATTTATAATATTCAGTCACTGTTTTCATCCAGCTAATGTAGCTCTGCTGACGCTGCCGAGCCTCTCGGTGAAAGCTAGACAAACAGCCATTGATAAAGCTGGCTAGCAAGCTATCAGCATGATGCCTGTCAATCACATTCAGTCTCGTGTGTGTCACGTCACTGTTTTGGCCGATGCTGGCACAGGCACAAGCGCGGGCAACAGGATGCTGACTGCAGTTGACTTAACGACTACAGGTGTCATTGTTAACAAGCATTTTCTGAATATTACATACAGCCCTTTTGATTAGTGAGCTTTAGAGGTGCTGGTATGCAGATTTTTTTAACTTTGGAGACAGCCAGGCTAGCTGTTTCCCCCTGCTTCCAGTCTTTAAGCTAAGCTAACTGCCACCTGGCTCTATCTCAGTATGTTACGCACAGACATGAGAGTGGTATCGATCTTATCATCTGACAATTCGTACCAACTGCTCACATCCCCAGTCTCAGTATACTAAAGGAGAATGCAACGCCGACAGTCAGGTCAAGACCACCTGAGATTGAAGAGTCCAGTCATCCACCATAAACCAGACAGGAATTGGAAGATTGGAATGATGCCTGAGGATCCATCTTACTCATGGCAGAATTATGTCTAGAACAACGGCCACCTTCCTCTCCCCTTCATCTCCGCTTTCCCTCTACCTAACCCTGGGTCAGATAATGATGGGGCCGCCCTACTTTCCCACAGCCTCCAACAGCTGCATGGCTGTGGCTCATTAGGAACTGGTCAGTAATCAGCCGCCTCATTACCAACATGGTGGCCCCCTCAAATGCCTTCACCCTGACTGTCCGAGAGGGCAAAACCACTTCAGGCTATATGAGTGGAAATACTGTTATTGTGTGGACCAAATACAAAATGTGCAGTGTCATAGAAGTTTAAATAATGGAGAAATGTCTTAACAACATTACACAATGAATTTATTGCAACAGTTTGACTTCCGGCATGATATAAATGTTGGGTTTTTCCAGTGTATGATTCAACCTGTGTGTTCATCCACATTTGTTTACACTTACTGTATATGTGTCATGCTGTAACTGGACGTGAGAGTTGAAAAACAGTGTCAGTGTTCTTGAAAACCACTGAAAAAGCAATGTGGTCTGCTCTTGTCGTCCTTCACAGCTGAGGCTGATAAATCTGTTGTTGATCCCGGCGCTGAGTCTGCAGCTCCGGCGTCATCCCCAGACAGCTCTGAGGACAAACCCAAAGAGGACGTCGTCGAGCAGAGTCCTCCCGCACCTGTGGAGCCGAGTGTGGAGGAGAAAACTGACGATGAAGGCGTCGTCTCCACCAAGACTTCAGTGGAATCGCTGAAGGAGACAAACGAGAACAACAGCAACAATGCTGACGTCAGTCAGAAGAGAGGTTGGTATTTAAAGATTGTCCCCTACAAATGCTAATTGTCCTTCCTTGTAGTATCTGAGGGGTTAATTATTTCACAAACTTCATCAATTTAGGATTGAAAAAAGACAGCAGGATCCTAGGATACCACTATAGATTTTGTTGAATTTACTGTAGACTTGCTTGGTGGTTTTGTCACCAGAATAGTGACAGAGTGACAGCTCCTTTGCTATGACAGTTCCACCTTACAGCAGCATGAGTCATTTCAACACATTCTCTGCTAATCGTGTGATAAAAAAAGAGAACTTACGTCATTCAACAGTCATTCCATTTTCCAGTGTACTTGGAAAGTCTTTCTTAATGTATTGCTGACATAACCCACATTGGAGTTACTGGTCGCCGTATCCTCTCCATACTGGCTGTAAAATGATCCCCTCTTAGTGGCACTACACTGTTAGAGATGACTGTCAGAGTCCACAGTCCTTGATCTGATTCCTTCTAAAATGTATCAGCTGAAGCTCATATGAGGCTTCGGCAGTTTGAACAAGTCGAATAAAGCGGGTGTTTTCCAAAATTAGCCTTTTTAGTACCAAACTCCCTCCTTGTGTTTCACCTGACAGTGTTTTCTTGCTGAGTTGCAGTGGAGGCATAATAACACAATCCTGGAAGATACCCACTTGGTTTGGCTAACTGACCTCTGAAGTCTCATATTAGCTTTAGATAAACTACATAATGCAGCTTTGCAAAGTAAGAGGACTGTATTTTTCCACACATCTCTTATATTGGAGTCGTACTAGGCAGGGATGCGGTCACTTCACAGGATGAACAATTACAGTGATCAGTAACTCTTTCAATGTACATATGTCATGTGCACGTACTATGTCAGTATTATATTAAGAAAAATAAAAAAACTTGAACCTATGTTACTTGTAATCCTACTAATATCTTCATCATGAAGATATTAGTATTCTTGTTGGAGAAGTATAATTGTGACTGTATATGTTAATATTATAGCCCGACCAACACTGGACTTTTGAGGCAGATGGGTTTGTTTTTTTCTTAAACCTAAACACATCGATACGGATCCCTCAGATTTGTTTTTGTTTTTTTAAGACACTCACATTTGAAAAATCAACTCGTCTGAGCTCTCTGGTGGACAAACTTTGTAATGGTAACACTGTTTCTAAATGAAGTGAATTTCTGTACTGCAATTTCATACTACATATACACCAATACTGATAAATGTGTAATGAGCTAATATTGGCCAATGTATCAGTGTAGCCAGAAGTGACATAAAATGAAAATTGCATCAGTGATTTTTTATTTACTCTTCTGTCTAATTTACAGTATAAGAAAGTAATCGGGCCACGTTACAGCAGTTTGTTTTGGAGTTTAAAATCATGATTCACATCTCCAAGCCACCAACTGTTGACCCCTCGCTTCCTTATCTTTTAAACAGATTTGAAGTCGAGCGACCTCTTCTGGAACGTTCCTCTCCATTGTCCGGTGTGAGACATATTGCCTCTCTGCTCCTGTGCTGTTCTTCAGGAACTCGGTAAGACCGCAGGGGACAGACGCTCTGCTGCAGCTGCTCCACTGCTCAGCTAGCTCAGGTGTTAGCAGAGGGAAAACCCCCACCCTCAACTGCAGGTCAACAGACCTCGCACGGCCACTGGGAGTGCTGTGTTACAGCTACCCGTCCTGAATTAAGATATTAAAAATAGAGCAGTCATAACCTTTAAATCTATAATTGTAAAATGTGCTTGTCCCCGAAATTGTAAATCACATTGACAGTCTGACATCCAGTAGTTTATAAATACACACTGGAAGCTGCATCCAAAGCTGAGCCTCTCTTTTGGTTGTCTCATAATGTACGGTATATCATTCTTTCAAACTGCTTTTTACTTTTGATTGCTTTTCTAGTTGATTATTTTTTATAGATTTTTGTGTATTCAGTAAACTATAAGTCTGTCGGCAAAATAGTGTTATCTCAAGGTTCATTTAGTAGCCTTTTCTCAACCTATTAACTGTGTCTTACAGTCTCCATCATCATTATAAAGTGAGCAATGATCCACACTTAGGTGATGACTCAAGAGTAAACTCAATTCACTGATGAAGACCAAGGGAAAAGCTAGTAAATGGACCTTAAGTTCAGATTTTTTTGTCAAACAATTATTTAAACAACTATTTCCAGGGTTGAAAATGAAGCTTCATGTTCATCTATAGGTCTGTATGCTCTAAATAATTATGAAAAAGCAGTTGCTCCTTTATTTTATTAATGCAAAACCACCTCTTTTTTACCAAAATCACCATTTCTGCTAACTGTTAACCACTCTTGGCTTTATTCCTTCTTCCTTCTGATTCCTCCTCCTCTGGTTCTTCTACTCATGGATGAGATTCTTCTCACACAAGTACTAACACGGACCCTCTCAGTCTAATCATCATGTGCTTCAGGATGTAAGACCCACATCTGCACCTGCACTCCCCCTCTCCTCCTATCTGCTCAGAAACACTCAGGGCAGAAGCCCGAGGCCCAAGGAATTCACACTGCTCTTAACAGCTGATGATAAGCTCACATCTGAGAGGCTAACCGCTCAGATGCTCCGTGTTAGCCGTCACGGATCGTCTCCGTTCCCATAAAAACAGCAGCTTCAGAAATCCCAAGCATCTCCATCTACAGCAAAGGCACTCAGTTCTAGTTCTTTATCTCTAAATACCTGTTCACATAGCGAGTGGGTCTTTAAGATGAAGGCAATACAGATAACCATGAAATCTAAAATTAAAATCTAAAATCTAGACTTTTTTTGCATCTAAAAAATGAGCAACATCAAACCCAAAAATATAGATCTATTGACTAATAGCTAGTAATAATTTATGTTATAGTTCTACATGTGTATAGGCTCTAACATCTCATCCCTTTTTCGGCTTTATTTGAGTATCTCCAGTCCTCTGAGCTCCAGCATGTTTAGCTGGCAGCACTCTTACGTTCAAAAATGATTTTGGACCTAAAGTAAGTCAACAACACGTGTTTGCTTTGTTAACATTTAACGAAAACCACCATCTGTACCCAACCCTCACCAAAGTGCTTTTTTTGCCGAAATCTCACCACACACAGAAGGAAGTGGACCCAGTTTGTACGCCGCCCATCCACCTCAACCGCCTTCCTTTGTCTAGTGTGCAGTACAAAAATGCAGCACTTCATTCACTCAAAGAAACATTGTCTGTCAACATAATCCAGGCAGCAGCTATGTTTCTCAACACAACGTAATTGAGAAAAAACAGCACGACATAAACATAATTTCTTGCCCCAAGTTTCTCATGCAATCGTTACCTTGAACACATTTATTTAGATAAATAGCATCCAGCTGTGTTTCTGTCTGATGGTTTTGAGATTTCTTAATTTTAGTAAAGTTGTTTTGGAAAGATTGATCCAAAATAACTATGACATACAATGATATAGATTGTATGAAGTCAAAAAGAATATCACAAAACATGATCCAAAGTTATGGAAAGCAATAACTTTTTTTCCTTTGTCTCTGTGATTTGTGTTCTCTAATAATAACTGTACCTGACAGCATGCAACATAATAGCCGCGCAACACCTGCTGGTAAGCTGTCAAACATACAAATGCTATGTTTTCAGTTCCTCGTTCATTATAAAAAGATGGATCACATGTGAACACTCCCTGTATTCTAAGATTCAAATATGACAGTGCAAACAACCTTCAGATTAATACACATTTATCTTTAAACCCTCATATGAGTATATTGTCTTCAGTGAAAATGTACATTAGTTCTATGTAAATGTAAATTAGCTTTACTAGAAGTTCATTGGAAACACTTGCGGGACATCACCTGTTGTTCTAGATTAAGTTTAGATTGAGATTTATTTGTCAGTAGTCTGGAGGCGATAATTAAACTCAATTCGTTGATGACTGAATCATGTCCCTAGTCTGACTAGACTGTGAGAAACTGTGAGAAACGTTGTGGCTCGCAATTTGAAAAAGAGAAGACGAGGAAAGGAAAAAGTGAACTCTTCACTCTTTCCCACCTGGTCTGGGAAGTGATGAGCAAGCTGGAAACTGAAGTTGAAAGGCTGCTCACCATTCTGCAGTCGTGGATAATGGATATGAGCTGACAGGCCATAAAGTAAACCAGCATAATTAGACCTGGGACTTCACTGTGTTATTTTCCAGTCAGTGCTCAGCTTTCATGTTTGATGGCTAATGTTGGAGGAAACCGTCTGTACCGCCTGGGATGAATATTTCACGGCGAGGAGGGGGCAAGTGTAAGAGAGTGACAGACTGAGAGATTTAACTGCGTGAGACAAACAAGGCTAGTAGTTTGCTAGAAGCAGCTCGTTTTATGTGCAGGGCTCTTTTTGGAAGAGGCTGCCGGTGCTGGTTCAGAGACAGGTCATGGAGACGAGGAGGGTCAAGGATCTGTGGCTGAAGATTGCATTTCTGTTCTTTGTGTGTGGCTTTAGGATCATAAATTGATCCTTATACTGTATGTGCTTTCAATTCTCAGGATAAAAGAGCATAGTTTAAAATATGAATTGACTCATTTTACTTTTTTTAGCTATTTGTCTCCTTTTCCTGCCTCACAGTCATAGCAAAAGTCATAATTTCCTCGGGCGATACTGCAACCATAAATGTGTGTTTACACATTTATGTGTTGGCAGGATGACAATGCAGCATGGTGGTGAATGCAGGATCTTTATCTCAGTAATAACAGTGAAGGGAAGCTTCCTGCTTGTGAGGTTTGATGTGGTTCAGATCAGCAGGTCGACCATTACACCTGGGCAGCTTTACAGGAGGGAGGGACCGTCGGTAAACGCAGACAACACTCCCTTCACACTACAAGGAGAAAACAGCTGGTGGAGGCTGGTTCTGCCCCAACCCCTCTTGACTTCCTACCACAAACCACCAAGTTTTGGTCAAGAAATTTAAAACTAAAACTTGCAGTTGCAAAGTTGTGCAGATAGCTATTAGACTTGCATCATTAAAGGGCTGCGAATGCTGCACATGCAGTTTTGAGGCTGACGACTGTGTGTCATCACATTTTCATGTGAAGATTTTGGTGATTTTCATGTTCTAACATAAACTTAAATGTACGTATGCTCCATTATGGATGGAAGTTTCTAGTGCATTGGATTTACAACACTTTTTCAAAACCTCAAATGTGCTTATTGTGAAAATATCTTTTCTTTCTTACCTACGCCCAACACCCAACAGTGCTGACATGTAGGTGTGCAAGACATGGACTTGCAGTTTAAAACGAAGAGAGGCTCTTTGAAAGCTCATCATGTTACATTGTTTAAGCATTGATTGCACCTGGATAGCTGGATTAAAATGTCAGGGCTTGATTAAAATGACTCAGCATTAGGAGAACAGGATTGGTCACAGAACAGTGGACATTTTCTTAAGCAATATTCTTGTGTAAATATAGGTTAATGACGACCTATATTCTTTTAACAGCAAAAAAGACCTGAGGTGTTATATCCAAAAGGAATGCTCGATAATTGGATAATCACTAGTTTCACATGGCAAGAAATAAAAGCATCGCCACGTAGACGTTTGGTTCATTCTCATCAGTGTTTTGGGATACACAGTGATACTCAGACACACCCTCACCCTGGCAAACACACACCAGCAGGCATTCATAAAAAGATGCATTTGGTTTGGTTCATCAGTGTCAACCTACAAAGCACTGTAAGATGATATACAGGTCTGGACCACTATTGTCAGTGCAAACTATTCAGCTCATTTTTCAGGCGATTTGTGAAGGGTCTTTTCCTAGTGATATATCAACAAGGTTAAATCTATATTCAGGCCACTTAAAGGCTTCATTCATACAATTAAAATTTCAATCATAGCCAATCATTCTATCATGCATATCTATATTTTAGCAGCATTAACACCAAAGCATTTGTAAGGAATTTCTTGATATGAACAGAGCTGTAGGAAGTGCAACTTGCACGTTCTGTGGCTAAAGATGAACAGAAGCTAATTCATTTTCACTTGGTGAAGCTGTAATATAAACTGTAAGTTAAAAAGAAAAGTTATTCCAAGCATGCAAGTCACAGTTACCTAAAAAAGTATGAGGAAAATTTGTAAATTTCCGAAAGAACATTTTCGTGTGCTAGCTTCTACTGACAATGTATTGTATGTATGGAAGCATTATTCTGAAGCTCTTAAGAAACAGTTTGACATTTTGGGAAATACAGTTATTTGCTTTCTTGCTGAGGGTTAGATAAAATGATTGATACTACTCTCATATCCGTCCATTTAATATGAAGCTGAAGTCAGCAGCCAGTTAGCATGAAGACTGGCAGCGGACAAAGGTTGCAGGTTCACATGGGGGTCATGTACTGGACTATTTCCTGGCGTTTCTTTTTGCTTTTTTCTAAACTTTAACTTTGATTGTTGCTTATTTAGTCATGAATAATTAATGCAGCAGATAAATGCTTAATATATGCAATATTTGTAGGTTTTTGGTGGCTTTAAAGCTAATGAGGTTGTACTTGTAGTTGAATACCTGAAAATCCTTGGCAGAAACAGAGCTGTTGGTAGTGCAGCTTGTACATTCTGTGGCGAGGGTCAAAACAGGTCAGTTTCACTTGTTAAGGCTCCAAAGTGTAAGTAAAAAATGTTTATTAGTCATTCCAGGCATACAAGTGACCGTTATTGAATAAAATAAATCTGTCAGTGGTGTTTGGCCTTTGACTTCTGAGGATGCCATTTCCTTTAATGCCTTGTCAACATATTAGAAACTGTGCACCCAACAAAAAGGGCGAGGAAACAAGCTGATTGTTTTCCAAACAATTTTGGTGAGTTTGTTGAGAAACTGAGCCCCTTATGAGGTCATGGTGTGCTTTTGTAAAACAGGCTCAGACAATGACAAATGGGGTGAAGCTGATTGTCTTTAAACTGAAACCAATGCAGAACTTTTCAGCATGATGTCAGTACACGTACACCAGATTGATACCTTCCTTTGTGTCCGTATACATACGGTATAACCTCACAGGTTAGCTTCCTGTGTCATGCATCTCTATCAAAGCCAAAGGGGGAGTGTCCTCTTCCTGCTTCAGTTCCTTGACCCGGCTTCTGGGTTGACGTCCTTTCCAAAGGTCATGGGTCAGACAATCCTAATTAAAGGGTACACAGTGACTGCAGGAGAATAATGTGGCCTCAACGTCAGAGTCAACTGGCTCACATTCTTCGCCTGTCATCCAGCAAGTCTCTGCAGAATTGGATGTGTTGCTGTGATGTGTAGCCCGAACCAGGATGCATTTCATCAAAGACCGCGGCTCATGACAGACACTGAAAAAGCGATATTTGCAAGAAACATAGAGGGAGACATGACAAATTGCTTGTTGGCTGGCCTAAATGTCACCTTAAAGTAGATTTCTCCACCATTGACCCAATTTTTATTATTTTATATTCAAGCATGCATTTTTAAATTCTGAATTCAAGTTGATTTTTATCAACTGGAAGCAAGGTAAAAGTGAGTTGTCTCTTAAAATCTCACTTAAACTTTCCTTACATCCTTTTATTTTAAGGGTCAAAATATGCTAGGCCTAGACCTTCACTGTTTACCCCATAGACATTTTGCAACAAGAGTGTCACATTTTCTACATTCATCCTTTGTAGTTCAGTTCATGCTTTGGCAGGTGGCAAACATTTATAGGGCTTCATTTAGTAGTGCATGTTTCACTTCTTTACACCGTGCTGCACGTCTCTCCAAGAAGGAGGGAGGTGGTGGTTGGTGAAAACAATTTGTAGAGAATACAGAAATAGAGTTAGCGCTCCAGTCACATGATGTGGAGTCACAGTGGGTTAGTTGTGAACAATCGCACCCGTGACATTTTGTGATCTTTTGACCATGCTGCCTCTACTCTGCCTAGTTACTGATGCTTTGTACCTTTTTACAGCTCACCTTCTGTGAAGAGGAAACAGCTGTCTAGTTTATGTTGAAGTAATGACAGAAATTTGTCATGATCATTGGTGTACAGGCCTTTTAAGCCTTGTTTATGGTGCTGATTCCCTGGAGACAAGTTTAGATAAATGTTAACATTATGTTGCAGAGAATGAAGAAATCACTTATCTCCTGTGCGTTTGTAATCTCCATAACAAATCAGTTATTTATAGGTTAATTTGTAAAATAAATCTGATTGTGAGCTTGGATGTGCATTAACAATCTCTGAGTGAGCTAAGATATTTTTCACGATTTAAATTTTAGAATTCATAAACCACTCGAAACACTGTAAAAGTAAGCAACAGTGCTAGTGGGTGGCATGGCATTGTTTGGGGCTAAATGCTAAAAGCTAGCATGCTCACATTGACAATAAAACAAATTAAAATTCTGACCTGATGGCAAAGTCATTAGGTTCACCAATCTATCAAGAAGATGTCAAGCTATTTCACTGGATAAGTGAAAACTTTGACCTGCTGGGGGTGCTAGAGGAAAATCACCAAAGTTACTAGAATTTACTCTTTAGGGACCTTGAACACCTGTGAAAAAATCAGAGGAGGGGATGTTTTTGAAACATTTTTATTCATGAACCACAGTGGGCCTATATAGACTATGAAGCCTGTTAGGCTATTTCTTGCAGCTGTTAAAGGTCCCAACATTTATAGAATAACTAGACCGATGGACTTTAATAAAACAATTTCTGAACTTGAACTTAACCACTGCATTTGCAGGAATATTTTAATCCATTTTTTAAAATCTAATTTGTCAAGCAGCGCAATATTTTCACTCTCATGCCTTGTCCTTTCCTCATGCGGACACATAGTGGATGTGATCATACACAACAAAACAAAAGGTTAAATGCTACGGATCATGCATGAATCAAGGCCAATGGAACCAGGACTATCACGTAGCCTAGATGCGGTGTCATCTCTGTTGTCACGCGAGCGCTGACAGTGAAAGTCCATTTCCGATTTTATTGATGTTTGCACTATAGACTGTTCTTAGATTGCAGCACTTTACTTAGATATACTTTAAAAATATTTTCATTTTAGGTATTTTATATGGTCTGTTGGTGAAGTAGCATTAATCACTATGAGGGAGGGCTACATTTTGTCCCCACCAGGGATAAAAATAGACTGGGATATATAGATATATAAAGACCCCCCTAGCCCCCCGCCGGCAAATCGCACTCAGCACGTAACGATGTATGTGACAAATAAAGATTAACTAAGAAAAAAATCCCAGGAACATGTTTTAGCTTTTCAGAAAGACAAGCAAAAAAATAAAACCAAATTGGAACCAAATTGAATTTGGAGTGACTCATCAGCTTTGTCTCCCCAACCAGTCCACTTCCTGCCTTGCACATCGTCATTTACACTTCCACAGCAGATGATCATGTTGCAGATTTGTCATGATGCATCTTGACACAGCCCACTCCTTTAATCCTTGAGTTTAGGTGGAGGTCGTATCACTCTGATGCCGGCACTGTCTCTAGTGAATCTGACTTGTTCTGGGGTGTAGATATCGTCTCTTTTGTCATCCTCATTTATTTGCATCTTTGTTTAACCCCCTCTCTTCTCCCCACACACAGAATCAGATGCAGCATGACAGAATCAACCACACCTCCTCAGGCTTTAACTGTGAGTTCTGCTTTACGAGTAATCTCAAAATGTGTGTATTTGTGTATGTTTGTGTTTGGTGGTTAGCAATGATGACCGGTAATCAGACTGTGCTTAATTTTCCCCTCGTAGGCTTGGAGTCTAAGACAGAGGTCGGCGTGTCGTCGTGCCTGCTCACACCCACTGCATCCCCGAGAGACTCCGGCATGTCTGAGGAACGAGGGATAAATGGAGGAATTAGCAGTGGAGGGTGAGTACAGCAGAGAGACTGGAGACACTGAAGATTCATTGGCTTTGATAGTGTCTGCTCCCCTCTTGTTTGCTTTTTTGGATCTGTTACAAAGTCTGTTTTCCTTTCAGTAGATTTACTGTAAATAAGTCCAACTGTTTTTAGAAACTGATGAAACAAGGCATGGAATAAGGAGGCACCACTGGATGGTTTTTAATGTGAAGCAGATGCATGTATGTACACCATAGACTGTATATAAAGATGGACGACATGACAGCTCCCCAAAAGTGAAGCCAGACTATCTCAATCGCCCCCTAGTGGCTGGCTGCAGTAAAGGTTATAAATCCCCCCCTCCCCCTTAGCAGATGGGACACGGGCTAAACTAAAGAATCAAAGTACACGTCAAATAAATTTTTCCCAAACATGGTTTCTTTCATCTTAGGTAGTTCTTATCACGCTGATGTTTGTTCAAGTGTTCGTTTTTCTAATAAGTTTGGTTTTAATTAGTTATTTGATGCTATAAAAAGGGGGTGTGACGTCATGATTGACAGCTGTCAATCACAGTGAAGTAGTCGCGGAGACGCCTGCAGACCTCTTTTCGGGAATTGAATGTAGAGTAGGAACGTCGAGAGGAGATGTAACTTTAACTTAAGCAGGTGATCGTTAGTTAGCAGTCATTAATTATTGATTATTGATCGAGCCGGGTGGACCTCGATACCGCAGCTCCTTCCCCCGATCACTACTGCGCAGACTCTGGTTCCAAATGATGTCACCAGCGCAAGATGGCAGCGCCCGTATCTGGGATATTTTGGCTTCATTTTTGTACAGTGGGAGGAAGTGGAGACGCATCTAACCTTGCAAATACAGCCCACTCACTGCAGTCCTGCAGGATTTAGTACATCTTGGGACATCAAGCAATTTGACTGATTAAAATAAATATAAATTAAGTCATCATTTTTAATATTTGGTTGCAAATCCCTATCAGTTAATGACTGGCTGGAGTTCATGAACCACAGCAGATACTTTCTCTGTTGATGCTCTGCCTGGCCTGTACTGCAGCCATCTTCACTTCAACAAACTCAACGACTGCATCCAGATTTAGACAGTTGGGACCTGTTAGCTACAGCAACAACGGTGTCACAGTAATTCTGAATCAACTATTTAGCTGCTGCTGTAAATAAACACAGACACAGAAACTAACATATCCTTTTATTTATTTAGCTGCACATGCTACCCATGTAGCCGGCTAACTAGCTCGGCAGGGTCGTGACTTTAGTTTAAGCATCAAGGTGAAGAGACTGTTAACAGCAGCAGCTAACTTTAGTGTTGATTCAGAGTTACCTCAGCATGAGCAGCCTTGATAAGCTAAGGCTTAAAACCTACAGATGTGTAGTTTCTGTGTCTTTGTACTGTGTTTATTTACAACAGCAGCTTGATCGCTCATTCAGAATTTAGCATTGTTGTTGCTCGAGCTGATGAGAGCTTACTGGCTAAATCTGGTAGCAGTTCTTGAGCTTGCTAGTTTAAGAGGCAGGGGCTATGTGTTTGGCTGAAAGGTGAGAGGACGGTAAGAACACCACTGTCATGAAAAGGTTAATTTCTATCTCAATATCCAATAAATCACCAGGCACCATATCGTGCAGTCCACGATAACCTTTTCCCTGATTGTATTACCTTGAACCTACAAGCTGTGAACACAATACTCACATGTCATCACCTTTTAAGTTGATATGGCGAACTCGTTAGCAAACAGTTGCTCATTAACGCATCCAGCAGTTATGGATTATCATTCATTTGGAGTTGTGTTTCTGTAAACTTGATGAATGTGAGTCACTCTCTTTTAGCTCTGTCTTTGGTCTCTACCAACTCCTGGGGGAAATATCTGTCTCTTTAGCTGCTAAATTCTCCACTATGTTCACCAGCTAATTGCTAACTGTGTCTGTCTGCTGTTGGGTGCTGAGCAGGTAGTGTACAGTGGGTTTTTACAGCTTTTTTGACACTATGAAAGGGGTGAGAGTGAACCAAAACAGTGCAGCTGCGGGCCGGACAGCTAAACAATTAGCTGAAAGTCGCTGTAAAGTTCTGTAAAGCCGAGGGGAGCTGTAGATTCAGCTGATAATTCTCTGTAGGTCCATCACTACACACTGTCACATTGTTTTACATTGTCTTACATTGTTATTATAAAAGTATTGATTATAGCCGCTTTAAAATAAACAAACTCTGGCTATTCAAAGGGGCGCAGCTTGGCTACTGGTGAGCTTGTTTTAAACACTGGGGCTCCACAAGGCTGTGTGCTGTCACCACTGCTCTTTTCCATTAATACAACTGAAGTAGCAGCAGTAATGTCAAGCTGTTCAAATATGCTGATGATATAATAGTAATAATAATAACTTTTATTTGTATAGCACCATTCATACATAAAATGCAGCTCAAAGTGCTTTACAGCGTGACACTAAAAACAAAAGACAATAGAAGATAAGAAAATAAAAAATAAATTCACAAAAAATAGAGTAAAAGAAGGCAGAGAAATAAAAGCAGTAAAAAATAGTAGTAGAAAGAGATAAAAATGTACTACATTAACTAAAATGCCCTTTGTCGGTCTTCCCCTGAAACACAATGCCACACATGAGGAGGCTTATTTCTGCCAGGTGACTGTACGTCAGGACTGGTGTCAGGCAAGTAAACTGGAAATGAATGTGGCCAAAACAAAAGAACTTATGATACAAACAAAACCAAGCAGAACCAGTAACATCCTACATTATACTTAATATCCCCCCTTTAGGAAAAGTCAAACATTTTAAGTACTTGGGCAGAATCATTGATCACACTCTAACTTTTATTGAGAACTCAGACAGCATTTTTAAGAGAGCCCATCAGCGATTGGTTTTAATCAGGAAGCTGAGGAGCTGAGGAGCTTCGGCTTTAGCCAGCACATACTTGAAATGGCACACAGAAGTCTGGTTGAAAGCATTTTATCATTTAACATAACAGCACGATACGGAAACCTGAGTGTAAAGAGCAAAAACAAGCATTTTAGGGAAGGTTATTGGCAAGTCACGAAAACAACTTTGCAATATATTTGACTGTGCTGTACGCAGAAAGGCTAAACATATAACTGCAGATACCTCACAGCCACTACACTCTTGAGCTGCTCCCGTCTGGCCGTTGATTTAGGGCCCCAAGGGCCAGCCATAACATTTACAAGAAATCTTTTATTCCCTATGCCATACAGGCAGTGAACACAGAATGACTGCATCAGGGAACACTTGTTGTTTTATAAGATTTGCTCTCTTGTATTATTTCTGTAACTTATTTGCTACCACCTGCCCATTTGCACTATTGTATATTGTATACTGTATATTCTGTATATTCTGTATGTTTTTAATGGTGTGCTATGTTATGTGCTTTGTGTACCTAAGACAAATTTCCACTGAGGCAGACAATAGTCAATCTAATCTCATCTAGTCTAATATAATATCTGATACTCCTGTTTACACAATGACACAGGGCAATCTCAAGGTTCAAACTTCATCCATAAAAACATGGAAATCACAGTGTTCCCAATCTAATTAACAAACACTGATTACCAAAACATAGGAAATAAATACCTATTAAATAAAACCGTGGATAATAACAGCACAAACTCACTTTGTCAGCTCTGACATAACTTTACGTTTTTACTATTTCAACATCTCCTACAGGTTTTGTAATGGGCCAATGGGCCAACCACCCTCTTCCTCATCTCTCTAGGTTTATGAAGTCTGAGGGGGCCAGTGGGAGCCCGATGGACTGGACAGTGTCTGATGTGGTCAGTTATTTCACAGCAGCAGGTTTCCCTGAGCAGGCTGCTGCCTTCAGGACCCAGGTGAGCCTGTAATCTCCTTTAACAACCACTAGAGACCACCAGAGACAGGATTAGTGGCTGTACTGTAACCGTTTAGCAGCTGTAACCTACATCTGTCTACCCACATTGCTTTGCTCTCTTCATTAGGAAATCGATGGCAAGTCTCTTCTCCTCATGCAGCGTAACGATGTTTTGACTGGCCTGTCAATCAGACTCGGCCCCGCCCTCAAGATCTATGAGCGTCATGTCAAAGTTCTGCAGAAAACGCACTTTGAGGATGACGACTGCTAACAACACACACATGAAACACACACAGAGACTCTTATGTCTGTATCTACATATAGCTCAAGTAATCACAGAAAAATGTATGCATGATATGAAATACACTTCCCTTTTCATCTCATGTCAAACAGCACACACACACACACACACACACACACCTCTGTTTCTCCTCCTCCCGACCCTCTACGACTGCTCTGGTCCAGAAACAACACAGAAATGAGACTGGATTTCCTGGACAACAAGGATTTTCTACCAAACAGAGCACAAATGTTGGAGGGAGTAGATTTCAAGATGCAGAGGTCATGCAATTTCTCTTTTTTTATTTAAAAAGATCAAGCACTTTGCAATTTCTCCACTAAACTGTGCAAGATGGTTTGTTTTTAAACTGTTATTTTGTGCTGACCTTTATGCACATTTTGAAAGAGGTCGAGGTTTTTCTGTGTGGAAGCAAATTTCTGTTTGTTTTTTGAGGCTGTGATGCAAGGGTTTCTTGCTTGTGGGTGCGTGTTTGTCATTGTACACATACTGTATGTGTGTGGGGGCTTGACAGAGCGTGTTGGATTGAACAGAAACAAATTAGAAGTAGACCAGATTAAATACATTCCCAGAAAAAAAAAATACGGTGCAGCGTTCACGACCTTGTGCAAACGGTCGTTGGTCAAAGCAATAAGCTGATGTTTGATGTTTGGGAGGTCGTCGAACCTTGTCTGCTCGTAGATCGGCAGGTGGTAGATTTTGTGTAGTTTAACGTTTCAGATGAAAATCTGAAACACGCATAAACGAGTTGATGATGTTTTCAAACAGAGCCAGCCATCATCAATTCTGGCCTATGCATCACCACATCAAGGGGCCGGTTTCACAAAGACAGACTTTGACTGTGGTTTAGATCAAACCAGTCAAACTTCAGCCAGACGTCAAAATATATCTGTTGCACACAGCTGTCTAGTTCTTGACTATCTTAAGTAGGACTAATTTGCAGTGAATTGTGGGTAAATTAAGACTTTTTTTCAAATAATAAAACATGGCTGATCAAGCAGATGCATCAAAGCGCTCAGCTCTGTTCGCTCCAGCAGAAAATGTTTGCTTTCTGGAACAAATGAACAATTTTTTCTGAAGAAACGACTGACAACGTCCTCACTGCTGTGTATTTAAAACAAAAAACTTTTTTCCTTCTTATTACTCGCTGCACAACATTGTTAGCAAACCACGACTTACGAGCCATTATTTCCTCTGTTTTTGTCATTTGGTGCCGCTGGTCAGCAGGCGTCACTGATTATTAGTTCAGAGTTAGCCTGGTAGTAGTGTGGCTAACTTTTTAGGCTTAAAATAAGTCAGTCTATCTTAAATTAGACTAATCTGAGAGCAGAAGTAAGACTGACCTAACACTACAGACCAGTGTAAAATGTCTTTGTGAAACTGGCCTCAGAGTCGGCCGCAGAAATGTTGATCGAACGCTCCAGCTAACTGATCTGTAAATCAGCAGATCAGTCAACTCTCAATTAGATGTAATAGAATGAATATGTAAATATACTGAAAATAAGTCCATTTAATACATCAGCCTTCATTTGTAAATTATTGAAAAACAGTGATCTAACTGAAAGATGTTATCGCAGGGTAAAGCTGAGCCAATCAATCAACTAATCTCATACCACCAGCATTTTTTAACTGTTTGTACCGGACAAACCTTAGAAACCAAATGCTGTCAAATGATCACACATGTCATTCCCACCATCACTGCAACGACATACATTCCAGGTCTGGTATCTCCTTTGTGCATGTATTATAAAAATGACTGTTTTTTCCTCATATTTGTATGTTTATATTTCTGTTTTCAGCATATTGGTTTCATTTGTGACTGTTTTCAGCCCACTCTCCACACACTGATGTTCAAATCAACGTTTCTTTGTGCATTCAGACCTCCTCTACCTCTCTCCCCTCATCTTCACCTTCACTCTCACTTTCTTTGCAACTTCCAAGAGCACTTTTTCAGGTTATTACAGTTAGCTGAAGGTGTATGTTGTTGCCACTGTCAGAATTCAGATCATTTCATTCTCATTAGTTCAATCTGCAGGAGAGGATAGCCGTGTTTGAGTCCAGGGGAATGTACAGTGCGTCTGTGCCCTTGTTGCTTGTCTCAAGTTCTTGGTTAAAGGACAATTTTAGTAATAAAAGTTTCAATTAAAACACCACAATGTGTCCATGAGTGTGTGTGAACGCATGTTCCATGTTTGTGCATGTTTGTGTTCATGTGAGGGCTGTGTGTGTGTGTGTGTGTGTGTACACAAATGTGCACATGTGCAAGTGTGTGAGGGAGGGAGTCCAACAAGGCATTAGAGCAGCTGGGTTACACCAGCAGCTCCCTTCAGTCACGACGACAAGGAGTCGAAGGAGGAGAGACCATGCTGCGTTTTAAAAAAGAAAAGACTCATCCAGATGAGACAGACTATAAGTCTGTTCATTTGGAAAATAGGCTTTACACAACTTTTTATTTTGACCCGTAAATATTTCACAGTAAGTCGGGAAATGTTCCCCATGACCAGCTAGGCCCTTGTCCGTGCATCTGCTGGTTAGAAGCAGGGGGAGGAGGAAATATCACACTATATCTGTCCTGGGACACTCTCCAAGGTAAGTGCTTGGGATCTTTGTGTGTGTGTGCGAGTGTGTGAAAGTATGTGTGTGCACATGATGGGGCTACAAATAAGACAGGGAGGCTGATGGGCATATTTATACCTCCACTGATAAACAGACAGGCTGCAGCTCCCACAAACATGGTGGTTCAAGGCAACAGAGGAAGAAGAAAACACTGAGATTGTCTGTTGGGAACTTCTGGGCTCTCCAGGAAGACCAAAATCACACCAGGGCAGATCAGATCAGGCAGAACCTGAAACCTTTGGCACTGATCCCGGCAGAAATCAGACCATACAAGATCATCTCCTGGATATACCACAGTAAACAACTGCAGACGACAGAGAGGGAGCAGACCTTAGTGGGAGAAATTGAGGATATCTGAAATCTGACGAGACAAAGGAGAGCAGTAATGCCAGGCTCAGGAGGAGCAGAGTGAGTGAAACAGCTGCATATGTACAGTACATGTGTGTGTGTGTGTGTGTATGTGTGTGTGTATGTTTACTCATGTATATTTAAACATACTGTGCAATATTTTATAGATATGTAGTATGAACATATTTTATCCAGTACACATGTTTGTGTTGTCTTAGAAATTGTGCAAATATTTTTCACATTAAACTCAAAGCTATTGATAGATTGGTGAGATATTGCACATGTTTACAGACTCATGTAGTTGCTACGTGCAGAGTCTAAATACAGCTCAGTGTCACATGAGGAAATTAGAGCTACAAGTGCAGATCCTGCATGTGAGAGAGTCATAATGTGTCTCTTGTTTGGAAGCCCAAAGGGAGAAGATTTCTCCACTGCCATCCTGAAGCAGAAACACAGGCCTAACAGACTCATTGTGGACGAAGCTCTCAATGAAGACAGCAGCATTGTCAGCCTGTCACAGGTCTGTGTAAGGTGTAAATGTACATATATATCCTAGTCTTGTTTGTATTTCCCCTGAGATTTGTGTGTGTGTGTATGTGTTTCCACTAGAATAAGACAGAGGAGCTGCAGCTCTTCCGGGGTGACACAGTGGTGTTGAAAGGGCGGAAGCGTCGCCAAACGGTGTGTATCGTCCTGACTGATGACACCTGTGGGGTTGAACGAATCCGCATGAACCGCGTGGCGCGCAACAACCTGCGTGTCCGGCTCGGAGACGTCATCAGGTGGATCTCACCCCTGTGTCTTTGTGTTACATGTGAGCTTTGAAAACATGATATGAAATAATCAGGAATAAGTTATTGATTGCTTGTTGATGTGTGTGTTATCACAGTATTCATGCCTGCCCTGATATCAAGTATGGGAAAAAGATCCATGTCCTCCCTATAGATGAGACCATTGAGGGCCTGACAGGAAACCTCTTTGAGGTTTTCCTCAAACCGTATTTTCTAGAGGCTTACCGGCCCGTACATAAAGGTACTGCGACACCTCTGCCGCTGATCATACCGCAGTAAAACAGTTCTGTTCATAACATGATCCTGTTTCACAACATAAAACACTGGATCATATCAGCACCTCAACAGCATCTAGAACACATTCAGATGCTCCAGTAACATTTTATCTGTGTCACCAGATGACATCTTCTTGGTGAGGGGGAGCATGCGGGCGGTGGAGTTCAAGGTGGTGGAGACTGACCCCAGCCCTCACTGCATCGTTGCCCCAGACACTGTCATCTACTGTGAGGGAGACCCAATCAAAAGAGAGGTCTGTGAGAGATGGACTCTTTGATGTCAGCGTGCAGAGGCCGCTTTAGTGGAAGAAGTCCTGATGCAACAAGATGCTGGAAATGTTGCATAACTATCACATGCTCGTGTCCCAGCTATAATACTAATTTTATAAAGTATGCAATATGTAAATGCACTTTGGTTGTTAGAGTAGAAGAAATATATTGTACTGTTTGTACTCATATGGTCCAATGAACCAACAGACATCAGACAGGCTGCAACTTTGGAACACATCCACCAATTTCAAATTTGAAAAACCATCATCACCATCATATCATATAGCTATCTGTCGCTCCTCTCTTATCCATAGTACTTTGCATTGCAGAACATCTCCATGAACAGCACACTAAGGAATGTGGGAACTTCTGTATGCGTGTTGACCTTTCAAAATATACTTAATTTTGTCAATCTTCTGGTGTGAAAGTTCTACATAGATGGTTAGAATACTGTATATAGTAACTGATACAGAGTTGTCTACAGGCTTGATGCCGTCATGCAATGGATGTCGATTTGTCAGCAGCACATTCATGCTGCAAACATCCTGGTCCACCTCATACCATTGAGCTGGCTTGAGATAGGGAGTATGCAGGCTGATGAAGTAAACCAAAGCCTCTGTCATGTTCCTGGAGCCTGACTTGAGAAAATGTCTGGTTCAATACAAAGGACTTTATCCTTCTGGAGGTCTCCATTTGACAGCAATGAGGTTTAGCTAAGTTTTCATGGGTCTATTAATGGTGCAAGGAGAGCCACATGCCCCTCAGGCCTGTGCTGCTGAAACCAGGCAGGACGGATCCATGGATTGTTGCTGTTTACAGTGCTGCAGCAGAAACTTCAGCAAAGTCAGCAAAGTCATCCAGTTGGGGTGATTTCATGTAACCTTATATGCATCAGGAACTGGGCCACTTACTGTATACCACATCCATGACTGAGAATAAACTTGACCGCGTGTGACTGTTGCATTTTGCCCTGTGACAGGACGAGGAGGAGAACCTCAATGACATCGGCTACGACGACATCGGAGGCTGTCGGAAGCAGCTGGCCCAGATCAAAGAGATGGTGGAGCTTCCTCTCAGACACCCCGGTCTTTTCAAGGCTATAGGAGTCAAGGTGTCATACGTGCACACACAAACTCTGAACCCACCCACTCATATCTCTGCATCCTTTGATTCTAACATTAGGCATTTCTCTTTTCATGACTGTTCTTCCCTCCTCTGCCTCAGCCCCCGAGAGGTATCCTGCTGTACGGCCCTGCAGGCACAGGGAAGACCCTGGTGGCCCGTGCTGTAGCCAACGAAACCGGTGCCTTCTTCTTCCTCATCAATGGTAAGGCTTTTTTTGTTGACACAGTGACACATGGCTGAGGAGGAGAGGAAGAAAACAGCTAATCCTGCTCTTGCAAAGTGAAAAACCTTGAAAATAAAGTATACAGCGTTACCAGGAACGGATTGGAAATTCTTATTTATAGACCCGTGTAGGAGAAAATGTGTTTTACATGCTCTGTGTTATTCTATGAAGGTCCTGAGATCATGAGCAAGCTGGCGGGAGAGTCAGAGAGCAACCTAAGAAAGGCATTTGAGGAGGCGGAGAAAAACGCTCCGGCCATCATCTTTATTGATGAGCTGGATGCCATCGCTCCCAAGAGAGAGAAGGTAGACAATAGAGAACAAGTACAAAATGTCTGTTTCTGCTGTGTAAGGTCAATGTAACTTTGTGTGTGTGTGTAGACCCATGGTGAAGTGGAGAGGCGTATAGTCTCCCAGCTCCTGACCCTGATGGATGGCCTGAAGCAAAGAGCTCATGTGGTTGTCATGGCAGCCACAAACCGGCCAAACAGCGTGGACTCTGCTCTGAGACGCTTTGGTCAGGACAGTCACACACACACACACACACACACACACACACACACACACACACACACACACTCACACTCACACACATTTACAAATATGGTGATGTCTCTCTCCAGGCAGGTTTGACCGGGAGATTGACATTGGAATCCCTGATTCGACCGGCAGACTGGAGATCCTGCAGATTCACACCAAAAACATGAAACTGGCAGACGACATCGACCTGGAGAGGGTGAGAGGGTGTAGCAGCCCGGGCCAAACGCACATAAGAACATATTTTTTAAATTCAGCAGTAATTAAAGCTGAAACAATTAGTTGATCAACAAATAATTATTCTGCAGTGGTTTTGATAATGAACTAACTGTTATTGCATTACTGTGAGTTTTAGATTGTTGGTTGCACACAATAAAAAACAAACAACAACAAAAAAGACGTCACCTTGGGTTTTGGAAAATTGGGATGATGATTAATCACAGTTTTTTCTGGGTTTTTTTTAATGCACCAAACGATTCATCAATTACTTGAGAAAATAGTTAGCACATTAATCAATAATAATAACAATAATAATAAGTGAAAAAGTTACCTGCAGCTCTGATGGAAATTGTTCAATGAGGTGAAATATCCTCATGTTACAGATTGAGCATTTGATTAGAGTATTTCCCATGAAATTAAATGAGAAGATTTTTAATTTTGCTGATTAAGAATAACGCAGAGTCTAAATCTACGCTGAGATAAAAGTGCTGAGAGTGAATTTAAAATTCTAGTGAATTCAATTAAATGAATTTATTTTGCAGGAGACCCCCCCTCAATCCTTCGTTTAATAGCATTACATTTACATGAAATCCACTGTATTTATGTAACTTTTACGTTATATAATTAGACAGTAAACATTATAATGTGAATTATAAACAATTATTGACTACATAAAATTATTATAATCATTATTATGATAATCTGATCAATAAATATTAGCGCTATTAGTGCTAAACTTCTAGCAATAACAGATTCAGCTGAGTTCAGTTCAAATGACTCTCATGCTGGTGGGATTTGTTACCATTACTGTGTGTAACAGCACAGCTCCATCAACATCAGTGCCAACACATTCTGTCAGTGTGTAATTTCAGTGTTGTTGTTGAAGAAAAAGAGCTATAAACTAAAATGTTGCACCACCTTCTGATGGCCCCCATCCCAATCTTTGATCTGCATGTGTGCTGTTTATTAAATGAATGTCCCTGAGTTATTTAACATATCTCAGATTGCCACAGAGACCCACGGTCATGTAGGCGCCGACCTGGCTGCTCTGTGCTCAGAAGCTGCTCTGCAAGCCATCCGCAAGAAGATGACCCTCATAGACCTGGAAGACGAATCCATCGATGCTGACCTGCTCAACTCCCTGGCTGTCACCATGGATGACTTCCAAGTACACACACACATACAAACAAACACGTGCATACAGACTGTTGCTCTTCCAGGCCGCATGCATGTGGGTGTATTAGTCCCTCAAAAGTGTTCACATCTTGTCATTTGTAATCACTCAATAAAAGCTAGATGTCAATAATAAGTTAATAAATGAAGACACCATCATGTCCTCCCTCAGTGGGCGCTGAGTCAGAGCAACCCATCAGCTCTGAGAGAGACCGTTGCAGAGGTGCCTCAGGTGAACTGGCAGGACATTGGAGGACTGGATGAGGTCAAGAGAGAACTGCAAGAGCTCGTTCAGGTGGAGGAAACACTCACACATTCATGCCACCAGACTCTGCACACACCTGCAAACACAAGTCCCATCAACAATCCATCTGTCTTCATCTCACCCTCCTCAGTACCCTGTCGAGTACCCGGACAAGTTCCTGAAGTTTGGTATGACTCCATCTCGGGGAGTGCTGTTCTACGGCCCTCCGGGCTGTGGGAAAACCCTTCTGGCTAAGGCTATCGCCAATGAGTGCCAAGCAAACTTTGTCTCCATCAAAGGACCCGAGATGCTCACCATGTGGTTTGGAGAGTCCGAGGCCAACGTCAGAGATGTGTTTGATAAGGTGAGAGTCAAAGCTCTATGCAGGTCAATGTACTCTGTCACATTTGGGTCTCCTATGTTTCCGTAACCTTGCTGACCTCCTGGCCTCTTCTCTGCCTACAGGCCAGACAGGCAGCCCCCTGCATCTTGTTTTTCGACGAGTTGGACTCCATCGCCAAATCTAGAGGAGGCGGAGCCGGAGATGCAGGCGGTGCAGCTGACAGAGTCATCAACCAGATACTCACAGAGATGGACGGCATGTCCGACAAAAAGAACGTTTTCATTATTGGGGCCACGAACAGGTGCACATGTGCGAATTTGTCCTCCAGCACAATGGAAGTCCAGGATGAAAATCTTCACTGATTTTCCTCTCTGTTCATCTCACTTTCTTTCCTCCTCTCATGACACCAGACCAGACATCATAGATGCTGCCATCCTGCGGCCGGGCCGTTTAGACCAGCTCATCTACATCCCGCTCCCAGACAAACCATCTCGCACAGCAATCCTAAATGCCAACCTACGAAAGTCCCCCGTCGCACGAGTTAGTGATACACACAAATGTAGAGCATCTTCCTTATGTTCACAAGAGAGAGCGAAAACTGTAAAACTGTAAAATGTTTGGTTACTAGGGTAACCCCAGCTCTCAGACAATGATACTAAATAATGTGAATCTTTAGATTCAATATTTTCACAACACCTTAGTTTCGGCCTCTTTCTCTTTCCTTTTGCCCCTCCTTCCTGTAGGATGTGGACCTGGAATACCTGTCTGGCATCACAGATGGTTTCTCCGGAGCTGACCTGACAGAGATCTGCCAGCGGGCCTGTAAGTTGGCCATCCGTGAGGCCATTGAGGCCGAGATCAAGGCTGAGCGTCAGAGGCAGAACAGACCGGGCATCCCCATGGTCAGACTGCTGCTGTTGCTGCATACTTGCTTATTTACACTGTACATACTTTATTTAAAACAGGAGACTGATAATTGGGTCTCTTTTTGTCTACTTAATACACACACACACACACACACACACACACACACACACATGCTCCACTCCTCAAAGCAGTACCAGGCTGTGTGTGCTTGGTACAGAAAGAGACTGTGGAAGATAAAAAAGTTCCCTAAAGGGCGGCTGTGTGTTTTGTAACTTTCAGCCTTTGGACTGGGAACACACACACACACACACACACACATACAGTGTATTGTTTCCACATGAAGTCCTCATAATGCTGTTCTCTCTGCAGGATGAGGACTTTGATCCAGTCCCAGAGATCAGGAAGGACCACTTTGAAGAGGCGATGCGATTCGCTCGTCGCTCCGTCAGTGACAATGACATCCGCAAATATGAAATGTTTGCTCAAACTCTGCAGCAGAGCCGAGGTTTCGGAAACTTCAGGTACTCGTATGCAAGAACAACACATGTGTCACTACAGAAAATATAGCCTTGATTTCTTCAAGACACATTCAAGGCTCATTCCTTTGTTTTTCTCCACCTAGGTTCCCTTCTGCCACTGGTACCCGGTCTGGAGGTCAGGGGTCAGGCTCTGGGTCAAGCTCTGGGTCAGGGAGGCCAAGCCTGTACAGACAGGATGGCGATGATGATCTCTATCAGTGACAAAAAGTGATCACATAGTTCAACAGCTGCACTGTGTTCCACCACTGTGCTTGGCTTCCTTGGAGGAATGGAAACAGAAGAATAATGGGAGTTGAAATGGCAAAAGACAAAGGGAAACAATAGTAATAATAATTATAAGGAATGTTTTTTTAAAAGACAGGAAATAACATGAATCAAACAAGAAATCAGATGAAAAATGTCTGTCTATAGATGTTATAATATTGAACTGTTTCAGTGAAAGCCAATACATTTGTAAGACATTGGCACTGAGATTAAAAGAAATGTGTCAACCATAATAACATCAAAGATTTGAGTTTTCACACACTGTAATGTGTTTGCACTATGAAAATGATGAAGATGTGTGTATGTGTGAGTTTAAAATGTGTTAAATAAATTTATTTGTCTGCCTCTATGATCACTCTCACAAGTTTTATCTTGGAATACTGAATATAGTATTTTTGTACAAGTATCATTTAAGAGTACAGTTAAGAGTACTCTTAAATTATACCGGGGTGAGGGCCTGATGGTTTCCATTGAGCTGCTTCAGTTTCGGGGTCCTGGTGTTGTTCTCACTGTCACACTGTAAAGGCTTACTGGGACACTTGAATAGAACAGAGCCATCATTAATGTTATTAGTAACATGTGCTTTTCCAACCATGACAAGTTTAAATGTCTGCTGTGAAAAATGCTTATTTGATTGAACACAAATTTATATGCAACATGTATGCACAATATAAACTAAATAATTTAGGTGTCAAGACTAGATTTGACACAGGCTCCTCTACAAGAGATCCTCAAGATTGATCCTCACGAAAGGGTCAGTTCACACAAATCACACAAAAATATATTTTCCCACGTACACCTTGTTGTAGCTACTAATACACATAGTTTTAGTTTTATTTGCTAAAAGTTTGAGGTACCAACACACTCCAGTACAATGAATGTAAACGGGATATTCAAGCCCTCAAAGCATCAAAAAAGATTATATTTGAGAATTGTAAAAGCAATGCATTTTCCTGGAAATGTCCACGGTTCTTTTTGTTATCTAACTGTAACTTACAGAATTACAAATTGACACACGGGGAATCGTCATTCAATATTTACAGTTGAATCATTTTGTCATGGTCAATATTAGTAAATACTAAGTCATACTAAGCTGCCAGCGGAACCTTTGTTATGTGGCTAGAGGGGATGTGTTTCTCTGAAGTACCGCTCGGCTGTTTATTTCCGCTGAGAGGCGGAAGTGGCGGCAGGGGGCTTGTGGAGGTGACCGAATGGCAGACAGCAGAAACATACTGGAAATATTAGATTAGCTCGTGGCTGCAGCAAGCAGAATCTATTAATTTTAGCTAACAGTGTATAAACATCGTCGGTGCCATGGGAGCTCACCTGGTCAGACGGTACGTGACCGAGACGGACACCGAGCCGGACCCAGCGAGGAAATACGAGTTCGACCCCGAGTTCGGCTTTCCAGAGAGGAAAGAGAGAGGTTTGTCAGCAGTAACCAGTCAGAGAGACTCATAACTGCACCCTGCAATGTGTTTATAATCACCTGGATTAAAACTGATTTCATTATCAGCCATTCAGCAACGTTAGCCGAGCTAGCTCTGCGCCAATAGCAGTAATAATACGCTGGTTAGCTTAGCAGCTAACTGGAGTTCAGGGTAAAGTGAGCAGGTGCGGTTGGTTCAGTCTGTGGCCGACTTGGTATGTATTTATTAGTATGTATTTATTAGTATGTATTTGTTAGTATGTATTTGCTTGTGGCTGCAAATTTGACTCCAACTTGTTGTTATACAAAATCATGCAACATTGAAATTATAAGCTTATTTATATATTATAGCTTGTTGACTGTGAACTAGTTTTAATATAAAATTAAACTGACTTTTCAGCCTTACAGCACAGTTTACAGACAAAACAATCCTCTAATATGTTTATAACTAATGAGCTATAAAGACTATAAGTAGATATACTGCCCAGTAGAGCTGCAACAATTGATCAATTAATCGTTTAAGTTGTTTTTCCAGCAAAGATTCTTAAAGTTTTATTGTTCCAGTTTCTCAAATGTGAAAATTTGTCCCCTTTTTTTGTCTTGCATACTAATAAATTGAATATTTTGGGGATTTGGCTATTGGTCGGACAAACCAAGACATTTGATGAAGTCATCACATATTGTGATGGCCATTTTCACTGTTTTGTAATGTTTTATAGACCAAACGATTTATCAATTAATTGAGAAAATAATCGGCAGATTAATCGATAACAAAAACAGTCGTTAGATGCAGCCCTACTGCCCAGCACTACCACAGGTGCCTGGTTGTTCTGAAATACAGAACATCATATTGAACTGTATGTAAGTGTATTTCAGTAATATATTGATGCCTTGTGCAGATACAGATGCATGCAAAGGTAAAAGGTATAAATATAACTCGTACATATTTCTGCTGGAGAGCTCATTTTTATTTAGTAAACTTAATTACGTTTAAAGTCTGAGCAGCAAAAAGAGATTGTGATGTTGTCTAGAGACAAATACTGCGTCTGCTCCTCATACACTTTGACAGATCCCGAGGTGATTTTGTTGGGATTTTCACATGTTGTAACTCGTAACATGAAATAAATCTGATTTGGATGTAATATCTCAAGCAAAAATACCTCATGAAGTCAAAAATGTCACTTTTTTAAATCAAAGAGTGGACAATCTAGCTTGAGTATGGTGCTTGGAAAGGCATTTGGACATTAGTAATGTCGAGTATTTGTATAGAAGAGTTAGAGCATGTAGAAACTCTTAGGTTAGTATGTAGTATGAAGAATATACAGAGCCTCTACCCTGGACAGGACTTGCATAACAGACTCCTTAAGTCTCCTACAACCATCTATATAGTAACGTCGTAACATCAGGTCCTCATACATTGAAAGATGACCCTGACGATGTGTATCCCTTTGCCAGAGATGGTAGCAACCCAGGAGCAGATGAACTTGGCCCAGCTGCCTTTGGAGCAGAGGGATTACTGTGCCCAGTACCTCCTGAAACTCATGAAGTGCAAGAGGGACAACTGGCCCAACTTCCTGGCCTGCAAGCATGAGAGGCACGACTGGGACTACTGCGAACACCAGGAGTAAGTGTTTACAGTTGAAAGCTTGAGTGTAGTCAGTCCTTTGTCAGATGTATGTAAGGCCATTTGTTGTGATGTGTAGAGGAAACACTGAGGTGTAAGCTTCCTGCAGTTTGTAGTTGCTGATTCATCATGGGTTCACCAGTGAAACAACTGATACTGGGCGACATGCAGTACTATGAGATATGTCAGCAGATCTAACCCATACATTGTTCATATCTAGTTCAAGTTTATTTGTCATTCTAGTTATAAAAAATAAAGTTAAAATGGAATCTAGTGGCCAGAACAAATGCTCAGAAAACCTCAATCTAATTAAACTGGCTGGCTTCCTCTCAGTAGTATGAGATTTTGTATATGTCTTCAAGACTTTCTCACCGCAAGATCCACTTAGTAGCTGTTCTGGAGCTTTCAATCGTATCACACAATCTTCCTCAGCCCAGTTGTTGTGGAATTGCAATGTTCAGATTTCAAGGACTTCTCATCCATGTTGGTTTAAAAAGATCTTCAAGACTGTGTAAACCAAGTAACTACTTTTCCTTCTTGAAAATTAGGATGTCACAAAAAGTCAAAGAAACCTTGATGTTTTTTTCTTCTTATTTGCCAGGACCGTGTTTCCTAATAACTACATTGTATTTCAAAGATTGAATCACTGTTAACTTTTAATGGCACAAATCCTCAATTTCAAATCTTGTCAAGATGTGATAATATACATCCACCTAATCATTGACTGTGTACCCTGTGTGTTTCTGTCTCCAGCTATGTGATGCGTATGAAGGAGTACGAGAGAGAGAGGAGGCTCCAGCTGAGGAAGAAGAGAATCGAGGCTCAGGCTGAAGCTGCATGATCAGTACATCCTCTGATACTTCTTCTTCTCTGTATATATGTGCTGCGGTTCACAATAAACAATATTGTTTAAGCTCTACAACCCTCACTCTTATTCATGTCAAAACATACAGGAATCCTCATTATTGTGACCTTTGGTTGACCGTGAGATTTTAAATTCATTATCTGTCCCAAGGAGTCCATTTTGGTTCAGTTAGCTCCACCATGTGGCATTTTGGCTAAAGTCACCATTCCCTGGTTCAGGACAACTCTACCTACATACAGTATGTTGTAGATTGTCCACCATTTTGAATGTTTGGCCAAAGATTTTTTCCCCGCTCCTGCTACAGATTTCATTCAGGATCAACAATTCTTTTACATATACAGTATTTAGATGAGTCTGGTTGTTTTCTAGTTTCCTTGTATTTGGTTGCCACATTCTTGCAGTTGTGGCCTGTCTAGCAAACTGCAACCAAAATTTAAAGTACAGATGAACATTTCAACCCAGACCGAGTCTTTAAAATGTGACTGCGTTTTGCCTTTTGGTGACACCGCATTAATATGATGAACATAAATGACCACAAGTCCCATTCACTTTAAACTAGGCTCAATATATCTTTGTACAAAGCTCCAATATTCCCGGACAGGGGTGGTGGCGGCAAAGTCTTTGGTGCAAATACACAGAGTGACACCTGTGGTACATAACCGAGCAAGGCAACATTTTGGTTTACCTTTTTTTAATAAATTACCTCAGACATTAACAAAATTAAATGCTGTCATGGTTTCAAATTTAGATTAATGGATATAAAAACTGAACAGTTTTAAGTTTTGCTGAATATCACCAGATGCAGAGTCAGCTCCAAAACAACAGTATTAGATGACATACGAGTGGTGAGACATCTTACAGTATTTATGTACAGTACGTCATTCAGTGTACAGCGGGTAGTTTGAAGGTGAAGACTGTTGTGGGAACTCAAACTCACAGAAGTCAATTAACCAATCAGAATGGGTTTGTTTGTGGGTAATAAAAAAAGAGCAAGTGTAGTTTTACATTTTCACTCAACATGACAGGCAGACAGCAAGGGAAAAGAAAATTTGGTTGAGGGGAAGAAAGGGGACAAGGTTAGATTCCTTCAGTCAGTCTGTCTACTAAGTTCCAGTGTAGATTTCAGAGGATGGAAAAAAGGGAGGGCACCGTCTCAGTTAGGGTTGGGGGTAGAGGGGCGGGGGTGTACTTGACTCCTACAAAGAGGGAGAGCTAAATGGATGAGGGAGCGGTTGAGTAGTCCTCTACAGGACGAAGGGCAGGATGGGTGAGCGGAGAGGAGGGTAGTCGCGGAACTCCTTCAGGTAGCTGCGGTGCTTCCCCTTGGCCCACACGGTCATCTGGATGAAACCCACCAAGGTGAAGAAGGCCACCGGCAGGCACTGGGTCATCACTGTGAAGCCGAGCCAGGAGCCCAGCTGCCAGAGGAAGAGGAGGGACGTTACACACACTGTTCCCACAAGAGGGCAGCAGCCGCAAGTTTAACCAACACTGTGCAATGATGCATACAACTAGCTCCACATGGGACAAATAATCAGGTGGACTAATTTCACCAGAGGTTAAAACTTCCAGCTGTGCAATAAATGTTATTAAGCTACATATGACGATTCCCCAGTCTAATTTCAAGCAATGAATGCCACGTTCAAGCAGAGAAAACTCTCATCAGCCGTCACTTGATGAATAAAACATGTCACCTCGTAGGTGTAGTTGGGGCAGGAGACCAGCAGGAAGATCCAGGTGAAGGGGTTCTTGGTTGGGTAGGGAATCTTCCTGGTCTTAGAGCCTGGATGAAGGTAGCAAAAGAAAATTATTTTCTTTTCGAATCCATCTACTCGTTCCTATGTTTACATTTTGGCCTGATATTAAAAGTAAACATACTGATCAATGATAATATTCTAAATTGACCTTAAATGCCATGAAAACCAATTTTCTCAATGATCTTCTTACTATGAGCAATGAGCTTCTATATGAGCACAAGTTTTTCTGCCAAAGTATGAACAGTTTTATTTCACATGAGAGATTTCTGTCCGTGTTGTTTTGACTTCTCACTGGTTTGAGGTGGGTGGGGCTTAGCTGGAAAAAAGTGACGTCACATACGTTTTCAGGGGCTTTAATTGAAAAGCACTCCAATATATTTGGATACAAACTGATTTGCATTGACATTCCTTCATGGTGTATGAGCCATGACCTTTGAAACACACACACACAGCCCAAGAACAAATATCCTATTTTTTTAAGGTCATTACATAGCAACCGTATTTTTGACAATAACACGCCCAGTATCCATTGCAAGGAGAAAGAGAAAGTGTCTCTGAAAACGTGCTTAATATTCACTGTGGCCAAAAATGTTACAGTAGTTTGTGTGTGTGTGTGTGTGCGACAGGTGTGTGTACCTGGTGGACGGAGGTTCCGAAGAGCAATGTGGATGGAAAAGTTGCCGATCTGACAGAACTAAGAAAGAAAACAGTCACACCAGTTATTTAATACTGATCAATACTTATATTATACTTAAAACTTACAGTATATCAGTCTAATAAAATGATTCATGATAAATTACAGAACAAAGCGTTGAGAATAGAAAGATTCTTACCAAGAATATGATGAGGGACAGTCTGATTTGTTGCTCCCCATAGACTGCAACAAGACACAGTTAACATGAATGATGATGAAACGTGGCACACTGGTATATCTGAGTGTGTGGACTTGTAGGGGGATACTCACTGGGTGGTGTGTACAGTGGGTGGTTGATATAATAGGCCATCCATGCTGCAAAGCCCCAGTAGTAGGAACAGTTCTGAAACGGAGAACGTGACAGGAACATCATCACTGGGACTTCGTTGTGGTGGTGGAGACACACTTTTTACTTCATGCAACCTACATCACACACCTTTGCACATCTTAATGTACGGCCAGATATGACAGAGTTAGAGTGGGGGAATGTGTCTCACCTTAAAGATGTTGCGTAATGGCATTGTTCCATGAGAGAAGCGATGGACAAACAGCGTCTCCAGCAGCCTCTTCACGTAGTGGAAAGAGTGACACATACAGGCGAGACTGGACAAAGCACAGACGCTCGTATTAGCTCTACTGTAGCTAATAAAAAGAGGATGCATGTACAATGAGAACAAAGCACTGATGGTTTTAGCATCTTGTCCTAAACTTCTGTCCAGACTTCACTGGTCATTTCCACACTGATATTCAAACTGAAAGACCATGGCTTACAGGAAAAGTTTGATGTTTCGGGAAAAATGCTTATTGGTTTTCTTAGTTAGTCAGATAGGTAGATGGACACTACTCTTGTGTCTGTATGGTAAACATGAAGCTATAGCCAGCAGATTAGCTTAGCTTAGCTTAGCTTAAAGACGGGAAGCAGCAAGCCTGCCTCTACTAGGGATGTTAATGATTAATCATTAATCGATTAATCGCTGTTAAAAATTTAATCGATTCAAAATAAATTAATCGATAGCTAGTAGGATTTACATCTTTTGTGGAGAGGTTCAGAGTATTTTTTATTTTCCTTTTATACAGCACTTTATATTTATTTTAAAAAATGGGTTTGGTTTGGTTTGGTCTGCCATTTGACATAGTTTTGTTTGGCTGCGCCATTTGTTGAATAAGGACAGGGGAACAAGAGCAGCCGTTTCAAGCAAGAGCCTTATTGTTTTATTATTCTGTTCGTTTAAATTGTTTGTGCTTGAATAATGAATTAATGTTTAACATAACAAATGTGCCGCTAGAATTATTTAAATGAAACTTAAACTGAGAAAAAGATGTGCGTTTTGTATCTTATTAGTTATTAATGATTAATCGATAATCGATTGTTAATGTGTTCAACTATCGATTAAGGAAAATGCACAAAATTTGCAACCCTAGCCTCTACTATTTTATGCTACTTTATACTTCTGCTCCGCTACACTTCAGAGGTAATTATTGTACTTTTTACTCGACTACATTTATTTGGCAGCTATACAGATTTTTCATAAAAACATATGATCCATTGTTCGCTTGCCTGCTGTGACCAAACCGCAGGTGGACAGGAAGGCTCTACCTAACCATAAAAAGTTTGTGAAGGTGTGTTGGAGACACTCACTGTACGACCCAGTGTTTACTGGTGGTAAAGTCATATTTGGGTGCGTAGATGAAGGGGACCCTGAAGTAGAACATCAGATAGATGACCAGGGGGCCGGTATATTCTGTCAGAAAGACCTGAAAGGAAGAAAGTAGGACAGGAAAAGTCAGAGACTTGCAGCATCAGTTAAACTCAGTAGCCATATTGTCATGTTATTAATAAATCGGCTTGTTGATGCGTTGGAAAAATAAATATATCATCTTCCCTCTGCGCGTTCTCTCTCTCCCCTTCCCGCCTCTCAAAATTTCCCAGCAGAGCCAATACAACTTTAACTTTAACGGTGAACTTCACTGCAGCAAATGAACCTCAGGGTCACGAGGAAACTTCTCCACACACACTCCCTTTTTACCCAGCGGCAAAATCTCAATATAGCTCTGCTTGATCCCCCTCGCAGCCTGATGTATGTGGGCTTGTCAGGCAGGACTGCTGGACCCAACTGTGACAGCATGACGTGTCCCCGTCTTTGGACGGCTCCGTGTTGTACTCACTGTGACCCAGCTGATCTGGGCTCCCAGGTCTCTGAAGTAGAAGGTTGCCGTGGTTCCCACAGGGAGATGCTGCAGGACATCTTCGTCCTTCAGAGACTTCCCCTCTGAAACACGCACACGTTTACTTAATGAGTAAATCATGAGTTGATTGTAGAGAGAAGCAGTACTACGTTCACTTCAAATGCAATGATAGACAATCACACTTACTGGGGTCGAGGCGGATGGACTGTCTGGCTGGGTACCACTGAGGATCTGAAACAGACGGAGAAATGCTTCACAGACATCTTAAAACAGAACAAAGTGAGTATTTCTGTGCAGCCTGAAGATTTGCTTGGTCTTAAAATCAGATTTATGAGGCTTTAGTCGCCTGCAGAGAGATGGCACTCACGGCTCTTGTGGAACATAGACTTGATCTCCCCGATAGTGGCATTTGGCTCGACCTGCAAATAACACCACAATAAATAAGTGAAGGGACATGTACACACACACAGACACACACACAGACACAAAAGGAACAGATAATAACCTTGTTTTCCATTCATGATGGCGATCAGTGGTAAATTTAGCTCTGGCTGTGCCCACAAACCCCGTGAACGTGGGCTATAACAGCTGGTATTAGGGTTTCAAAGAGCCTAGGCACACACACGCATACATAACCACAGCCAAAGTACACGACCTTGTGCCAGACTGCCAGCAAAGGCCCAACTACCCCAAATATAAACACAATGACAACAAAACAGAAACACGAAGAGCACACAGAGGCTGGACACACACACAGTTGGTACAGGCGGGATAATAGAGCAGTGAAACCCCCTCGACCGAGGCTGAGTCAGGTGGTTTTAAGTCATCACCACATTCCCGTTATATGATCAAATGGCTTCATCTGTTTGAGTTGAGTCTCTTATGGACTAACAAAACCACCATTTAAAAATAGGAGGATCTCTACCTTTTATTGATATACTTACATACATCCGAGCCCTGAGATCCGGCCTGGATACTGACAGCGGTGAGCTCTGTTAGTCTATAGGTGGCAACACGTTCTTTACTTCATAAATGTTGATTGTGACATGATTTTTCTGGAGTATCATTTGACCATTTGAATAAACATTTTCATAAAATAATCACAGTTATAGAGTCAAAACTGAAACTGTTCTGTGGTTTTCTAGAAGGCTGCAACAAACCCCACTGTGAGCTGAAACGGCTTTCAGTTTACCTCTTTGAGGTTTCGGCTCAGTGACTCATTCAGTGACCATGATTGGGTCTAAGGATCATTATGAAGGTCAGTGTTAAGGCGATGAGTTAAGTTCATTCAGTCACAGCGGGCCACAGGCTCAGTTTTTAGTGCCATGGAAATTTCTGGCCTTATGTTATCTTACATAAAAAATATTCCAATGAGCTCCACGCAGTGAGCTATACAGATTTTTAATTTGGTAAAAAAAAAAAAAAAAGCACTGGTATCTGATCAGTATTCAGTGTTGGCACATACCCTGAGTTGAGGTATTGGAACTGGTATTGGGAGAGAAAAATCCCTAATTGGGTCCAGTTACTAAGGCACTCTGCCTGAATGAGGAGTTATTAAAACTATGCTCCCTTCATCATGACCTTACAAATATAAAAAAAAGTGTTTCTGTATGTTTTAGCCCATTTACTATACATGGTGATAGTATACTTTATACTACTGTAGAGTCTGACTAGTACTGCCTGTCTCTATGCTTTCACCGTTTGTTTAAAATAAATTGATTTTAGTATTGTGCTGTTTGCATTTACTTTTAAAGCATGTTGGACTTCTCTAACCCGTATGAAATGTGCTCCATAAATAAAGACTGACTGACAGACCAGTTTCCAAACCTATGATGTTTAGATTTGCCTTTAACCAACTTTTCATGCAACCACTGATATCCACTAATTTCAGAAGGTTAAGAAAATAAATATACAGGGACTTGAAACATGCTTGAGAGAGGTGAATATCATCCCCCCTTCATGATGTTGTAAGTGATAGACTGTCCGTCTTAGACAAGTTTCAAGTCACTGCAAGTTACTGAACTGAAATGAATGGAAACATAATGATGCACCAGTATGAAAACAAACTGCAATATTATCTGCACATTGCATGATTATAGCACCTCAGACATCAGCATCCAATTTCTCTCAAGCCTTTGACATTTATGACTTGAGTGACAGGGTTCTCAAAACATTTTAGCAGTAAGCCGATACTCCCTGCTGGGCCGGACTAGGAGAGCAAAGCTGCTTCTGTGAAATGTATACCTGTATGTATACCTATATATACCAGTCACACTGTCCAAGCACAGGTGTGACATACTGTAGGAGGAGACTAATGCCAGAAATCATGAAATGTGTGCTGCTGTGCAGCAGTCTATGAGTAGCTGTGTGAAAGCCCTGATTGCGCTGAACAACACAATATAGGGAATACTGTAAATGTTTAGCAAGTTCATCTCTCAAACATGCAATTGCAAATTACTGTCAAGCCATTAAACCACTGAACCCCGCAGAAATTTGAGCCACAAGGACAAAGTTCACAGTTCAAGTAAATTTCCCAGTTTCATGTTAGTTAGAGAGCATCGAGATTGGCTGTACTAACAACCCAATACTGAAGAGGTCTGCTGCTGTAACTGACTTGGCTTCTGCTCACATCGACCTGAGGAGCACAGGCCATTTTCAGCAGGATGACATCACCCAGAAACCACCTCTCTGTGACCCTTGAAACCACCCACCCGCCACCCTTTCTTTCTAGAGGCTTCATTCAGTATTGAGATCACTGAGTCTGTCCTATAAACCCTGACCCAGACATGATACAGGACTCGAGTTATATTTCTAACTCAGTCTGTCCGTTTAGCTCCGTTAGCCTACTTTAGGAAAGCAGTCCCCCTCTGTCCAGATCCAGATCTATATCTGTCCCATCTGTTTGTCTTCTGCAAAGGTGTTAAGATTGTGCACGCTATCACCGTGGAAACTCTGCTAAACCGACAACAGGGTATAATCCAACAAGGATAGCACTTTATACTTGGTGGTCTTGAGGAGCAGCCTTTGATAAGCTGAGTCTGCCCCGGCTGTAAACTTGACTAATGCAACTCTATATACCAACAGGACTCACACCAACAATACGTTAAACCCTCCTAATGCAACAGCACTGACTTACAGGCCTGGCACTAACAAATTAAAGCCGTCTAACGCAACAATAACAAAGTAGTGGCCAAGTACAAATTACTGTAAACATACCTGTTAAAACAATAGGCTTGAACGGCCTATCAAAATAAATGTGGCTAATACAACAGTGATACTCTTTAGTCCAGACTGTCAACACAACTGAAGTCCATCGGTCAATATCACACTGGCCAACTCTGACTATGCGGCAACACTTGTTGTATTACATCTGTAAGCTTGTTTGCCTGACAAAGACCTTGTTGGTCAAAAAGTTGCTGGATGAAACTTTTTGGAGCTTACAATATATAAAGACCTCTCTTTTTCCTATGTTTTCATAACAGCCTTTGCTTCCCTTTTCCTAAATCCCTTCACTTCTCTGTACACCTTAACATGTAAGCACTCTGTTTTCCAACTGAGAGCTGTTTTCTAGCTTAGCTACCACTGGTGGTTTTATAATCACTGTTATATACACCAAATAACATCAAGCTAACTTAAAACAAGCTACTGGTCACAGAAAGATATTCAATTATACTACTCAAAGATACACAAATACACAGTCAACACTAATTTACAGGGTCGAGAAAAGGCTGCCAAATCTTCTGTAATATTTCCTCTAAAAGTGACTACTATTTTCTCCATCCATCACTGAGTTCCCTTCACCACATTTCAGAAGTATAAACCTTTTCCAGTTTCTAGGATTGTAGCAGCTGGCTTCTGGCTATATAATACAGGGAGTGGGGGATCCTGGGACTCCTATTACCTATTCTGCACTGCACCTGGACCACCTTGTTCAACCACCTGAAAGAGAGCAGCTAGCAGGACCAGAGTACACCTACCTCTGAAGGCCATGACAAAAAAAGGTAAACAACAGGCACCAAAAAGAGATAATATCAAGTGATGTACCTTCAACCTTTTCTCATTTCACAGAGAGAGAAGTGAGGTTTCTTGGTATATTTTCTGAAGTCTCAAAAGTGAAAAGTGCAATATATCTATGACAAATTGTATGCAATATTTCCTGCATGGCTTAAAAATCGATATCATGAATATCACAAATACTACATTATGGATGGTATAATACCACAGTTTATGTACTGTCATGAACATTATGGAGGAACACATTTGACACAGACCTTTTCTCTGAAGGAGACGTTCAGGGTGTGGACACCGCTCATAAACACACCTGCAGTTTTGAGGCCATAGGCTGTGGTGGTTCTGTAATGCTTCACAACGCAAGGTGAACTGTAGTATTACATCTACTTATTATATATATGTATTATGTCTACCCATACACTGACCACAGTTGAATGAGTGGCTGTCCAACAGAACCGCAATGAAAAGTTCACTTTGTTGCGTTGGTTTGCACAGTTATACACCTGTTTATGATATTCTGTGTACCCCCCATATGTGTGTGTGCCAAATAGCCCCTTCCTTTCCCAGATAACTGAGCCCAGCAGTGTTGTGTCTCATTTACACCACCAGTTACACACCTACTGACTGACAGTGAGGACTACAGCTACAGCAGCTTGTTCTAGGAAACGCCTGACTCACATACACACAGACTTTTTACTGTAACACAGGACCAGACACACTGCACCTGTTGCATTTAGTAAACACACAGACACGCACAACACAGGCACAGGGACAATTAAATGTGCACATACAGTATCTAAAAAGACTTTTTGCAGAGCTGAGGTTAGAAAAGTATACTCCAACTTAAGTCATCATGAAAACTCTAACAAATTCATGAAGAAAAGAAATGCGTTCTCACCTTGTCCAGGAAGCAGAGCTTGTCCTTGGTCTTGGCATCCAGTATCTCCACCTCAAAGAAAACAACAGCCTTTTTAGCTTTTTTAGCAGGTTTGCGTTTGACCGGGGCTTGAGCCAGCACCGGGGGAGCCGGCACCGGCACTGTCGCCGCCGCCCCGTTAGCCGGCTTTTTACCGCCGGTGGCCTCTAGCGCTAGCGTATCCATGTCCACAGTCCTCCTCCTGCACTCAGTTTATTCCCTTCTTCCCCTCGCTCTTCCCCTCGGTTCTTGTCTCTCTTCTCAACTGTCTATCCAAGATCCACGTCAAACCATAGAGGAGAGGGGCAGCACTCAGCTGTGGAAATAAATCTGTCTCTCCCCTGCCCCTCCCTCTTCTTCCTCTCTTGTCATTCTCTCGCTCTCCCTCCCTCTCTCTCATTCCTTCACTTCTGGTGCGCTGCTTTATTTAACTGCCAGTCGACCCCTGGAGCGTGGACATATGCCACATGTGTGTGTGCACAGTTGCATACACAGGAATGCCCAGTATCCCCCTGGCAAACTGTCTGCAGTATATTATCTGTGTGCATCTCATGAAGGAAACTTCTAGAGCAGAGAGCAGTAGCTATAAGTCAGAGCTGCAGTGACTTGGTTTTGAAACATAACTCCTCCCTAAAAAAGGACACCTGATGACCCCTGACACCTCTCAACCCCTGGCTAAGTGGGAAGATGGAGGAGAGGCCTTATGACAAACAGCAACCCCCCTTTCTTAGTTTGACCCCATCTCTTCCTCTTCCCAGCTAAATATAAAAGTCTACTGCTAACTGCGTAACCAGGCCTCTCCCTACAGACCCCCCATCCATCTACGCCTGTGGTGATGTCATGGACCGTTCACGACACTTTGCAGTACTGTCCATCCACACCCCCGATGTACATCACACGGACACCTGAATCAACCAGTTCAGGGTCTCACACACAACCCACATGACTTTTACGGCGTGTTGTACCTTGAAACCAAACTGAACAGCCAGATTTCGCAGTCACTCACATGGGGGAGTCGCCCTGCCACCAAGAGGTGATAATACTCCAGACTCTGAGGGCTTAGTCGGGGCATTCCCCTTGGTGAAGCCCACCCCCACCCCCACCCCACCACTCTCTAATGACCAACAGTCGGGATATAGTTTCCATAATGAATGAAAGACATATAGTCACAAGTGGCCACATTTGGCTGGACATGCATTCTATTCATGGACGTGAATGCATGAATATACAGTATAAGAATATACAGTGTGGGTATCTATAAAACATTTTCTGTTCAGTAAAAGGTTACCCTCGCAACTTCCCCAAACATCAAATTTAGACTGGAACCTGGACCATGTCTACTGAATGTAACTGCCACAAATTTAGATGGCTTTTGATAGACACACCGCTTTGATCTAGAGGCATAAAGAAAAGTAAAGCAGGGCTTTCTAGTGATTTGGTTTGCATGCAAGTTTTGTCTGTATGTTTCTTTATTTTGTTTCAGATGGCATGCATTTCACTTTTATCTCATTCACACAGGGCAACTTGTCTTTCTAAAACTTTGTTCGGTGCTTTTTAAAATTAATTCATTGAGCTGCCTTATTACTGCACAAATGAAACAGTCACGTATGCTTAAACCGAGCAGGACACATGACACTGCAGCTGAGACTTCGGGGAAATAACCCCATCCCAGTCTTCTCTGTGCCAGGCATACCCACGGCCACTGTACCTCCCCCATCTCATCTATATAAAGCCTCTGTCTGGCACTGACAGTCTCTCCTGGTAGTGCACTCTGGGGTGAGGGTGAAGCAGGGGGAAATAAGCTTTAATTGCGACAGGGGACTGTTTTTCTGCTGGTTTTGCCTGGACCTCATATTCCAAGGTAAGAGACCATTTTTTAAATCTGGAAAAATTACCTGTTATGATAGTATAACGCACAATCTGCAAATGTTTCTTGGCTCTGTATGTGTTTTTGTACGCAATGCCAGATACTGATCGGTGTGTAACCAAGTCAGATCACTGTGAAAGTGATGCAGCTCTCTGGTGCTATCTGGTGTAAATGCAATGAAACTATGAATAAACTGCTCTTATGACCCAAATGACAATTTGATTTGTGTTCCAAGATATTGTGAACACTGTAACTAAAAAAATGTAACAATGAAGTACTTTTAGTTTGATCAAATATTTCTGTTTAGCGTCAGACTGATATACTGGGCCCTGTGCAGGATGCGATTTACAAAAAGTAAAAGAATAAATCTGTTCGTTAGCATCTGTTTGCGCTAGCGTGAGCATTTATCTTTTAACATGTGCACCGGTTATAGTGTCAGTCATAGTCCACTCCCAGCAATGATCACATTTTTGTGACTTTAATTAGCATACCTGTTATAGCTAAGGATGCAACAATGCCTATTTATGAAGAAAAAGAGATGACCGTTTGCTCTGTATACTCAAACATAGATCAAAAATGTGTCGGGTGCTCTTGGAAAACGGGGAAAAAAACAGGATAAACAGGAAGGCAATCCAGGCACACCAAAATATAAGAAAAAGTAACAACGAGGAAGGAAAGTTAAAAAGTCTGTATTGTAGCGGCTAAATCATTATAAGCTTATTTACTGGCTAATCACGCAATTGTGTTGGCCACATACACAAAAAGCTTTGCACCCACATATTTGCATAATGGTGTCACACCATATTCTGTTACCTGTTAAATTCTGTGACCTGATCAACCCAGGTGTATTGCATCTGCAAAACTTTGTACCACCATAGCTGACTTTTGCAGACTCTCAGGAAGTCACATATTTCAGTGTAATATTAGGTACACGAGTTACTATGTGGACACATCGGACACATCATAGGCCTGACTATCGCATGGTGGTATTCAAGTGCAGCCAAGGGCATGGGTAACAAGTAACTGAGTTCAGAAGGTGATAACTGAAGATGGCCATGAAAAGGTGAGCAGATCGATTCGGGGTCGCAGGAGTGGCCTATGACTGACACATCAGCCAGTGCAAACAAAAGCTGACACCAGAGCAGCCACTGACTGATAAATGGCATACATAAGAGTTGTCACATTTAAGCGCATATTTACCACTTCAACGTGTTGTTTAGATCCACTTAACTGTGTGTTTATTAAGCCATCTTTCATGATTTAAATGCTGTTTCTTCTTAGATAAGGGGAACCGGAGCAGCCACTGGTTGGGTCGGTTTCTGTCAGACAACTTCAAATCCGGTCTGATGGGTTTTGGCCTCATGTAACATCTATTTCTTAACATTTAGAGAAGCTTTCAGTGCTTGCAGGTGTACAACGATGGCAAAAAGAAGTAGCACAGGAAGCTTTTCACATTAATGATAAAACAGGCCTCTGGGAAGAGTCAAGCCTGGGTGTTTCTGAGACAGACAGCCACAAGATTTGTTCTGTTTTTTCCTTCAAAGTAAGTCTCTCTCATCAAATTAAAGGTCTGACTGATTTTGCAACCAACATCCAAGTCATGAGGGTGAATTTAACAGTGCTAACACTGCGCACTTGACTGTTCACCTGCATTATTGGGTAATAACAAGATAAGAAGCGCCATGAGTCATTCCAGCCAGAGATGGCGATGATGCCGAGCATTATCCTACACAGAGGGCTCTGTGTTTAGCTTACACAGACGTGCAGCTTTTATCAGAGACCGAACAAAAACACAACGCAAGTGTAATTCGCCATAACTGTGGGTGCAGCTTAACTTTCAGGTACAATATTAGCTAATACAACAGTTAATTTCCGTGCACGAGAGGCCACAAATCCCCGGACATAGCAACCAGCCCATGACAGGCGGTGTTGCAGCAGCATGCGATCCTCACTGCTCATGTTTAAAGCTCTAACTTTGACTGTTCTGGTGGATTTAACTCTTATAGAAATCACAGAAAAACTCTTTATTGTTTTGATGAATTAAATTCTGGCCCCATAAAACGCCCCATTGACGGTTTAGAGTTTCATAGACACTACTCACCTCGTAGTGCTTCATCTTTGCAGTTTTCTCCCCCTTCCTTAATATCCCAGATGAGTGACAGGACCGCCTCCAATCAGCAGAGTAATATGCGACTGCTGAGGCCACCGTAGGCGGGCACTACGTCCGTGCCGCAGCCAATAAAAACCGGCGGTATTCAGACGAACACGCCCACACTATCAGCGCCGTAGCCAATAAGATTTGAGCAGACGGAGAGGTCGCGGCTATGCTAACATAATTGGATTTATCCATTGAGTTAGGGTTAATTGCTCTTTGAATAGCAGCTCTGTCCGTTTGTGCGCAGGCGCACTGGTCCAACTGGCAACGACAGACTGTGGAGACCACTTGCATTTTTTTCTCTTAAGCTGTACATAAAATAATTTCCAGGCTAAATGTCATTATTTAATTATTAATATTTATTTTTGCTGTCTCTTTCTCAATTTTATGCCACTACATTATTTGTCATTTTTTTCCACAATTGCACACACACACACACACACACACACACACACATATCTATATATATATATATATATATATATATATATATATAATTGTATCTTTCAACATTTGCTTTCTCTTGTTTAAATGCATTTCTGTGTACATTGTGATTTCTTTGTGTATACAGTGTCCTACATGAATAAAGTTTGCCATTTGCCTGGTATGTTGTCACCTATCATAATCTCAAACCAAAGCTAATACTGATCCTAAGGGAAATTGTCAAACTATTAATTGCGTTTATTATATATTGATTGTGTTAGTCGGGCACATCTACCCAAAAACAATCTCTTGTACAATAGTAAAACAACAGGTAGCCTAGTGGGGACAAAATGGAGACACATCAATGTGAAATGTGAAAATTTTAAGAGCCAAACATAAAATGATGTATTTCCATGCAGGTTCTATAGATAAGCCTGGCCTGCAGGCCTTATATCTCCAAAGGCGCCATAGTTGTTCAATACTGTATTGATGTTCAATACACTTAAACACACACATATACATGTGTGTGTATATACTTCCAATGAATACCCTAAAATATACAAATGCAAGGGATATATCTTGGGATTATGGCCTTTATAAGAGAGTATTGTTCTGAGCTCCACCTTAAAAAAATCCTGCAGTGATTTGGGTGGGTCTGTAGAACTGTTAACACCTACAGTGATATTTAAAATTTTAACTGGTGACGCCACTCTCATCCCTGAAAAACAGGTTTTGCCTCCCTTGACAGAGACAAGATAGAAATGGCATAGTCACTTTTTACGAGCTAATTTCAACTTTCTACTGCACCCTAAAATGCCATAATAAAAGCTGAAGAAAGCCCACTGTGATTCCTTTCTTGTGTCCATGTGTTTGACCATGCTTGTGAGTGTGTGTTACAACACTTTTTTGGCTATTATGTTACATCCAAATGCTTATTAAATTTAATTTTCCTAAACACATTTTCTGATTACATGCCATTACCCAAAGGGTATACGAAGTTGTGTGATTGGTTCACTATTGTATCAGCTCTCAGAAACTTACTGTGCACTATTTTTAATGTGAACACTGACACTGAAGGTGCAGTGTTACCTGTCCCAACAAATCCAAGAGTGGAAGCAAGTGCATGCGTGTTGTGCATTGAATCTGAAATGCTGCCTTCAGTACTTCTCATACACTTGTCTCCTGGTTTTGTACTTTAAATATGTAGCCTACGATTCTAATCTAAAACAGTTTTTGTCAAATTCAGTGAATATCTCCTCACGGTCCGCTAGCTTTCCGTTCTGTGTGTGCGCTGACAAAAAAGTCCGGTGTTCATACACAGCCCTGGCTCTGTAAACAGGAAACAAACAGAGTGGCTCTGGTAGAGCCACCAACCCAGGTCGTCAAATACCGACGCTTTAGCCGCGTTTCCACTAAACACTTCGGTATAATATGTCACAACTCGTGCTCGGACAGGACGAACTAATGCTGTGAGTTACTCGCGCGAGTTTGAAGCAGCACTGAAGGGAGGGGGGTATTTGTTTGGCTGTTGGGTTCAAATATCAACAAGCTTTCTCCAAAATCACGGACTACACCTTTAAGTATTTGTAAAAAGGCTGTTGTGCAAGCGGCACAATCTACTCTGATCTGTGATCAGTTACTGTTTTTATAAAGAAATGACACACAGCCTGGAGGCGAGCCTGTTCCCTAGCTGGTCAAGTGACGACTCCAGTGATGATCGTGGCCAAAAACATCTCTATAAATGGCGTTATGACGATACGGCATCAAACTGTCCTGAAATACTATTAGAGGCTGAAATAACTGACTTCACAAACACTGAATAGTGAACCACACGGTGCTGTACTTTATAAAATACTCTTAGACACCGTGGACGTGAGCGAAGTTTAGGACAGTTGACTAAAGTACGTTAAACACACGAGTGTTCTGGTGGATGCAGTTATGTCTCCTCTGCACTGACCTCAGTCACGTCTCTTCAGTCCAAACGTGTCCCAGCACCTGTTCGGAGTGTAAAATTGTAAAATACTGTCTGATAAATGAAACTGTTGGTACACGACATATTAACAACTGTTGAGTACTTTAAAAAACTGCATCAAGGCCACAACTAATGATTATCTTCATTACTGAGTAATAAATTCATTGTTGAAGCGGTCTGAAAATGCCTGTTCCCAGTCTTCAAAGCGACCTCTTCAAATTTCTTTTTGTTTTTTCCTCTGACCGACTGTCCAAACCCCAAATTCAGTTCAGAGTGATACAAAACAGAGAAAACCAGCAAATCCTCACGCTGGAGAGGCTTGAACAAAATGATGTTTGGTGTTTTTGCTTGATTGATAACTTAAAAGATTCATCTTTTTATCAATAACTATTTTCTGTGGGTTGACTCATAGTTTCATCTTGACACTGCAGTTCTCCGCTGCACTGGAGAGGTATTTTTCCTCCGGCAGCTCATGTGCTGTACAGAGAGAACATTGGGACACTGAATTAACCGGATCACTGGTCTTCTTAAAAGCCTGAGTTAAAGCTCACATCATTGTATGAAAGACGTCCCAAAGCAGTTTTCATGTGGACCTGTACATTATTTAGGTCTTCCCAGGATGACGGTATATTTCAGCAGTGAGTGTTTGCTGGATGTGGTGGAAGCAGAGCAGTGTTGTTGTGTTGCTGCCTGCAGAGCTCTCACATGGCCCGACCAGCTCAACACTGACCTGAATGAAGACGCTTCTTCCCATGAGGCCGCAGGCTGATGAGGCCTGCTCGGTTAGATGGGGGATCACATGACGGCGTCTGAGTGAGCGCTGTCACGTAACCACAAGGTCACAGTTTCAATCCTCAAAACTGACACGCATTGACTTTGTTGTTCGTATGATGCAGTATTTACACATTTTTACTGCTTGTTTCACCTGATTTCAGACCAGTGAGCTAGAGATGACAAACCTCTCGACTCAGACCGATCAGATGAAGACAAAAGCACCCAAAAAGAGTCAAATATGTCCTGAAATATCCAGATGCTGTAAGCAGAGCTGTAGATCAGTGAAGGGTAAATGCTGCCATACAAGGAGAGCTGGAAACTTTACTAGTCCCCGATTTAAAACTGACTCTGTGGACCAACGCTGACTGATGGCTCCGTCTATTTACTGTAAACCTCCAGCCTGCCCTGCCATCCCATAATAGCAGTGGTTCCCTTCAGTCTTCCTCTTGGCTGAGCTCCTGTAAAGCTTCACTAACCGGAGGAGGTCAGCAAACTTTTTCCGTCCAGCAGCCGCTGTCACTTCTGAGCATCAGAGACTTTATTGATCCGTGTGGGGAAGCTCGGCCCTCGTGACTGCAGTCGGACTGTAGATAAGAAAGAAGACCACGTCCACACTGATGCAGACCGCCTTTTCAAAATGGATTTATTTGAAAATGCCAGCATCACAATGTGGAGATTTAAAAAAAATGTGGCAGATGTTTCCACCTGTTTTCATGATGAAATACTTTGATGTAGCAGCGACGTTAAGAAGGCCACCTCCTGTCTCCTGACTGTCTTTAGTGTTTCACTGGAGCTGATCACACAGTCCAGGTGTCAATGACGTATCTTTGTGTTTCTGTTGTCATGACATCTACACCAGTATAAAACTGTTTTTAAAACTGTTAAAACAAATGTATGTGATGAGACTATATTGGACGGATGGAAATTATTAGTTAATTATTAGTTTTGATGATCTAGACTGGTGACTGGCTGGTTACCACCGTAAATCTGATGCATTACCAACAGATTTAAGGTGGCAACCAGCCAGTTGTTTTCACAATCTGCAAATGTTCACGAATGTTTCTAGAACAGCTGTCATGTTTTTCCGCTTTGACAAACCAGAAGAACAGCCAATAAGAGCCCAGCGGGCGGTGCGTTCGACCAGTCGGCTGTAGCTTGAGCTTCAACATTCTGAGCCTTTAGTCAGAAACTTTAACCACAGCTTTCCCTCTCAGGTGGCCACGGGTTTAAATCGGACACATCCCTGATGAGGCGTGAGGAGGAGGAAGACAACCTGCTGGAGGAGGAAGAGGAGGTGGGCGTGGCCAGGCCGGTGCAGATCGTGGTGGCGGATGAAGAGGAGCACTCGTTCTCGCTGCAGGAGGAGGCGCTGGAGAGGCTGCTGCTGCAGGAGGAGGTGCAGGACCTCCACGTGGTCGTCGTCTCCGTGGCCGGAGCTTTCCGCAAGGGCAAGTCCTTCCTGCTGGACTTCATGCTGCGCTTCATGTACAAACAGGTAACTGAAGTCAGTCCAGCTGTGAAATACTGAGAGAGCGCGTCTCTGCTGAGGCTGGACAGGTGTCTGAATATTTTAATGTGTTTGGTTTTGAGAATTTTTAAATCATCATCAGTTTAAATTGTGCAAAATGACAATTTCAGTCAAGCATTAAAGTTCATTCTTGAACTTGGAAATCGTAGTTTGACAAAACAAATCGTAAACGTAATGGATGAAATCATAAAAGCCACTGAGCTGTCAACAGGTGTATCTCCATGGCAACTGAGCAAACTCCACCTGCTGATGAAAGACCACGTGAGACAGCCAAAATCTTTGATCCTTGATTTGGGAATGTTTTTTTCAAACATTAGTCGTGTTTCTTTAGTTCTTCCTAAAAGCAGAACAACAGCAAACTCTAAAGGATCGTTAAGGTGTGTGTGTGTGTTTGTTTGTGTATGTGTGTGTCCTACATTTGGTCACAGTTGCACAATGACTTTTACACTTTTATGACTTTTACTTTTTTATGGTGTTCATGTCAAACGGGCCGCGCCCATCTGATAACTGAGAGGCTGATATCAGACTGTGTGTTGTTGTTGTGGTGACTGCCGGGGTTTCAGGATCTATAAAGACAGTCCTGGTTTCAGCTTGACATCCATGTGTCTTTAGGGTTAACGTATAGTTATTTGTGCGGTGGGGGTTTGATTGGATTTCATCAGCACAGGAGTGGTAGAAGTTTGTCAATACAAAATTAAACCATAAAACACTGTTCATCCTTTGATTGGAACTCTTTTGGCTGAAGCTAATATTTTTCCAGTTAACTTCCTGACGGCTGTTGGTATCAAACCCTGCAGCAGGAAATAAATCCAGTTAAAGTGTTTTTTTGAAACTGTGACTCGACCTTTGGCCGTGTTAATCTACGGTAAGCACTGAGGAATATTCTGGAGGGTTTCAGCGCGCTGTAAAGAGGATTTTAGGCCGGCACAATGCCGGCTCTGTGGCTGGGCCTCTGCAGAGCTCACTGCTGCTTATTCCACACATAAAGGCCATCTTTATGCATAGAATAAGCCCCGCCCACACAGGCAGGTCACGGTAGGGTTGATTTTCACACATCATACACAGAGTTCAGGGGATGGGATTGAAATATGTGCAGACCCTGAAAAGTTCCAAGGACCATTTGGAAGCTTTTTCATGTTTCAGCTGATTTAATAATGAATAATCATGAGAAGAGGACGACAATAACGACGTTTACTGTGAGAAGATATAAATCAACTGTCAGAGATTCTTCTGTTCTGTTCATACCATAGAAGCCATCACTCGCGATTAGTTCTTTTGTAAGCAGTGTAGAAAATCAGTGAGCTGTTTGAAGATACTGCAGGTTAAACGATGTGTTCTTTTCAAGTCTGGCTTAATACAAAACTCACAGACCACATGTGTGGTGTCTGTAATCATCGGTCCTGTCCATGCTGACTGAAGTGATCCCTCCTAACACGACTACACACAGTGTTGTATTATAACAGACGTGAATCTGAACCCCTCTTGTTTCAGGTCTCTGCGAGGAGATTTTCACCAGGTACTGAAATAAATTGGAAACCAATGGCTGCCTGGAACGAAGTCAAAATTAAAAACTGATAAAATGAAACAAAGTAAGACCCAGAAATCTGCTGGAAAATAGTCGTGCCTTCGGCCTTTATACACAATAACATTAGCTACTGAATAATGTCAGCTGGAACAGATGTTTTCTTCAGTTCTGGTGTCTGAGTTTTTACGTCAGTATGTTGAACAAATGTTGTGGTCTTGCCTCGATATATCAAAATTGTCTTACTGTCTGTGAAGGCAGCATGTTTAGTAATAACACCAACCTTTAAAACCACAGAGCGTCTTTCTCTCCTTGATATCCTGTTTGTATGTCCTCCCACCGCCTCCTGTTTCTACAGTGAATATTGCTCATCACATGAAGTAAATAACATGTTTTCCACATTATGTTCTGGGTGTGAGGTCAGAGTCTGTATGTGATGTTAAACTGGAGCAGTTATTAATATAACCTCTCCACCCTCCTTTTGTCTCCGTCCAGTCGTCTGGTTCGTGGGTCGGCGGGGAGGAGGAGCCTCTGACCGGCTTCACCTGGCGAGGCGGCTGTGAGAGGGAGACCACGGGCATCCTGGCCTGGAGCGAGGTGTTCGTGGTGGAGAAACCAGACGGCTGCAAGGTCAGTTCACAGGCCGACACCGAGGCTGCGTTCACAGCCGGCGTCTTCTGATCTCTTACTTCCTCCTTTTTAAAAACATGTTTCAGTGTGGTGTGTTCGGGGTAACCCCAACTAATTACACAAGATGATCTCGCTGTACTGAGAGCTGTTGGAAGGAAATGAAGGTGTGTTGTTCTTGCAGGTTGCAGTTCTACTAATCGACACACAGGGGGCGTTTGACAGCCAGTCGACCATCAAAGACTGTGCCACGCTGTTCGCCCTGAGCACCATGACCAGCTCTGTCCAGGTCAGCTGTTTATTTCTGATCAGCATCTTTGGATTCTGTTAATAAGCTCATTAATTCAGACTGATATTACAGCAGTAGTACAACAGAGAGCATGTAACATGTTACAGAAATTAAAGCATCCGTCACTACAGCAAAGTGTTGATGTCAACTGTGCCGTCTCAGTGTGATGGTACCTGGTGACTGACAGGTTGAGGTCTTGGTTTGTTGTGTGTTTCAGGTGTACAACCTGTCCCAGAATGTCCAGGAAGACGACCTCCAGCACCTCCAGGTCAGTTCTCAGCCTGCAGCTCACACGAGCATTTCAACAACCTGCAGGTTGTTTTGTTGTTGTTCTTCAAATGATCTCCTCAGCAGGTGATTTCACAGAAGACCCCTTCCCCTTAAAAGAGCAAACTAAATTTAAAAATAAGCTAAATAATGGAAAACGCATGCATGTTACCACGAGGTCCTGAGCAGCTGCTGCGTCACAGACGAAGACGTTCAGCGTGTCCCAAAAACACCACACACTAAAGCTTGGCAGGTCCTGAGTGTGTTCACACTGGAATAGTGACAAAATGAAGTCAACCCAGACAGTTTGCATACAGTATACAGTTGATATTTTATATTTTTGTGTGTACTGTTGATGGACAGTATTCTCCCACAATGCAGTTCTTTGAAGACGGACTAAGGGTGCTACAAGATTTATCATGTCATTGTTCATTTATTGTGCATTTTTATCGATGTTTCACCACATTAAAAACACAGTTAATAAAGTAAGTTCATAAGGTAAAGGTTTGTTAAACATCATAACAAAGAAAAAAGCAATGAATTATATTGTTTAAATCTGTGTAGTCTTAAATCTTACCTGTCGATTTGTGACGGGGAGGCAAAGATGATTCATCTCAGCAGGATTACTGGCAGTACTGCTGTGATTAGCTCACCTGGAAATTTGACTTCAGTGGGAGATTACAAATGGGATTTAAGTTCAGGTTTAAGTCTGGAGATGATTAAATTTAGGTGTAAACAGCTCAGTTTACCTGAAAGGTGAGAGATGGCTGTGGTTATTCAAAGGTTAAAGTTGGAACCAGGGAAGAACTTTGGGATCCATACGTCATGAAATGTACCACCTCTGTCACAGCTGTGTGTTCGCTACTAACAGTTACTGGTTTTAGCCAACAGTGTTAAACAGTCCTGTTAGTCCAGATATTTGACCTAAAATAGTGTCGATCTGAACCTTCTGTCACTTTTTACCTTCCACTCCTGATGACGTCTCTCTCGTTTCACTGTCCGACCTGCCAGAGATTTCTAATCCAACAGATTTCCAGCAGCATTTCTGTTGCAGCTCATCTTCTTTAGAGGCTGTGAGTGAAGAGCTCCATATCAGGTGTTTGATGTGTTCAGGTCAGGATTAACTGCTGAACTACAGCCAGCAGGCAGCCATATGAGGCAGGAAGCAGCTCAGACTGAAAGCCTGACAGAAATCTCTCTCTCTCTCTCTCTTCCATCTTTGGTCCCAACTGCTCATCACTGCACTTCTTCACCTGTCAATCAAACAGTGGGGGCGCAGTGCAGTTTAAGTTGTGTTTTTTTGGATGATGCCCTCGTGGTTCTGCACATGTTGGATTGTTTTGAGTGGAAACAAGTATCAGCTCAGTATCAGTCAGACCAAATCCAACCCAGTTTGTCTTCTTTATATTCCAAACTAAATTAAACCGTATCTCTTGCTGCAGCACAAAAGGCTTTTTAGACGGCGAGTATTTAGAGCAGTAAATGGAAAAGCTTTCACAGACCGGATAAAGCTGGTATAATCAGATATGCACACATTTGTTCCTGAACTAATTGAGCTTTATGACTGTGTTGTGGTGTTTGATGAGATTTTAAGCTGATGGGTTGTTTCCTCTCCGCAGCTCTTCACCGAGTACGGACGACTGGCCATGGAGGAAGTCTATGAGAAACCCTTTCAGGTGCGATCTGCTCACCACATTCACTGAATATTCAGAGAGTTTGATTTTTCGAGACTTGATTTACCTTCTGAGACATGAACAGGACACAATTTCCTCGAATGACTAAATGAGACGTATTTAAATTCTTCAGCATGAGCTTTGTCATGTCCGTTGCTTTGGAGTGAGCTGTGTGAAAGACCTCCTTATCTTAAATTTGTGCAGTTATTATTTATATTGCAAACAAATCTAAAGCTGGAAAAACTGCAATATATTGGAATCTTCTTGTCCCTTAATGACCTGTGATCTGTTATCGGTCCTGGATCAATAACTTGAATGTGTCCTTCTGTACAGACTCTGATGTTCCTGATCAGAGACTGGAGTTACCCCTACGAGCATCCGTACGGTCTGGAGGGAGGACAGAGCTTCCTGGAGAAACGCCTGCAGGTCAGTGTCAGCACGACTGAAGGTTCAGGTTCTGGTTTTGACGTCTTCAGACTGATGTTCACATGTTGTCGTCTGTTCAGGTGAAGCAGAACCAACACGAGGAGCTGCAGAACGTCAGGAAACACATCCACTCCTGTTTCTCCAACATCGGCTGCTTCCTGCTGCCCCACCCCGGCCTCAAGGTGGCCACCAACCCTCACTTTGATGGACGGCTCAGAGGTAAAATACTAACAGACACGGCAACCAGTCCACAGAGACAGCAACCAGTCCACAGTCAGGGCAACCAGTCCACAGTCAGGGCAACCAGTCCACAGTCAGGGCAACCAGTCCACAGAGACAGCAACCAGTCCACAGAGACAGCAACCAGTCCACCGTCAGGTCAACCAGTCCACAGTCAGGGCAACCAGTCCACAGAGACAGCAACCAGTCCACAGTCAGCTGGTCCTCCAAAGTAACTGTAATCTTCATTTCAGCAGCTCTTCTTCAAACTCATGATGATGATTAAAGGAAAATAAAATAAGGAGCACAAATGAATAATAAAACCATAATTAAACAAGGTTGTAAACACTGATTAAGCACTGATATAAAATGGACTTTGATTTAATTCACCTTGCCGTCACCCACTGACCATGTTCCAAATCATCCGTCAGGTCTTCGATTCATTTCCTTCCTTCCTGGTACCTGCTGAGATCAGTCACAGTCGACATTCAGGAAACTCAGGTTTCTATTTAAAGATACTGCAGGTTAAACGATGTGTTCTTTTCAAGTCTGGCTTAATAGAAAACTCACAGACCACATGTGTGGTGTCTGTAATCATCGGTCCTGTCCATGCTGACTGAAGTGTTCCCTCCTAACACGACTACACTGTGAGAAATGCAGGACAAAATCTGACCAATGACTTTCTACATAAACATGCGAGTGTTTTATTATAATGGACGTGAATCTGAGCCCCTCCTGTTTCAGGTCTCTGCAAGGTGAATCATCAATAATCTATAACGTCTATAGTCTGAACATCGGAATGGCAAAAACGAAGCTGGTATCAGAATAAACAAAAAATCACCTGAATTACAGAGGTGGAGAAATATCACTCTTATATTTACTTGCAGTTTTGCTTAAACTTTAGTTTTATATTTGAGGGCTTTTTTGTCCTTTTTCCTAATCGTTGTGGCAGCCCCTGTTTAAATTAAATTATTATGATCTTTGCTAGCCTCACTGTACGTTAGGTGAAAATGACTTCTGAGGAGTGAGACTGTTCCCGGTAAGTTAAGCTTCCACGTGTGTGAAAACTGAGTTCTTGCTAACTCGAGTGTAGAATAAGAGTGTGAGCTACAGGCCTAAAGGTGCAGTAATGTTGTGCTGAGGTCGTCAGTTTTTCTGACATGTGGTTGGTGTGTGTCTCAGATATCGATGAGGAGTTTAAGAAGGAGCTGGTGAACCTCGTCCCGACGCTGCTCTCTCCAGAAAACCTGGTGGAAAAAGAGATCGGAGGAGTCAAAATCACCTGCAGAGACCTGCTGCACTACTTCAAAGTGAGTTTAGATCTGCGGTATCATCTGGTCACTAAGAGGAATGCCTTTTACCACAAAGACATCTTCAGTGTAGTTTCCTGACACTTTAAATGTTCTGAACAGATAAAACTATATTTTCTGGAAGTTTATAGTATTTTTAAGAAAATGTCAGAACTTGTAGACCTGAAAAATAAAGCTTTACTTACATCAGTCTGCTAACAAGAGAAGAAGGTTGCAGTTTATTAGAGAAGAATTCTTTTCAAGTTCTCATTTCTTTCAAGATGGCTGTCAGGTGTTGAGTAAGTACGAATAATTTGAAATAAAATCCTGGTTGGAGGTTCTAGAAAAAGCTAGTAAGTGGACCTTGAGTCGGGATTATTTTGTCAAATTCTCATCTATAGTTTTGCCTCTTTACTGAGCGTCCGAAAATTCTGCTTTTCACCTTTTTTTGGTGGTTAAACGACGTAAGTTCACATCTCAGGTAGGAATCAAATGTCTGAAGTCTTAAACTTGTTGTTTTGCAACGTTGTCTTAAAATATGTTTTTCTGTCTGTAGAAAGAGAATTTATTGACTCGTGATTGTTCCTCTTGTTTGTCGTGTTTTCAGGCTTACATGAAGATCTATCAGGGAGAGGAGCTTCCTCACCCCAAGTCGATGCTGCAGGTCGGCTCAATATACTTCACATAATCTGTGTTAAACAGCTCCGCCTGCTGGACAGTTTTTACATCATGAGATTTAATCCAAAAACCAGTTTAGAAACTAAACATTATTGATTTACATCCTTCTCGTTAAAAGCTGCTAAATCAGCTGTTCTGAATACTTGTCTTATTAGCGCTGTAGTAGATCCAGTATCCGATCACACTGGAGCAGATCTCAGTTCAACTAAAAGGACTCTGAGTTGAATGTTGAAAGTGTGTTTTGTCATCTGTTACCTAGGCAACAGCTGAAGCTAATAACCTTGCAGCTGTAGCAGGAGCCAAAGACATATACAACAAAAGCATGGAGCAGGTAACTCCTCACTTCCTGTTTCTGGACATCAGAGATCAGGTTTTGGCTGATGAAATTTTAATGTTTACTAAGATCTTGTTGTTAACTTGTCGTGTGTCCTCTTCAGATCTGCGGCGGAGACAAACCCTACATTTCCCCGACGGAGCTGGAGCGCCGCCACGTGGAGCTGCGGCAGGTGTCGGTGCGACACTTCCGCTCCGTTAAGAAGATGGGCGGCGAGGATTTCTGCCGGCGCTACCAGGAGCAGCTGGAGGCGGAGCTCGACGAGGTCTACGCCAACTTCAGCAAGCACAACGACGGCAAGAACATCTTCTACGCCGCGCGGACACCCGCCACGCTGTTCGCCGTCATGTTCGTCATGTACGTGGTGTCGCTGGTCACCGGCTTCGTGGGCATCAACTCCGTGGCCACGCTGTGTAACCTGGTGATGGGCGTGGCTCTGACGGCGCTCTGCATCTGGGCTTACGTCAAATACTCTGGAGAGTTCCGCGAGGTCGGAGGAATCATCGACCAGGTGGCCGAAACCCTCTGGGAACAGGTGAGAGGGGGCGGGCCTTATGTGTTTACCTGTCTGGTGACTTTATTTCAATTTCCTTTAAAAAGTGAAAAGTTTGTCTCCAAAGAAAGTCGTCATCAACGAATACTGAAAGCTTTCTGCTCCTTTAATCTACAGATTCTGTTAAAACTCAACTTCTTCCTGTTTTTTATTGATTTTTATTTTGTTTAAAAAAAACAACAAACGAGCAGAAACGCTGGAAATTAAACAAACAGTGGAAATACTGTTCGTGTCTGAAGTGTTTCCTGTTGTGTGAGGTGTGACAGTTGGTGGGTGGATCAAAGCTGAAACGGACTCAGTGAATAAACGATGGCGTACATGAATCATGTGACACATCAGACCTGTGTGGAGGATGAGGAGGCTGTGACCTTCCTCACATTAACACACACATTCACGTGTTTTGGTTTTCCATCGTCTGAGCTTTGACTGGAGCTCTTTTAATGACGTCATCTCGCTGCGTCCTCCTCTTCTTCTGTGGTGGTTTAATGGCAGCGACTGGAGAATCAGCTCCACCAGCTGTTTGTCTCCATCAACCAGTGAGCTCAGACTCACACAGCAGGATGGAAACAGGCAGCAGGTCAGGTTTGATTTTGCTGATTTTCTGGACATTTGGTTAAAGTTTGTGCCACTTTTGGAGACAAGTGAGATCACAAAGCTGCTGATGGAGGTCTGATCCGCTGAACCATCTGTTGGAGGGCGTGGTTGGGAGGTTTATTACGGCTCAGTGAAGGATATTCTTGTTTTTATAAAATATAAATAAATGTAAAACGTGACACAAGCGGGTGAAAGCAAAATGAAGAATTCCGTCTCTTGGCTTCTTCTAAAAACAGGTCTTGTATCATCTGTACCTGAACCATCAACAGCACAGTCAGTTCAATAATAGTCTTTAAGGAGTAAAATCTTTGGTTGACTTAATGAGTCCTGGTTAAAGGCGGGATCAGATACCAAACCTCAGTACTTTATTAGTACCAAGTATCAGAGAAGGTAGGTGTCAGCTCACATGATGCTTCCAGCTGAGTGTTTAGACACTAAACGTTGATTCATTTCGAGGTTTAGCGTGTTGTTTTTGTAGCTTTCTTCGACTAATGTAGTGGAGGAATGAAAGTTTTGGTGTGTGTTCTTAAACTCGAGCCAAACTCGGCTCTGAGAAAACTGCTTTTCTTTCCATTTACAGAGAAACGCTTTCGTTTTTCCTTTGAGATGTAGCTCTGCTGTTCTGTGGTCTCTCTTTTCGTTCTGGACGTCGCTGCTCTCTTAAAAACTAAAGGAGACTTTTCACTGATAGGAACTGATAGCTAAGACATTTCTGTCATCTTTCACCTTCCTCTTTTCATCCTCCTCTTCCTCTAATCCTTCTCTGTATTTTCTCTCTCAATGCTTCCAGAGGACTCCACGAAAGGTGAGCACTGAGGAGTTAAAGTTCTGATCGGTTCCTTTGTTCGGTCCAGTTGTGACTGTTGTGTACGAAGATCCTCAAACAGTTTAAGAACATGAGATTATTTTAGCTGAGCTGCGCGACGTCAGCTGCAGCTGAAACCTGTTTCTGGGTCTTCTTCTTCTGGGTCTGCTGTTAAATGACTTCTCGTCTTGCTTGTGTTTGTTGACCTGAGTATTTTAGTCCTTTCAGCTCTGTCTCTTAACCTGACCTCCTCCTTCTCCTCTTCCTCCAGGTTTTCTCCAAACTCTTCGAAGTGGCTCGGAGTCGAGTCCCGTTGGGAAGCCTGATCCCGGCGCCGCGGCCCCGGCTCGCCTCAAACAACAACGTCAAGAAGAAAAACTAGCAGCACGCCCTCTGGGCCCGGTCCCGTTTCCTCCCCCCTCCCCCTCTGCTCGGTTTTGAAACAACGTTTTTAGGACGGTTTGAGACGTGTAAATCACTTTCTGTTCTCTGACTGTAGATGACGGTTCCTCGCCGTGCCGGCGGTAGGTTTAAGGACTCGCTGTAGACTCGGGCGAAGCAGTGTGATGTATTTTATTATTTGTCAGTGGGTGGGGTTAAGGTATTTATTGGTGGGAGGGGCCATTATTCGATCACTGAGCGTCATCCCAGGTGCGTGTTCACCTGTCGGATGATGACGACTCGACATTATTGATTCCCATTTATGTGAATGTGTGAATGAAGAGCATGACCACAGACCCTCCTCATGGTTTCCCTCCCGTCGTCTCCGTCAGGTTTGTTTCTGTCGCTGGGCGGCGTCACGAGGAGGAGTCACAACCAAAGTTTACAGCTTTACTCCGAGAGGCTGTCAGACTGAGCGGACTGACAGACAGCAGCTGACAGCAGGTTTATAGGACTTCAGTTCGGTTTCAGGGAAATGTCACAGTTTTTCTTACTTACCCAGAATCACAAACTCTCAAACTGTTGAACAGTTAGCGTGGCCTAGTTTAGCTTCATGTCTGAAGGAAGTTGGAACAATGTCGGCTTCACTCACAGGTGGACGAGTACACTTGGTATCTGTCGGAGATCAGAGGAACAACAGATAAATACTTCGTGGAGATTCATTCTCGATCACATATCTGTGGTAAATATTCACTTTGCCCGTCCTGGAGCTTTTCGACCTGCTAGTCTTACAGTGCTGTGGGAGAAGTTAACAGGAAGTGGCTCAGATGTTAAATAAGATTTCATCTTTTTATATTTTACATGACAGCGAGTAGTTAAATCCACAGGAGCTGAACAGTGTTGGCAGTCGTTTCCAGTTCTCGTGAATTTGCTAAAATATTCGTACAATTTAAAAACCTGCAGTCAACACAAACAGTCTTTTCTCTGCACCCTCAGAAACATTAGGGACAACAACAGCACGGTTTTATTGACGCTGATCGTGACGCCTTTAGCCAACAGACCACAGCACCAGCCGTTTGAGCTCAACTCAACATGTTTAACGTTTTATTTGAATCTGTTCATTAGAAATGAATATACAGGATCCAGATCTTCAGAGGGAATCTTACATGCTTGACACTTTGTGAAGAGAAAGCAGCTCCTGCAGACGTTAACTGGACTTCCACGAGTTTGTCCGACTCTGGGAAAGTAGAACTGTAACTAAAATAAGCTGAATTTCCCCCAAACTAGCTGACCCTGAAGTAGTCGTGTAAATGTCAGTTGGTCACATGATGAGTGGACTAACTTACAGACAGATGTGACTGACCAACAGCAGCTGGTAAGTTTAGACCAGATCATGACTTGATTATTCTTCTGTTATTTAGAGATCATCGACATGATCATGACTTTCAGTATTGACTTTTTTTGTGTGTTTCTCGTTTATTTTAAATCATTTTGACGTTTGTGATGTGCACAGCTGGAGTCGAACAGAAGTTTATCCTTCGCTCCAGCTCTGTACCTCACACACAAACATGAGACTGATCTGATCTCTGATCTCCAACAAAGTAAATACTCTTATTCACCAGAATGTTGAACTATTTAAGTCTTTAACTATCTCTGGATTATTATTCTGGGATGTCGGACTTCTAAACATTTAAGCTGGTAGTTCATGATGAGGATCCTGCCAGTGTTTCAGAGAATAAACCTCCAGTTCAGCTGAGACCTGTAGATTATATTGAATTCTTTAACTCAAGTGTTATTCTCTCTATCATTCCTCCTCCTCCTCCTCCTCCTCCTCGTCTTGACCAATCTGAAGGACTGAACCACCTCCTCCTGTTTTTAAAGCACCAGAAGCTGTTTAGTAAAACACTAAGAATCTTTTCAGCTGTCGCGTCGCCCACGTAATACGAACACTTTGTGAAGATGGTATCGGTGTTTCCGTTTTAAAGCCAAATCCGTGACTCGGGTGAATGAAAGGTTCATTCCAGACTCTGACCTCGGTTTGGGGGTCGGAGGTCATCACATGTTGTTTTACTGAATCCTGTTTTCTTTATTTAATCATCATTCCATCCACAACAACATCACCACTGTGTGCTTTTTGTTTTTGTACAGTTTAGTTTTTTACAGCCTCATCCACACATAGGGCATGTGTATGAAATATATACATATATAAATATAAATTTTCTAGACCTTTTTGTAGCTGGAGGAACAACGGTTTGGGTGGTAGACCAGATTCAGCTCACTGGATGTAAAGGAATGCTTTCGTGATTTGTGGATATGTCTAATAAATTCCTTTTTATATATATTTGTAAATTTAATCTTACATGAGCACTGCGATTCCACCCCCTGCTGGCAAAGAATGTTTATAATCTGGATCTTTCTTTTTTTCTTTTTGTCTTCTGTTGCATTTTAAAGTTATTTTCGTTAATTTATTTTTCAGTACAATATTAAACCAAACTCCTACAACACACAGAGCGCTGTCGTCCTCTTCTTCCACGTTCTATTTGTAGTGTGCAGGATTCTCTCAGACCCTGCAGAGGGCGCTGTGATGACAGGCCGGAGCAACAGAAGCCCGGTTCTGTGTAAAGATCATAATTTTGACGTTGCTATGAGTATTTTTCACTTGTCATTTCTGATATTTCATCATTTGGTTCTTTGTGTCAGTGAGCTTCCAGACAGACCCAAGTGTTCTCTGTTGATCCAGGATGACGGGTGCTCTCACTTGTCGGTTGCCAACACGTGACTCATTTAGTGTTTTGGTGTTAGCGTGCCAAAATATTCTCTGCTTAAGGTTTTAGCATGCCAACAACGCATGTCCTGTTATTTTGAGTCTCTTTCCTGTTTTGTGAGCATGCTAAGCTAACATGCTAACATTTGTTAACACACCAGTGTTTTATCACTGCTGGACATTCAGTCCTTTCATTTTTGGTGAAAAGGCAAATTTAAAATTTTTTATATGTTTTAAAGCAGCTCTAATTTATATTTTAATAATACCAACATATGAACTGACAGCGTGTTGGTGTCTCTGGTAGTGAATCATCAGCTGAATCTGCAGCTTTTTCAGCTTGTTTATCTGTTCTGCTTCACTCTCAGCGCTCTCAGAGCGTCGCTTTCAGAATAAAAGCTGTAAAAAGCCACCGTACACGACCTGCTCAGCAGCAAACAGCAGACAGACGCAGTAAGAGAGCAGCTGGTGAACATAGTGGAGCATTCAGCAGCTAAAGAGACAGATATTNTCCAGACAGACCCAAGTGTTCTCTGTTGATCCAGGATGACGGGTGCTCTCACTTGTCGGTTGCCAACACGTGACTCATTTAGTGTTTTGGTGTTAGCGTGCCAAAATATTCTCTGCTTAAGGTTTTAGCATGCCAACAACGCATGTCCTGTTATTTTGAGTCTCTTTCCTGTTTTGTGAGCATGCTAAGCTAACATGCTAACATTTGTTAACACACCTGTGTTTTATCACTGCTGGACATTCAGTCCTTTCATTTTTGGTGAAAAGGCAAATGTAGCATGCTGATAAAAGCTAACATGTTCGGCTGCAGAACTTTCAGCATGAAGCGTTGGCACGCTAAAATCGAAAACATCGAGCGAAAGGTTCTTGTTGACCTTGAAAACAAGTTTCAGCATTTAAGAGTCGACTTCCTGCAGATAGAGACGGAGGCAGTGAAACAACAGCTAGTCAACACCAGGTGTACCAGCTGATCACTCAGGTGCATCAGTTAGGCTGATGATGTCACAGAAAACGTAAAAACACAGAAAACTCTCAACATCATGTAAACACCTTCAGTCTTCATCAGCTGTTCTCACACCGCTACCAGCTCCTGATTTAAAAATTAAACTGCATCAAGAGGAACTTCACTCTTTTATATGTTTTAAAGCAGCTCTAATTTATATTTTAATAATACCAACATATGAACTGACAGCGTGTTGGTGTCTCTGGTAGTGAATCATCAGCTGAATCTGCAGCTTTTTCAGCTTGTTTATCTGTTCTGCTTCACTCTCAGCGCTCTCAGAGCGTCGCTTTCAGAATAAAAGCTGTAAAAACTCACTGTACACGACCTGCTCAGCAGCAAACAGCAGACAGACGCAGTCAGAGAGCAGCTGGTGAACATAGTGGAGCATTCAGCAGCTAAAGAGACAGATATTTCCCTCAGGAGGTGGTGGAGACCAAACACAGAGCTAANNCACATTCATCAGGTGACACAAACTGAAATAAACTGTTTGATCAACACATCAGCTTAAAAGGTGAAGATATGTTAATGTGTTCACTGCCTGTTTCTGCTGAAAACGAGTGATAAAATAATCAGTTTAAATATCTGTCTGTTTACTTGCTTTCTACTTGGAGTTCTGGAAAAAGTTAGTAAGTGGACCTTGAGTTTTTTTGTTATGACGTGAGCTTCCTGAATTTGTCCTGCGTTGAAGAAGAACATGAAACCTTCCTCTGAACTCAGGTCAGTGAAACCTCGTAGAAAACAGGCTTCTTCCAACCTTTCTCTTAAGAGACAAAATCATTTTAATGATCAATACTTTGATTAGACTTCTATCTTGTCAGAAAGTGGATACTGAAAGTACGATGAGCCAGAGATGAGAGTAAGAAACTAACATGTTTCCTGTTATGGCGTCATTTACAGTCAGGTCTTTGTGTTTAGAGTTAAATTTGGACTCGTACTCATTTTAGATCGGACGTATTGATTATTATTATACTCGGCTCTGGGGTTGTTTTCAGGTGCCACTTTGATTTTTTCTTGATTTAAATCAAATGATTGTATAAAAATNGTCTACAGCAAAAATACAGGAATTGGCCTCACTGTTCCAATACTTTTGGAGGGGAGTGTATGTATATATATACATATATATATATATATGTATATATATATATGTATATATCCACAGCTAAAGATGTACATTGATACTGTGAAAGGCTGAATGCAACAGAGCAGTTGAACCATCAGATGGCAGCAAAACACAAACTGACTTTAAACTTCTTCACTGAAGAAAAACTTCTTTTTATTGACGTCACAACAACAACACAGACCCTGTAGTAATCTATAATCACCTTTATATTGATAACAGAAATGACACCTGATCAGTGATCTATTTTATAATACAGCGGTATTAAAGGAACATACACAACATGTACACAACATGTACACAACATGTACACACATTATAAACACTGACACCAAAAGTACCAGAACATCCTGTTATTATAAACTCACAGATACAGCTGTTGTTGTTGTTGTTGTTGTTGCTGTTGTTGTTGTTGTTGTTGTTGTTGTTGCAGCTGATTCACCATCAACATACACAAATGTTACAAAATAAAAGACTTCCGGGTGAAATGACTACGGGAGTTCTGAGGTTTCAGTGGGAGCAGCTGAGGATGCTGGGATATTTTTAGGATGACGATGATGAAGATGAGGATGACGGGAGGGAGGAGCTCTGACGTCACTGTTTTTTGTTTTTTTTAGCTCCGCAGTGCTTCTGTGTGACCTGATAAACCGCCGGAAGCTGCGGGAAAGATTCTTACTTTCACACTTCTCCACTTTCTCCTCCTCTTCTTCCTCCTCTTCCTCTTCCTCTCTCTCTCTCTCTCTCTCTCTCCCTCTTTGTCTCCATGCGGGTCTCTCTCCCGCACCGACGCAAACACCGGGCCTTCCTGTAGCCGCCGCCCCGGCCTCCCTCTCCCTCCGGCCGGCGGAGCCTCCCAGCTGAGCCCCGCTGAGGTGGCCTGGTTCCCGGGGAGAGATGCTGTAGAGCAGCCGGCGGAGGAGATGCTTCTTCCGGACTGAAGGGAGCAGAAAGCAGCGGCGGAAAGCAGGAAGATGTCCGGCAGGATGCCTCTGACCCCGGTGAGCGAGAGAGAGCCCGAACAGGTGAGTCTGAGCCGGTCCCTGTTCGATTATTGATTATTGATGCAGTTGATTGAGTTATTAATGGAGCCGGTTTTATAATTGATGAACTTTTACGAGTTTTATTATTGAAGCAATTCAATTATTTTATTTCATTATTAATGGAGTTCAAAGATATTTATGAATCAAGATAAATGATATTTAGGTCACTATAAGTTTCATTTATTAAGAGTGTGAATAGTTTTATTATTGATGGAGTTTCTTTTATTATAAATGGACTTTTATTTGTTTTATTATTGATGGAGTGAAACTATTTTAATCACTGGTAAAGTTGTATTGTTGCTTGTTATTGGTGGAGCCGCAGCCCGACGGTTTAAACAGAGAGGAGCTGCTGGGGCGATCATCACGATGGATCCACAGACTCTGATTGGTTGAGCTGATCAGCAGTGGTGTGTTCAGGCTGAGAAACTTCAGGGTCGCTGATGTTTCACGTCTTCAAGGGAACTGGTTCTACCCATGCAGGGCCAGATGAACCTGCTGGGGGCCCAGAGCAGAGAGGAGGCGTGGGCCCCTCCTGAGCCCCCTTTCACCCCCAGTCTGTGAGAAACGCCGACTCTGTGGCCTCAAAACTAGATTTGAACTTGGGGTAACATTACAGGTGTTCTCTTAGAAGAGTCCTCCACTGATTCAGCTCTCCTGTAAGGCCGTCAGTTTAAAAGACAAAGGACACTCGGCTGTGTTACGCTCTCAGCAGCTCACGTGGCCTGCAGCCTGCAGCAGAGATGAGGGGCTGCAGAGGTCCGGACACATTTTCTTCATTTTCAAACCTGTAGTCTTCAACCGACGCTGACTCAAGTGACATCACTTGAGGCCTTTAATCAGCCGTCACACAGCTGGAGACACTAAAGGCTTCATACGACAACATCTGCAGCAGAACTCGCTGACTTTGCTCAGATCGACAGTGATTAATCAGCCGGTGTTTCTGATCAGCGGCTGCTGAAAATTCAAGCTTTCGAAACGGGCGAACAACCCAGAGTACTCTGATCTCCCAGTCTCCCTGAACTGCCCACGGTGCCTTCTGCACTTGGTTTGTTTTTACCCCTCTGAGTGAACATCAGAGCAGAATTTGGGCGACGCTCGTGGAGCTGGTGTCACAGAAACGAGCTGATGTTCTCCAGCACTTCTCTCATCGTGGTTAATTTACTGTTTGTCTGTTACGCCTGGAAACCTGCTGAACGTGGCTAACTTGAGCCTTTAATGCTGACTGAGTCAGACGTAATAACTTTGTAATGATCTGCGTCTTCAGGTTGTTTCTGTGGAGTCGTGTAGCAGGCGGCTAACAGCCGCCATGTCCGACATGTGAGTGTAGCAGAAGAAGACGGTGGAGATTGTTGAGATCAGATGTTTCATGTTTGGAGTTAAATGTGGAACCAAATTATGGAAGAAGCAGAAGTCAGTGGATGAAGTTAGTTTGCAGCTTCTCTCTCTCGTGTCGTCTAACAAACACTGGGAAGTTGTTATGCTTCTCCAGCACTCGTCTGAACGTGCTCTGTGGATGTTGGGGAGGCTGATGGACCTTGAAGGAATGCTGGGTAAACGCAGCCTCCTTATTGTCATGCTAATGCAGGAATGCTGTTGTCAGGCTCCTCTGAGCTCCTCTGAGCTCCTCGTCCTTCATGTGTCTCCATCTCAGAACTTTTCCACCAATGGACACATTTCGCACCACACTGATGGGAAGGACTGAGGTATCTAAAGATTGCTTCCTGTATTGATTAATCTGCTCAAATCAAATTTCACAATTTCCCAAAAGCCAGTTTACAGAGATTTAACAGAAGAGCAGCAGTTTAGAGGCTGGAACGAGAGAACGTTTTATCAAAGTGGCTGCAGATTCATTTTAATGAATGAACTTTTCGTGGCTGAAGTGTTTCAGCTCCTGACTGCAGAGGTTCTGTCCGCTGCTCTCATTGCAGCCGTGTTACGAAAACAACACACCGTTTCTTCGTAGACAGTATAAGTGGATAAGTTGCTGCCCCGTCACGTCTCTGTGTCTCAGTTCGAGTGTTTGACCCTTCAGGTCTTCAGCTGGCTCCTGCTGTCTGTTTACTATTGATTTTTCCCAGAATACACTGCAGCGTTGGATATCAGGAGCACAGGGATGTTTTTTACGTCTTCTAGAAGTCACATTTAAAATCCTGAAGTATGACACGGCAGCTCTTCTTCATATGATCTGTCTGACCCCCCCACCCCGCCTTGGTGTGACCTTTGACCCCGGGCACCGTGTCATGTGCAGTCCATCACGGTGAGAGCGTGAAGCTCGTCGCTCTGCAGAGCACACAGAGACTCTGTGATGAATCACTGTGAAATCAGCTGCTGGAGGCTTTCTGCATCACCGTGGCAACAGATAGGCTTACTATGGGATTCCCCGAGTGGGAGTGGAAACCCCCCTCCACCCACCCGCCCTGGTAATGAGACATGAAGCCACACAGAGGCTGAAATCCACCTCCACCCTGCTGAAGAGGCGCTGACACAGGGCCCCAGCCACACCCTGAACTCTGACCGCTGACCTCCCTGTTGGGGGTCATGCGGTCGGGTCAGAGAGACACTGGCGGGACAACAATCCTCCTGACACGGCCTGGTTAGCACAGCGGCTAACCACTGCTAGTTTTAAGGCTCCACATTCAAGAGAATAAATTAGAATTTTCTTTGTTGTCAAACAGAACTGGTCCTAAAATGACCTCATGTGTCGTGTGATATTTAGCTTCCCAAACATGATGTCACTGTCCAAAGAAAATCATCCAAATTTGGTGATTTTGAATTTTTCTAAAGGATTCATTATAACTTAAAGGTGCAGTCTGTGATTCTGGAGGAGAGCCAAACAAACACCCCCCTCCCTTCAGTGCTGCTTCAAACTCACAGCATGAGTTTGTCCTGTAGGAGCACGAGTTGTGACATATTATACCGAAGTGTTTAGTGGAAACGTGGCTAAAGCGTCGGTATTTGGCGTCCTGGGTTGGCGGCTCTACCCGAGTCGCTCTGTTTGCTTCCTGTTTACAGATCCAGGGCTGTGGATGAACACCGGACTGTTTTTTCAGCGCACACACAGAACGGAAAGCCAGCGGACCGCGAGGAGATATTCTCTGAAACTGTTGTTGGATTAGAATCGTGGACTACATCTTTAATGATCTGCTTCTGGAGCTAAATAAACCTTTAGAAACCTGTCGGCTTACATGAAAATCGTCACAAAGCAGAAAACATTTGATTTGCTCATGAGAAGTTGAGGTTTTGGAGCTACGTGGTTTTCACAGGACAGCGACGTGTCGAGCTTCTGTTCTCTCGTTGAAGCTTCTTTTATCTTTCTCTCTGTAACAGTTGAACATGTTCCTTCCTGCGGTTCCTGCTTTCCGTGTTTAAGATGACTGAGTGTGAACACTTACAGGAGCAGTGAGCAGGATTTAGGGGGGTCTGCTGGCGGAAAGGTCGGACAGAAACTCTACGTTCACATGATTTGTGTCGTAATTCATTTCAGACTCCTGTTCAGAGACTGAATACCGTCACATTCACACAGACGACCTTCATCTGTTGATCCACCAGCCAGCAGTCCGTCTATACGTCATAGTAACAGTTTGTCCCTCGCTCGTGACATCCACCCGGCCGCTCTCTCTCTCTCTCTTCCACCTTTTTAACCTCCCTGCCCACTGTCAGAGCTCGACCTCAGTTTGATGACCTTTAAACGAACTATTTCATACGACATCTAAAGACGAAGGTGTTTCTGCGTGTTCTGACGTTCAGACGGTCTCTTTAAAGACATCCTTAGTGTTGCCTCAGTCGTTGTGTGAAGCGTGAAAAAAGAGACACCTGACCAGCACTGCGTGAAGCGGGCGTGAGCGTCAGGTGATCTGTTTGGAAAGTTTTAGAGAGTTTTTCTGAAAGAGGTTTTACTTCTGGGACAGAACCTGGTTTCACTTCAGCTTTCTGTGGTCGAGTCTCTTCCCTTTTCTACACTCTTTAAATCAGCTGAGTAACAGCAAAGAAAGGAAAAGACACTATTTTTAATCACTGTGTGTGTGTCTGGTTTCTGTATTCTCCTTTCAAAAATGACATTTGAACCAATAGCGAACGGTCTCTGGTTCCATCAGGCTCTGCCTCCAGAACTGGACCAACTAACCAAAGGCAGACATCTCCAGCTGCTGTGATCTGTAAACTGAACCATCAATAAAAAGAAGTTCCTGTTTTAAACTGCTGCTCTGTTCTTCAGCAGGAGGAACTCGTCACATTCACGCAGCAGACGGGAGGAAACAAACTCCTCTGCAGTGATTCAAACATTTCACAGTGAAATGAGTTCAACACAACGGGATCGCTGTGATCAGTGGATTCACGTAAATTCATTTCAACTTTGGTGACCTTTGACACACCAGAGCCAGTCAGCGAGCCGGGAGAACCTTTCTTCACTCTTCAGTAACTGTTGTGATGATGAAGGACAAAATGTGTCAGGGAGAAAAACAGGAAGAAGCTCAGAGATGTTGTGACACAGTTGGCCAGCGTGTTAGCGGTTAGCTCCAGCTAATATTTGGTGAGGATGCGCTGATGAATTTCACTGGGACGCCTTTAACACCAGACATGTTCCCATAAAGTAACTGAGTGTAGTTCAGCCGGTGTGACGTCGCGGTGTAACAGTAGAGGTGTTGGTCTCGTCAGTGTCGACTCCTCCAGCTGGTTCAGACGCTGTCGGACTGGTTTCTATCAGCTCCGGTTCCTCTGACAGCCGCCGGCCAGCAGCAGATACAGTTCAGTCTGTCATTGTTGTCCCGGACTCTTAACTTAATACCTTCAGCGAGCCAGCACTTATATAACACAGATGAATTCACATATTAAAATCATTTTGCTTGTTAACTTTTTGGAACATGTTATTAACATCAGCAAAAATATATTTTTGCCATTTATGGAAGATGTACAATCGTTTTATAGATGTCACGTATTTCAGTGTAGCCTGTTCATGTTCGTCCTGTGCTGTCTTACACGCAGGTGACTGTGACTTCTCATAGACTGACGGATACCAAACCCACATTAGTCAGCACAGTGATCACTAATCACGGCCACTCCTGTACACTCCTGTAGACCTGCCCAGCTGATTCCAGATAGAGGAACCATAATACTGCAGGCTGCTCTTGAACGCAGCATTTGTATTTATTTTCTGGCTGCAGGAGATGTGGGTCCCTCCTTTCCAGAACAGTTGCTGCTGATCTTGCAGACCATGGCCGGTGATGAAGCCCACCTGAACAGTTCTGTCAGGTCTGGGGGGGCAATGTGAGCTCAGATTTAAATATCATGTCCGTACCGTTACTTTTGATTCTGTCCTCTATGTCGTCAATACCATCCGTTTACTGAAGTTAGTCAGTCTTTATGTGGTCTTTCAGAGTGCGGCCTGTAATGAGACATGCAGTCTGTTGAACCCGGTCTAACTGTGTTTAGGTGCACTGCAGTAGTGTTGGGACTCGGGTCATTCCAAAGTAATCTAAGTGAGTAAGGAGAAGGGACGAGGACTTCCTGTTGGCAGACATCTTTGCTCATTGCACCCAAACAGCAGATGATTTTATGAGGACCTTGTTCTTACGCAGGTTCCACTGAAGACAAGGATCCAGTATGTAAACAAGACGACCTGCTCGTAGATGTTAACCCCATCACTAATTGTCAAGGAGTTTCTGGTGATTCTAAAGAGCACAGATTTAGTTTTCTTTTAGGGACAGTTTATGAAGTCTAAACCACAAAGACTCTGTCGACATCCTCCGCTAAGGTTTGCTGAAGTTCTCTGTTGTTGTCGCTGTGAAGTAAAGAATCATCTGCAAACATTCTGCACTTTGTCAGCTGTGTTGGAAAGTCGTTCTTATACAGAACAGTGAAGGTCCGAGTACACGTCCCTGTGGCGCGCCGTAACTGCACGGGGCAAGGCTGGACAGTTAACGTGCCGAGTCCTTCCTTGTAGAGAGATTCAAACCATTTCAGTGTTACTGAGTCAAAACTGAGTCCAGCTCAGCGTGTCTCGCTTCAGGATAATCTAAATGTTCGTTATAAATCTGTTTATGTGTCTGTCTCTTTCAGCCAAAGACTTCAGACGGCCTCCCCGAGCCGCCAGTCCCACCCACCAAATCATCGAGCCGCCACAGTCTGCCGCCATGTCGCAGCTCGGTGACGCCCGCCACAGACGAGCAGCCGCATGTCGGCAACTACCGCCTGCTGAAGACCATCGGCAAGGGCAACTTCGCCAAAGTCAAACTGGCCAGACACACACTGACCGGCCGAGAGGTGAGAACACAGCGCAGAGTTTAGACAGCTCAAACACTTTGACTGGTAGATAACATTATATATCCTCCATACAGTGAGGCGCCTCCCCAGGGGCCCACAGGAGTGTTGCAGAGACGTGTACTGTGTGAGGTGAAAGGGACAGGTGCATGCAGGTGTTTTAACAGCAACAGGAAGCTGGTTATTGTAGTTCGTCAGCAGGTGGAGCTGCAGCAGTGACACACAGCTGATGGAGCTGGTTAAGATACTGAAGCTTCCTCTTCTCAGAGTCACAAGTCAGTCAAATCTGAACACACAGACATGAAACATACTTTTAGATTCAGTGAGACGAACACTTCCAGAGGACGTCATTATCTCTGATGTCCTGCAGAACCTGCCTGAGAATCTTCATGTTGTAAGTAAGGTTGTATGTGAGTTTTCTTCAGTGATAGTTGTCTGTACAGCCATGATACACTGCAGACAGGAGCTGCTAACAGCTGATTCTGCGTATTTTTAATGGAGCCACTTGGGGGGCACAGTAGTCCTGAGGGGGGACCTACAGTGACTTAGAAAGGTCCTGCTCTACTAATAATAAACTTTAATAATGATAAACTTTATTTGTATAGCACCTTTCATACAAGAAATGCAGCTCAAAGTGCTTTACAATAAAGAAATTACATGTACCGAGTGCTTCACATGAAGACAAAGAATGAACATGAAAACAGAGATAGAATGCCTTGAATGATGGAAAATAAGATGAAACCTAAGGTAGTAGGTAGGTAGTATGTTCCACAGCTTTGGGGCGTAATTAACTAAGGCTGCATCCCCGGTTTTCTTTCGGCTGTTGCTGGGAACCTCCAATAAACCAGCAGCAGATGATCGCAGTGTTCTTGAAGGCAAATAGTTAACAAGGGAG
>NTHP01000144.1:926711-945146 GCA_003416845.1 Oplegnathus fasciatus
AGAGCTCAGTATTTGGCAGCTGCAGAGCTCAGTATTTGGCAGCAGCAGAGCTCAGTATTTGACAGTAGAGCTTAGTATTTGGTAGCAGCGGAGCTCAGTATTTGTTTCTGCTGTTGTGTTTCAGTGAAGCTGTTTGAGGTGATTGAGACGGAGAAAACTCTGTACCTGGTGATGGAGTACGCCAGCGGAGGTAAGACCAGCNAATGGTGATGAGCCTATGGCCCACTGATGAAAGCCTGCAGCATTTGCAATATTACGACCCGGGTGTCGGGAGTGACTTTTAACACAAAAGACTTTCTCTTCAACTCACCTGTGCATGAAGTAGCGTAGCTACTGTAGTTTCCGGTGTCTGCGAGTGTTGTGAGTAAACGGTTGGCCAAAAAAACAAAGAAAACATCGATGACTACAGACGAGGAAACTGAAACTGAAGTGAGGTCCAAAAACACACATGCAGTTATGATTATCATCATAGGTGCTGCGAAAGAGACCGAAATGAAAATCTTGGAGATTATAACTTTAAATAAACAAAATAAATTTAGTGTCTTTGATCATTAAGCTTGATTGATGTGAGTGTGAATCAAGATTATTATACATTACGTTACAGTAGTATATAATGTAATAAAACAGTCGAACATATTACCATAATATAGTATAGGATATCAAATATAATGTGCTATAGTATGAGCATAATATAAAATATGATATATGACAAATATAGTATGAAATATAACAAAATATAATAAATATCTAAATGAGCCCCTTCACAGTGTCTGGACCGCCACTCAACTTTAAAGTCTCTATACGTCATAGTTTTTATCATGTTTCATGTTTTTGGACAGTCGGACACACAGAGAGGCGGATTAATGCCTCCGTGTCACTATTAACAACTTTTTTTAACTGAATGTTAATAAAGTTTTTCAAATCCAACCCTCTGTGTGTCTCAGGCTGAGAACCTCCTGCTGGACGCCGACATGAACATTAAAATAGCCGACTTCGGCTTCAGTAACGAGTTCACGCTGGGCAGCAAGCTGGACACGTTCTGTGGCTCTCCTCCTTACGCTGCTCCTGAACTCTTCCAGGTGAACACTAAGCTCCTCCCACAACACCTGTATAACAACACCTGCTGTCAATCACACTCTCACAGACTGAACTTCACTTCATCACATCTGCATATTTATATATATTTATATATATTTATATATATATATATATATATTTATATATTGGCTGAATGGTCCCATTCAAACAAATATTCTAGATTTCTTTTTTTACACTTTCCCCAAATTCTGTGACATATTTAACTTCTGTGGAAGAAGAGAAGACAGAAGGGAAGAAGGAAAAGGGGAAAAAGATGGAAAGAAAGAAAGATGGGATTAAATGATGAGAAGAAAACAGTGAAGTAAGATGAAAGAAAAAGGAAGGAAAGGAGGAGTTACAGTGAAGGCCTTAATAATGGCACTATGTTAATATATCAATATGAAAGTAACACAGAACTGAATTAGATGACTTTGTTTTATATTTTCTTTTTAAAAAGCAGCACAAGTTAAAAAACCTGATGAAACCTGATGAAATGTGACAGGAGGAGTTTTATTATATGTAATTATTCAACTTTTTTAGCTGTTAGAAAAAGCAGTGAAAATGCAGCACCTGTGTTAGTGTGTTATAAAGCAGTGGGCTGCTGGGTAATGTAGTTCTGTGACCCTGCAGGGGAAGAAGTACGAGGGCCCGGAGGTGGACGTCTGGAGTCTGGGAGTGATTCTCTACACGCTGGTCAGCGGCTCGCTGCCCTTCGACGGACAGAACCTGAAGGTGTGGACAAAATAATGGAAACACCTTCCAATAATGTAAAAAACTACAAACTTCCATCAAAGATTCACAAATACAGCTCGGACTGCACAGCTGCTGAAGTTCCTAATAAACTAAACCCCAATCTAAACTGGAGTAAATACAGCAGCTCGTTCAGATTATCGTTCCCAAAATCAGCAATGAACCTTCATACTTAGTGTTTATCTCAGTGGTGGAAACCAACTCAGTACATTTACTCAAGTACTGTACTTCAGGGCAGTTTTGAGGTGTTTGTACTTTACTTGAGTATTTCCATCTTCTGCTACTTTCTGCTTCTATCAGAGGGAAATATTGTACTTTTTACTTCACTACATTTATCTGATAACTTTAGTTTCTATTTACTTTACAGATTCAGATTATCAATACAAAATGTAATCAGTTAATAAATGATGGTGTAATATTACAGATGAAGCTACCCAGCAGTATATAAAGTTACTGCAACATTAAAGTGATGAACACATTAATGATAATATATATTATTCTGCATAATGAGTACTTTTACTTTTGGTACTTTAAGTATATTTTGATGCGAATACTTTGTGGTGCTTTTAGGAGCTGAGGGAGCGTGTTCTCAGAGGAAAGTACCGGATCCCTTTCTACATGTCGACTGACTGCGAGAACCTGCTGAAGAAGCTGCTGGTCCTGAACCCGGGGAAACGAGGCAGCCTGCAGGTAAACCAGCGCCACGGCCTCAGGGGGCAGAACCAGCAACCTGAAACCTGAAACCTGAATTCCTGCCTTCAACATTTAAAACTCATAAGTCAACCAAAACAAGAAGAGCTGTGGCTGTCCCACCACTTCCTGAAGCTGCTTCACAATAAAAGCCTCTGAATGATTTCCTGTTGGAGGGTTTTTACTGTGAAGCAGCTACGAAGTGCTGATTTTGCACTAACAGCTGATCAGCTCGCCATCCCAGCTCTGACAGCACGTCACAACAACAGATCAGAGAATCGTGATGCTTCGCGAAAGAAAAAATTCATCACTCATTTTACAATCATCGTTTTTGCCACCATCGCTCCTGAACAGCTGACTGCATGTCAGTGCCATGTCTTTGATGTACAGGATATGAAAGCAGAGGAAGTTTTTGTCTGATTAGTCGGTGTGTAAGATACAGAAATACACAGATGTTTAGGTCCTGTTTTTGTGGCAGCGCTCCGACCGTTTTTCTGACCTTACATGTTTTTTGCTCGTCTGTGTGGTGCCTGGTGCCCAGGGCAGAGCGCACGGTGCACAGGTGTGAATTTGGGTAGAAAATAGCAACAACTGGATTGTCTGTACTGAGATCAGACGTCTCAGTAAATGTGTAGAAATAAGACAACAGTGCTTAAAATGTAAATGAATTCTTTTAATGAAACACTTTGCAGACAGTGGATGTGTTTAAAGTGAATCCGTCTGCATTGATCTGTAAATGAATATGTGTGACTCAGTGTCCACAGCTGAGTTATTCTGTATGAAAAGCTTCTCAGACACCTGAAGGCATCACTGTGTTCACCTTCATTAAATCACATCCCAATGACACCCGGCTGCTACAGAATCACCACACACACCTCTACACACCGGACTCATTAACCCTGAACATCACATGCCCCCCAAAATAATCAGTGCTTCATGTTTTATTCTTGAACACTGCTGAGTCACATTTTAAATCATTTACAATAAAATACAGAATTATGACGACGTGCTGTCGGATTGATCAAATAAACGGCTTCACAAACTGTTTGTTTCTGTCATCATCGCCATGACGATGCTCTGAAACATCAGGACAACAACACGACTTCCATGACTGTCTTCTGAGTCTTTTGTGATTGGTTGAGCTGATTCAGCGCTGTGAGACCAGTGATGTGATTGGCTGGATGTTTAACAGCTAAATTAAACTCCACTTGTTCCTGTTTGTCTGTTTCTCAGCAAATCATGAAGGATCGATGGATGAACGTCGGCTACGAGGACAAGGAGCTGAAATCGTACAATGAACCAGAACAAGACTTCAGCGACCTCAAACGCATCGGTCAGACTCTCACACACACACACACACACACACACACACACACACACACATTCAATTACGTCTACATGTTGTCACTTGTTGGACAGAATATGGGCCAATCACAACTCAGATAGCCCACACCAGTCATGGTAATGCATCTCAGCAACTGTTGGTTAAAGCCTCACAGAGATGCTAGCATGAGACTGTAAGTCTTGTTTGCTGTGTGTTTTCTGGCCAATCAGAGCTGATGGGGACGATGGGCTTCCCTCAGGAGGAAGTGATGAAGGCGCTGGAGGGTCAGAAATACAACGAGGCGACGGCGATATACCTGCTGCTGGGGAGGAAACCTGCTGAGGTTTGTTACGTTAACTGTTACATTTAGTGAAATCCTCCTGATCCGTCTTCTCCAGAGTCAGACATCAGATTCATGTCCAGAGAGAGCTTCAGGACATGTTTAGCCTAGCTTAGCACAAAGACTGGAAGCGGGGGGAAACTGCTAGCGTACTTGCCCCTGATGCGCCTTTCAACAACTCCAACGCTGTCTGTCGTCTACCCATTCTGTACATGAGCCAGTTTTCTACCCAGAATCCTCTGTTGTGACTCTCTCCACCAGTTTGAATGCGGTGAGTCTTTGTCCAGCAGTAACCTGGTTCAGAGGTTGCGACCCAGCAGCGACCTCAACGGCTCCAGTCAGTCCCCCGCCCACTCTCGCAACGTATCAGCCAATCAGAAGCAGCGGCGTTTCAGCGACCATGGTGAGTTTCTGTGCAGCCGTGAAGACGTTCACACTCACGTATGTGTTGTAAATATCGTTAACACAACGTACTAATATTAGAATATTAATTCAAGTCTTTGTCTGCTCTCTGTCTCGTGTCTCAGTGGCGCCCTCTATCCCCCCACCTGTCTCCTACACCAAGCGTTGTCATGCCAACAGCGTAGAGAGCGACAGGAAGGAAGAGCCGGCCTCGCCCATGGGAGCCCCAGACCGCAGGAGGTCAGCCACAGCCTCAGGGGTGAGAGGATTCAGATTCTGGTCTAAACCAGGTCCTGATACAGAAACCAGGTTTAAACCAGGGTTAAAGGTCAAACAGCGTGTTAAACTCTGTTGTTGAATAAGGCCACCAGACTAACACCGTGTAGCGTTAGCATCACGTTAGCAGAGCAGCAGCTTCAGTCACAGGAGGCGTTCAGGGACAGCACTGAGTGTAGGTCACCTGGTCACTCAGAGCCGACACACAATCACTGCAGTTAGACGTAAAATGAAAATAGACTTTGTTCTATGACAGATCTCAATAACTGACGGCTGGATTGTCATGAAATGTCCTGATCTCCTTCCTGCTCCTCAGAGGATGAACCCTTTAGATTTTAATGTCTCCATGATGTGTCCTCTAGCGCCACCCTCAGGACAAACTTTACATGTTTAGCTCCACCACAGAGACTCTAAGAACAGATAAATCATCAGGATGTCTGATGGCTGTAATGAACTCTGCGGCCTGCAGGGGGCGCTGCAGCACCTTAAACTGTGTTGTCTGGTTGGAATGAAGCTGTCTGTGTGTTACAGAGCATAACTCGCAGGAACACGTATGTTAATGAGAGGACGAGTGCTGAACGCCACTCGGCTGCCGTGTCCAACGGGAAGGACAGCAGGTGAGAAGACTTCTGGGAGCTTTCATTGATCACATGTGGTTGTGCTCCTAATCAATAACTACTCTGTCTCTGTCAGTCTACCTGAGGTACCTGCAGCATCCCCCTTCCCATCGCCGGGGGCAACCATCTCCTCCACACGCCCCCGTCATGTCAAGTCCATGTCAGCGTCGGGACACCCCATGAAGTCCTGCCTGCCCCCCATCGACGACAACGCAGAGTATCAGAGGTCCACACTTCCTGTCAATTCATGTCTCCAGAAACCAAAAACATTTTTCTCCTCGCAGCAGCGACCGTGTTAACCTCGTCCTCTCCTCCCACCCCAGCTCCCCCCAGCAGCCCCCGTCATCACCTTCAGCCTTCAGCGTCACCAGCAGCAGCGCCACCACGCCGGACCGGACCCGCTTCCCCCGCGGCTCCTCCAGCCGCTCCACCTTCCACGGCGCTCAGCTTCGAGACCGACGACCCGCCACCTACAACGGCCCGCCGGCCTCGCCCAGCCTGTCGCAGCACGCCGCCGCATCGCTGGCCTCGCCCCGGCGCGGCACCTCCACCTCCCTCATCGGCAAGATCACCTCCAAGTTTGTACGCAGGTCAGTAAGAGCCAGGACGTCATGGGGGAGTGAAGTAGTGTGGCTAACTGGTTACCCAGAATTCATGTCCTCTCCTCTTCTTTGGGCTCTGATTAAAATTTGACCATTAATTAGCGTGGATTTAGTTTTGGTAAAAACTGATTTTCTCTAGTGGATAGTTTTGGTTTTATTTGTCCAGGTTTGGAGAGTTCAGCCTCCACCTTGATATAATGGAGGTGAATAGAAGAAATCTCTTTCAGACAGTTTACGTGCTCCTCATGATGATCCACAGAACACACTGTGAAGTTGTCACAGGGACTATTTCTTCTGTCTGTTTGTGTAACACACTTTCATGTGTTCATCCTAAAAATGTCAAAGATGAAAATCTACTGTCACCATGTTGAGAGCTGCTGCTGCTTCCTGTGGTTTTCGTCTGCCCGCTCTGTTAATGCTGTCGGTTTGTTGGCTCTCCTTCCTCCAGGAGTTTATCAGGTGAGCCCAAAGAGGAGGGGCGGGACTCCAAGCCTCGTTCCCTGCGCTTCACCTGGAGCATGAAGACCACGTCCTCCATGGAGCCGGGGGACATGATGAAGGAGATCCGGAGGGTCCTGGACGCCAACAACTGTGACTACGAACAGCGCGAGCGTTACTCGCTGTTCTGCGTGCACGGCGACGCCCGGCAGGACAGTCTGGTCCAGTGGGAGATCGAGGTGTGCAAGCTGCCCCGCCTCTCGCTTAACGGCGTGCGGTTTAAAAGGATCTCTGGCACGTCCATCGCCTTCAAAAACATCGCCTCCAAAGTGGCCAACGAGCTCAGGCTGTGAACAACTTCCAGTTATTATCGAATTATCCTGAAACACTGCGAGGAGAAAACCTCTGCTCTCCTCCTCACACAGTGACGCCACCACCAAGTGACGGCGGCCATCTTGTGTTCAGCACTACTCCTCGTTAACTGCTGTATGACTCAGAGAAAATACTCCTTATTATACTCGACACACTCACTATTTAATGTTCTCACTAAATGTTTGCCAGTGAAACCAAATATTAAAACGACTGACGGCGCAGATATGCAGCAGGTTGTGTTTCATCCCTCAGCGAGAGGACTCACCGACTCCACCGGACTGAAGGGAACTAACACCGAGGATGAGGACTAATGAGGATCAGCTCAGTTGAAATCCGTCTGTCACTACCTGCTGGAGCGAGACCTCATGTTGGTTTATCGCTGTTTACGTGCACTTCAGATCCCAAAACCTGGGAAACTGAATTTTGAAACTTATAATTACTAACTAATTTATCAGGTGGAGGGGATTAAAGGTGACTCACACCTGATGAGTCTAACCTGGCTCAGTGGGACAGTATGCAGCAGTACGTTGGGGGAAGACTGACCAAACTGCATGTAATCTGGAGTTTTAGACTCATAATTCTAATTATTGCAGTGCATGTAAACGTATTATGCAATTTTCTTTTGCCTTAACCTGACGGCTCACAGTAATCTGGTCTCTGGAGTGCAAGTAAACAGTGATTCATCACCTCTGCTGTACCTGTGCTCCAATACAATATTCATCAAACATCTATCTGCTCGTTGCTCTCTGATGGTGTCAAATTCTTTCAATTTGTTGCCTCGGCCTCCGTAGTTAGAGAGCCAGCTAGTTAGCTTGCTAAAGCCAGTTAGCTACACCATTAATCTCAGCTGGCTAATGTCCGCGGTCTGAAGACTGAATGTGAGGCGAACTGTGGAGAAGATACGTCCGTGCAAGTTAAAGCGTTTCAACTTCAGTTTATCGCAGAGTTTTATATTTCAATTCATGAACGAGACAAGAAAAAGGAGAAAAACTGTTAAACGGCAGAAAGAAACAGCACAAACAGCACAGAAACGCCTCCAACACGCCGTCGGGTTGTATGTTGCCAGCTCGCTACAGCTAACGTCTGTGCAGTCGGTACATCGTGGTGAATAAACTGCAAAAACAGTCCAGCAGCCAAATGTGTGCGTCTGAACACACCTGAACACGAGACTGCTGAGGTGAGTTAAGTCTAAGGAGGGCAGCTGTGCTGTCTGTTGTGATCTGAGCGCCGAGAGTTCAGACGTGTTTTCGTGAAGCGTTAAAAACACGAAGCTGATTTTCTCTCCTGATTTTAAATGTTTTGCTGTGAACATTTGCCGTTTGCTGCAGAAATCCACTTTGAGTCTCGGCTTTAGTTTGGATGCTGCGAGTTGCACAGTTTACAGTGGAGGTAATGAGTGATGAAATGTGATGAACAGTCAGGTAGTGACAACACCTGCGACCTCTGACCTCTGACCTCTGAAGCAGCAGCCCTTTCACTCCCCTGCTGGCTGGTTAACATTGTTGCAATAATACTGGAGCTCCTGGTAATGATGTCAGTAACAAACTGTAAAGCTCCATAAATCTTTCTACACATTTACAGCTGACAGAACAGAATGTGTTTTTATTGTTTTTGCTGAGTTATTCTTGTTGTATAAAACGATTCCTGTCCAGGTGAACATGTGCAGGTACAGTATTGATTAGTCTTGGTTTGTGTACAGAGTCCGTTTTTATTTGGTCCACACTGTCGACATTCTTTATTTGTTTTCTGCCGTTAAAAATGCCATTTTATTCTCATTTTTCAAGGCTTTTGGCAGCGAGATAAAATGGAGCATAAAACCAGAACCACACTATTGAGGTGTGCAACGCACTTCAAGTTCAGCAAAGCAAATAGTTTCCTTCACATGTCCCATGTTCAAACGTAACAGATCAGTTTGGTGTTTTTCTATGTTTTTTTTATCATCAACAACTCCCATGTGCATGTCTGTGGCTCTCAGCTCAAAGCTCATTGGTTCCTCCTGAAGACGTAAATCTTTAAAAACACAAATATTTAGTTTCATGTTTAAAAAGCCTCAGTAATTTCAAACAGCTGCTCACTGTAGTTTTTATCAAACAAACAGGAGGAAATAGAGCATTGGTTGGGGACTATTTTCAGCGGCGGATGAATCCACATTTGGTGCTGTAGTGAGTATTTGGGGCAGCAGGACGGTGTGTGTGGGACTGAGTCAAAATAAACTGCAGTGTGTGTGTTCATGGTGATGAAGGAACAACAGTGTGGCTCACTGATGTGTTTTAATAGTTTTTATGGCTCAGAGGAAGAAGAGATATCAGGCTGTGATACACACAATACCTGTTAGTAGAAACATTCACTGCTGGTTTGATTTGTTGATGAGAAGAAAAACATAGAATATCATCAGACTTATCATTAAAGGACAATTCCAGCAGAAGTTCCTGGTCAGCTGGATGCTGAACTTGCCCTTTAAGCCTTTATTGTCTCCTGGTAGAAGAAGTCAGTTCTGTATCTTTTCCACCACCTGATGCCTTCTGAATGTTCTGCTTTGTATTTGTGACACTTCAGTTGTAGCGGAGGAAATGAGCAGTTTGTGGTTCTTCTTTTCTTTTTAGTTTTTCTGTATATTTTGAATTTTGTTCCCACTAATCTTTGGCTGCACATCAACAGAGCCTGTAAGTAGCTCTGCTGCTCTCTGCAGTGTCGAGGTCCTGAGGGTTCGCTGTGCAATGGTTCTCCATCATTACTGAGAACTCTTTGTACTGTATGTTGTAGCACTTAAAACCAGGAAGGGAACAAACAATGCAAATCTCACATCTTTGTCTGACAGGGATGAGAGAGGTTAAACGGTGCAGAGTCTGAATATAATGCTGCCTTCAAGTCACCTGGAAAAGACTGTAAATCTGAGCCTCTTACTTGAAATTAGCCTTCACCTCAGCGTTCAGAGAGAAACTTGTTCCAGGTGATCGACTCTGATTTGTCAGTCCAGTGTAGCCGTGATGGATTCATTTCAAATAAAAACCACACAAATTAAACATTTCAGCTTGAGTCATTTTGTGATCACAGCTGTTAAAATGTCACCGGAGGATGAAACTGCTGCTGGATTATGTTTAATGACTTTTCTGATTCATTATACATTCCTCACATGGCAACTCAGGTCTTTCTCAGTCTTCGGGAAGACTCGATTGAAGTAATAAACCTGGTCCATTTGTGTTTTTATTATAATGTACACTTCTAGTGCTCCTGCTGTGCAGGATTACAGATGTCTATAACATGACCTGTTCAATACTAACTTCATTCAGCTTTCAGTTTCACCCTCCAGCAGGTGAGTCCAGGACCAGACTCCAGGAGAAGTACACTCAGCGAGCTCCAAGACGAATCCAGACCAGGTTTTTAGTGATGGATCTCTAGAACTCACCACGGTTCACGTTTCACCACCCAGAGCACTGCTTCAGAAACCCCATGAGTCTTTGCCATGTTCTTCATGTCACATCGTTCAGATTAGAATTGCGAACAGCTGAGTGGGAAAAAAAACCTGCTCTGTTCAGCTTCCTAATTTGAATTGTAAGTTGGTGAAAAGAACTTAGAAGAGTCCACAAACTGGCTGCACAGCTGGAAGTTCTGTCTAAATAAAATCCAGATTTAACAGTGATACAATCGATTCAGCAAAGTAAAGGTGGTACACTGTTTATTTCATTTGTAAATAGCTCATTTAGGGGTAATTTCAGTGTATCTGATACAGTGAGGTGACATATAAGGTGGAATAAAACCACATCATATTCAGACTCACTGTTCATGTCCTAGTTGTAGCTCAGAGTCAGAGATTCAGGTCACCAACAGTCAGTGAGCTGAGTGAACTAACGTGTACTCTGAGAGAGCGCGTTGACTAAATGTATGAAAGGGTCGATCAGTAGATCAGTAGAGTTAGTGGGTGTTGTAAGGTGTGAAATAAAGTACAACTAAACTAAAGAAACCATGTGGTCTAAGGGGGAGAGGAAGAACCAGGACAGTTGATCCCTAAGTGCATCCTGGACAGACTGGCCAGGTGCACCAGTGGCACTGATACAAACCAGGACCTGAAGGGGGACCCACCGCAAGCAGCAAAAACTGAAGGTTTCTGGTCTAAGCCTTGTGGGAGGTTTGTTGTTAAATATGCTAAAAAATGTCTTTGGTAAAAACAAAGTGTTCAAATAGAACTTTGAAGTCATAGATCCCATTTATCTTAAAATACAGACAGAAAACCGAAGGAACGTGTTTGGAAAGACTTTGAAAGAAGTTCATATTGAGTTACATGATGAGTTTCTTTGTCAGATTTTGGCGGGAACTCTGCTCGGATCGATTAAAGCGATTTACAGTGGTGGCAGAGAAAATAATTAAATTAAAAAGCTTTAGAGACTGCTGTGTGATATTCTCCTGCCTGGTGAGCGAACATGTTCAACACTTGTAAGAGCGCCGGTCTTTAACTAAAGTGTTTTAAAATGTGTAGCTAGCAGCTTATTAGCCAACACGCTAAGTGGTATAGTTCATGCTAACAGTCCTGAGGTGATGCAGCACGTCACAGTGTTTGGACGAAGTTAACAGAGTAGAAGGTCATGTGAGTTAACAACTGTGTGTGTTTAATTTATGACACTGATGTTCCTGTTTGAATGTTGAGCTAACGTTCAGATTATTATGCTGTTCTATATAATGAACTCTCCTCCAGGAGCTCTGAAACAAAATGTTTATTGAAGGACAATTCAGATTCTGTTAAATATGTTTTACTCATTTCATGGACTGTGAAGTAACAAATCAAGTAAATTCTGTTAAAAGAAGTCAAAGTTTACTAAAACAGATTCATTGTGACCAGTTGTAGTTTTTATTTGATTTATTTTAATAGATAGATTGTTTATGACTGAAGTCACTGTTTTCCTTTAATTACACTACATGTATTCTGGGTAGGGCAGTGTGATGTGTTCAAAACAATGTCACAAGTGTAAGAATAATATTCTCCAATATCGATATCATAATACAGCAAATACGTGCAAAATCACACGATGATTAAACTGACGGCAGCACATTTAATGACATCAGACAAAAACACGTAAATTAAAGACTTCAGTAGTTTTGTTTTTAACTACAGTTTGTTTGAAATTATTCTTTTAAAAACATGTTATGATATTATTATATAATCAAACTGTCAATAAACGATCATTCTGAATGATCGACTCATGAGACTGTTGTAGTGCAGTAACTCTTAAAGCTGTTGGACTCAGGAAGTAAACACGCACCAGACTCTGAGTTATTTTTTCCTAATTTAACAGAGACTCTGGTTCTGATGGACTGAGTTACACACTTCCTTCTGATTGGTCAGTCCATCTGTTCTCCTCCTCTCTCCAGCCAATCATCATCCAGATCTACTTCTGTGTAGGAACGAGCTCATCGATGTCTCTGTTGCCCTCCAGCCTCTTCTCCATGGCAACGAGCAGTTTGACCCCGTCCACCACCAGCTGGGTCAGTCCCACCTCGCTCACGCCGAAGGTCGCCGCGTTGCTCACACGATACAGAGCCGGGGATTCTGGGAAATGGAAAGGCAAGTTTGAAACTAGAGCTGTTGTCTTCTGCAGAACAAGAAAGAAGTCCTTCAGGTTTGTGCAGCAGCTGGAGAGACTGTTCAGGAACTGGAAGGTCAAAGGTCAGACGTCCTGAAGAGACAGCAAAGCTCTAAACAGCTGGATGTTGTAACATGTCTGCTAAATGAGGTGATGCTGTACCTGCAGGGTCACTGGATCAGTGTTTGAAAAAGCTCAAATGTCCTGATAAGACTTCACTCATCACTAATATAGCATGTCTCGTTCAAGAGATGCAGCTGTGGTTAAAAAGAAAACAACTTAAAACTAATAAAGGTGGCGAGCTACAGCCGCTTAAAACACCTGGAAAAGTAAAACCTGCCAGAGTCATTCAAATCTGAAAGGATTCCAGGTAAAATGAACAGGAAATGAACATCAGCTGTTTACGAGCCTTAAAGGTGACTCGTCTCAGCACATTAAGAATAAAGTCGTGAAAAGATCGAGAGCTGGTACTGCAGATTTCAGGAAAAAGGTCAGCAGAGGTGGTAAACGCTCTCAGTGCTGCTTTGACACAATTCAATGAATCTTTTATTAGAATGAATGTAATATTTATATATATTTCATATTTTACATTCGTGTGACTACAATAATCATACAGATCCTGACACGTCTCATATCATTATCAGTGTGCTGTTGTTAGATGTGAGTTTAAACCATCTGAAGCACCACTGCTCATTTTTAATAAGCCAATATTATATTTCATGTGACTGTAATAATTCACTCAGCATGAAACGCTGGATTTATATCAGACAGTAACTCAGTAAATGCCTGACTTCTAACTGAGAACTGAGCGGTGTAAAAACACACTGACCCGCTGATACAGACAAATCTCACCACGTCACCTGGTGAAACGTCAGTGCCAGGTGTGCCCTCGGTACCTGTTCTGTCCATGCAGATCCTCAGTCTCTTCAGGACGTCCTGCAGCCGCTTGTGTTTGGGGAGGTGCTGCAGTTTGAGGTGGACTCTGATCCTCAGACCCGTCCCCACGTCGGCCGGAGAGCTCGTCACCCACCCCAGCTGCTGCTTCCAGATGAACGGGTGTCTGAGCTCCCTGTAGAACTCCTCCAGCTGGAGACACACAGAGGAGCAACCAGTCAAAGCCCGAAGGTCAAAGGTCACCAGACCTGTTTCCAGAAGTCAGACGCTACTCCTCCCTCTGGAGGAGGGAAAGATATCCTCCACCACAAGCAGAGTACGAGGTAGTACTTCTGAAGGCAGTTTGTAGTATTTAACTGCTGATTGTTCCATTTTTAAATACCAGGAAACTTTGCCCCGACACATACTGGATTTCTGAGGTGATACTGATATGAAGTTTAAAAAAAAGATATTTCAGCTGACAGTAATTTTTTTTCACATAAACCAACAATCTTGAGACGAACCCCTTTGATTTTTTTATTGTGACCCAGATACAAACTCAATGGGACATTTTACAGTGTAAAAACAACTGGTCGGCGCTCTCTGGTGGACAAACCCAGTTTGACATTTCTGTATTGCAGTTTCTTGTTAACCGGCCGACATGAACTCAGATACATCTGGAACAATATCTGCTAATATCAGCTGATACACCAGTCTGGTTGATTTACTGGTCCAGCTCTACAGGAAACTATCAGCAGTGTCCACTGGATGATGTGACCTGAGATTTATATCTAAAAAAATCATCACATTTACTGTGATAATGATGTTTTTTTAATACATTAGTGCAGAATATTTCCTTCCTCGTGTTGGTTTGTTCTGATTAATTCCAGTCTGACCAGTTAGAGACTCTGGACTGGACTGTGCTGATTGCTGATTGGTCAGATGTCACTGGTTGTTGTTTTTGGGTTATTTATATGTTGTTTAGAAAATGTATTTATTGAAATTTAGGTCTGATAGAGTTTTATAATGTTGGAAATGTATTAAGTTTGTTTTATTATCTGTTATTATATATTATGATCTATCTTATACTTAAACTTCTAACTTCTAACCTGTAAACGAGCTCTTGTTGGAGGTCGAGAGGCGAAATATAGAGCTTGTGGTTAAAAACCAACAGGTGTAGACAGCAGCTTCACCAAACCTGCAGATATTTGTGGCTTTTATTAGTGAAAATGTCGACTATTAAATTAAAGAAATCCGTCCCTGACCTTCTGCAGGTTGATGCAGATGTGTTTAAGGGCCTCGGCGATGTTGGCGTCATCTCGTGTGGACACCAGTCTGAGGTGGTCCTCCATGTTGACCCAGACCACGAGGCTGCCATCTTTACTCACCCTGCAACAAGGAATCATGGGACATGACATGTTTTGTTCAGAGCAGCTGGTTCAGTATTCTCAGGTAGGCAGGTGTGACATGTGCACAAGGATCTGAATCACTGGTCTCCAGGTTCCAGTTGCTGCTCTTAATGTATGATGGTCCTGCTTTTCTTTCATTTGGGAGTGCCTTTGTCCAAAGTGCCCCCCCTCCCCGCCTCCTTCCACATCTGGAGCAGTTTGGGGATCAGTGCCTGCTCACCAACAGTTTGACATGTGGACAGACGGAGCTGAGGATCAAACCTCCAACCTGCTCCACCACCTGAGTCCTCCTCTACCAGTACCTGGAACCAAAAGACTCATGGGAAGAAACCAGACTGTTGCAGACTGACCAGACTGCCCTGGCGTCAGGCCAGTCCCGGGCCACGCCTGTACGGAGCTGGGAGGAAGACGGAGGGTTCAGGTTCAGCTCCTTCTGCTGCTCCTGGTTCAGCTCCTCCAGTAAGAGGAGTCGACCCGGCAGCTCCTCCTCCAGCCGCTGCAGAGCTGAGAGCAAAGAGGAGGCGCAGGTCAGCTGGTTCACAGCTCACTTTGAGGCCAGTTTCACACCCACTGCTGTGAGCCTGAACCTGCTGGTTTTACGTTCAGAATCAGGTTGCTGAGAAGCAAATCCACAACACAGACATGCAGTACCTCTGCTGGCCAGTGAGAGGAGCTGTCTGCGCTCTCCTCGGCTGCAGTGTGTCGGGAAGCAGAAGTCTTCAACGCCTCGAACAACACTCACCTCACAGCGTACAGCGTATGACCTGTCCAAGTCATCGCCCCCCTGCACGCACACACACACCCACACACACACACACACACACACACACAAGTTTGTTTCCATCACTTTAGAGGACATTACATTGACTTACATTCATTCCCTGTAGACTTACCCTAACCCTCCCCTTAACATAAACCTAACCTGACCTGATTTACATTTTGGGGACCTGCATTTTGTCCCCAGAAGGAAGGCGAGTCCCCACAATGTGACTGTGTAAACGGCACGTTTGAAAGTTTACTGAAGTTACACAAAACCTGGTGTGTGTCAAACAGTGGTCTGACTCTGCATCGCCACACATGGTGTGACAGCGATAATTACTCTGTGATCAAATCATCGTTAGTAAACACCCGGCGGTCTGACCAGCCACCTTCAGGTTGTCGTAGTTGAAGTCGCTCTCCGGCGTCTGACTGGTGATCTTGTGTTCGTGATGCGCCTCGATGACTCGGTCGAAGAAGTCGCAGAACAGGATGTAGGACTGGGCGTCGCCCGCGACACAGCCCACAGATACTGGACCTGACCAGTGCCCTTCAGACACAAACATGACACGGATACATTTACAGACTAACATCGACAATTCTTCCAAATTCTCCAGATGTGAGGAAAATATCTTGACTTTGCGTTTTCTCTCAGACAGCCATCTAGTGGCCATAAGAGGAACTGCAGGTCAACACACCAGAAACAAAAATGTATACCAGCTGAAATCTGCACAAAACATTTTCCTGACCTGCATCATCACCAGAATAATAACTGTTTGACTTTAACTAAATTATGTCCAAATGTAAACCAAATGGTGACTGCAGGTTATCACTGTTTACAGCAGTAATGTTTGGAAACAGCATTAAAGTAGGATTATATTTCACATTGTGATCAGCTGAAAAATGAAAACAAAAATGCTGATTTTTCATCCAAATCTTCAACAATATCTTTGAATCTTTCATTTCTGTTGTCAAACTAATCACTGATTCGTTGAATGTCCATGACTTCCTTTTATCAGTTTTTCCTGTTTTACTGTAATTCTCTTGACAGCCAGCATCACCCTGACATCATGCTGACATCATGCTGACATCATGCTGACATCACCTGGTTCCTCGAGGCCTGGGCGGATGACATCATCGAAGATGACTCCGCTGTGGGTGCAGCGGTCGAACTGTCGGCGGTACATGGCCGGTGTGAGGATCCGTCCCATCCAGGTAGAGTTCCTGGCCAGGTCAGGAAACTCCTCCTCAGGGGAACCTCTCTTCAGATGGAACCGGGACATGGGGTCAGGGGGAACCAAACTCTGAACGCACAGGAAGTCATCGTAGAGGAGACAGGAAGAGCCTTTAGTCAGAATGATGCCACAAGGTGTCAACAATGTTTAACGGACGTCTGTTTTGACAGAGTCACAACAACTCGAGTCAGAGTCAGACCTCCGTCATGCTCACTTAGCGCTGAACAAATCAGGAAACAGCTGGTTACAAAATGGTGGCGAGACTTTGGTGTCTCACTCGGTGATTTGAAAATGTCTGACTTTGGCGACTGCTGCTGGTGGAATCACAAAACAACTGTGGCAGAAAATAAGGAAGGTAGGAAGGTGAAAATAGGTGGAAGGATTGAGACCAGAAGTTCATTCTTGACCTTGGAGGCTGCAGTTCACATTCTCACCACAAGGTCGACTCAGTAGCTGTTCTGGAGCTTCGATAGTATCACATGATCTTCATCAGCAGACAATCTTCTCAAGAATGAACTTTCAGTCTCAACTTTTCAGCCACCGTGGACGAGAAGTGAAATGGAAATTTGATCATCTACAATCCCACGACAACTAGGCGAACTCAAAGATCATGTGGCATCATCGGCTATAAAGTGATGAGATAACAACAGCAAAGATCAGCTTGGTGCTGAAGACTCAGAGGCAGAGAGGAGACTCAACTCAGCATGCTTAAATTCATTTAATTATTTTCATTTTGTCATTTTAAGTTGAGCTGATCCACGAAATGCACTGTGATATCGATGCTCTAATGACTCTCAGTCGTATTAATGATGCTCAGTTTAACTTCAGCGTCACCATCTCACACTGTATCATGCTGGATCCTCATGTTTACCTCCAGAATCGGCCGGTACCTCGTCTCCATAGGAACAGCAGCTGGAGCTGCAACAAAAGCAATTTATTTTAATTTAAAATGTATTTTTATAGGGCTGCTTTAAAAATCTGGACATGAAGATGTAAAAAAAATAAAATTTGATGGATGAGTCAATCCTAAACAATCATGGGCGCCACCTCACTGTAACGTCTTAAAAATAATCTTAAAAAGAAAACAGTGAAAGAAAAAATAAAGAAACAAGTTGTGTCTGAAATCGTGATGGACGCAAAGATAAAACCAACAATCACTTAAAAAAATAATGTCTAGTCGTGAAAATGGGTCGAAAATGTTTCAAAGGAATTCTTCCACATGCACATCCTCCCAGTGTTCTCTAAACATGTGTATTAATTCATCACTGAAGATCCATATTTATGTTTGTTTCCAGATTAAACGCCATGTTAACAGATTAAAAACTGAACACATATAAAGAATCTGATGTTCATCTTGTGGACATTAAAGACTGAGAAGCACAGAACACAAAATCGATGATAATGTTGGTGTTCTAACACAGAAGACTCAGTCCTGTTCTCTTCAGCGCTGTATCTGAGTAAAACAAACCTTTAACAGTGAGTTAGTTTACTGAGTGAAAAACACGGAGGCATGCAGTGAAACACTCACGTTTGACCTTCCACATGTCGTCAGCGTGATGGCAGACTGACGGCCGGCAGCTCAACAAAAGATCTAAGAATAGTTGTGTCGGTCCTGCAGGAGTCCAGTTACAGTCCAAACAACGGCAGCCTTTTTATAACTGCACACAGTTCATCGTCTCATCATCAGTGGAGAAAGTG
>NTHP01000144.1:947269-962589 GCA_003416845.1 Oplegnathus fasciatus
GTACCTCAAAACTCTACTTAAGCACAGTACTTCAGTAAATGTACTTAGTTACTTTCCACCACTGCTCACGACACAGTTCATAACACAGTCAGACGACAGGAAGTGCAACAAGTTGAACAGACATTGACAAATGTTTTGTCACATGTTCAGCTGACATAGAGCGCATGTGGCATCATTTTGGCACAAATGGAACCCCATAACTTTGCAGAATAAAACTTTGATCGATTCTTACCGCTTGTGAAATATGAGGCATTGTTATAGTTTAAAATAAGTTCCACTGGTAAACAGTGAACAGCTGCTCACACACTGATGCATCAGTAATAATAATCCAGTAACACTGTAACAGTGACACAGGCCACCATGAGTACTTTTACTTTTGGTACTTTTTTGACAGATTTTGAACGGATTGCTTTCACATGTAATGGAGTATTTTTACACTGTAGTACTGACACTTTTACTCACGTAAATTACTTTATTTTTATCCATTTATTTTTATGGTATTTTATGTTTTTTCATGAGCCCTCCTACTTTGTTTGTGGCTCCTGGTGTGTTTTCCTGTTTCCTGTTCCTGTGTAGGAGACAGACTGAGAGGCAGAGGTGTGTCAGGAGGATGATGACTCCTCCTGATGACTCCTCCTGATGGCTCCTCCTGATGACTCCTCCTGATGGCTCCTCCTGATGGCTGATGACTCCTCCTGATGGCTCCTCCTGATGGTTCCTCCTGATGACTCCTCCTGATGACTCCTCCTGATACTGATGTACTTCACCATATTTCTGTGTCTCGTTCAGTGCTGGTTAAATCAACGTGTTATTCTTTATTCATCATACTCTGTGGTCTCCTTGTCTTGTCTGGTTCATGACAGCATCAGTTTGTCTTGTAATATTTTTGTTCATCGCTTTCATCAGATACAGGTAATAATGTGGACATTAATATGAAAAGAAATACTTTTTTGTATATAACTTTTTGTTTGAACATTCAGAAAAACTTCCCGTCAGCAGCAGGGTCACTTCCTGTTGTCTCGCGTGCGGGCAGCAGCCTCTGAGGTCGTTCATGTCCGCTCTCTAACTGTGAACAACTGTCAAACTGTTTGTTGGCTTCTTTTTCAGCCTGTTTTATCATCTTCTTTGTTGTGTTTATTCTTTTCACATCTCATGCTGTGGGATTTGGGTGAACGAGGGCCGAATGGAAACCAGGTTTTCGTCTCGCTCCGGCTCCAGCAGCATCACAGGGAGGTGAGATGACGGCCTTTATTTTTATCCTCACGGACTGTTTGCGACCACTGTGGCTTTAGAATACCGACAGTAACGGGAGATGTATCGGTGGTCTTACTCCTGAAGCCGTGATGCGAACAGCTCTGTGTGAAACAGAAAGAAACTCCCACAGCGGATGTGAGTCAGCTTGACTGACTTGTTTCATGTCTGTCTGCAAACAAGGAGGGCTCCTCTGATATTTATCATCTAACATACAAGAAGAGAACAGAAGAAGAATAACAGTAAGAGAGTAGCAAGATTTATTAGAAAGTAAGATTTTCTGTATTTACAAGTCACAGTTAAGAGTCTTCCACGTGGATCTCCAGCTGGTGAGGATGATTTTTGACTTTTTACCCCTCAGCTGAAGCCTCAGTCATCAGGTGCATGTTTAAGACCCTTTTACAGAAGACAGAACTTCATTCACATTAAAAAGTCAGCCAGATATGGGGTTCCATTTGTGCCAAAATGATGCCACATGCGCTCTGTCTATGTCAGCTGAACATGTGACAAAACATTTGTCAATGTCTGTTCAACTTGTTGCGCTCCCTGTCGTCTGACTGTGTTATGAACTGTGTCGTGAGCAGTGGTGGAAAGTAACTNATAAAGTATATAAAGCAGTTGAAATCAGTTCCACCTTTACTGAGGCTGGTGCAGCAATAATTATAATTCAGTAATATAATATTTATTATTCTGAAACGAGCCATTCTGCATTATGAGTACTTTTACTTTTGGTACTTTAAGTATATTTTGATGCTAATGCGTTTGTGCTTTTACTTACTTAAAGTAACATTTTTAATGCAGAACTTTTACTTGTAGCAGAGTATTTCTACACTGTGGTATTACTACTTTTATTTAAGTACAAGATCTGAGTACTTCTTCCACCTCTGGTTATTCTGTTTATTTCACAGCTAATTGATTATATTTTGTATGATTACTATGAATCTATAAAGTAACTAAAATTATCAAATAAATGTAGTGGAGTAAAAAGTACATTATTTGCCTCTGACATGTAGTTGAGTAGAACTATGAAGCAGCAGAAAATGAAATACTCAAGTAAAGTACAAATACCTTAAAACTGTACTTAAGCACAGTACTTCAGTAAATGTACTTTCCACCACTGCTCACGACACAGTTCATAACACAGTCAGACGACAGGGAGCGCAACAAGACGACAGAAGTCCAGTTTAAAGTTGAATTGATAAAGACAAATGTTTTGTCACATGTTCAGTGGACATAGAGCGCATGTACATAATTTTGGCACAAATGGAACCCCATAGCCAGAGACTGGACGTCACTAACAGTTTTTTCATGTTGCTTTTTGTGGAACATGTGTAACGGAGTAGAATATACTTGGTTAAATTATGGCAAAAGTGGTTCAACAGCGCCACAACTAGCACAGCGGTGGGGTGTGGCATTGTAAGTTGGCACTGTAAATACACAGAGCAGCAAGGAATGCACTGTGACTGTTACCCTGAGACTTATGGGGTTCCATTTGTGCCAAAATGATGCCACATGTGCTCTATGTCAGCTGAACATGTGACAAAACATTTGTCAATGTCTGTTCAACTTAAACTGGACTTCAGTTGTGACAAAACTATTCTGACAGATGGTCTGTGTCGATTGCTCACCTGACAAAACATTTGTCTTTATCAATTCAACTTTGAACTGTACTTCTGTCGTCTGTTGCACTCCCTGTCGTCTGACTGTGCTGTTATCAGTGTCGTCCTGATGTGACAAATGGAACCCCATAGAGACTTGTGCTGATTTCCTCTCATCATTCCTCTGTCATACCGTGCTGCAGGACTGCACTGTGCAATAAAGAGACCTGTAATCCACCTGGTCGTCTGTGATGTGTAGAAGCGACAGTCGTGTGGAGCTGCATCTCGTCACATACAGTCGTGACCCGTCACACATGCTGACGAAGGTAGAAAGTCTCTTTGACCTCATCTGGACTTTAACAGGTGAGAACCCTGACAGGTAACATTACACACCTTTGATGAAGAAACTCTGCTGTCATTCGTTATATTTTGGGGCTCCATAATATACTTTTAGATGAGAGCAGTGATTCATTCTTTCAACACTGTCATTTACTGTTTGTAGATCTGAATATTCATTCATGTGACTTATTGGCCAAAATGAGCCTTTTAATGTTTAGTTTACTTCAACTTTATTTTGTCCCTGGTGGGCAAGTGGTTTTACAGCAAGGCAAATACAGTACATAAAAGAACATAGGCATACAGTACCGTAAGGGGGAGGGGAGGTGCCCTGAGTGCAGTGAGCTACAAGTCTAAAAACAGAGGTCTCTAGTGTCCAACCTTGGACTAAGCCACCGCAACAATAATATTCAAAAATTCAAAAAAATTACAAGGCAAATTAAATAAGCAGGTAGCAGCAGAATATTGACCATATAAATGTAAATACACCAGGAGGGTAAAGTGCACAGTGACCAGGCGTGTTGATTACATGAGCAACATCTCTGCCATCATAGCACTGTCAATAACACAATCGCTATCATCAACGACATAGACATCATAGACATCACAGACATCATAGACATCATCATCATCATCATCATCACCGACATCATGAACTACATCATCATATCACCCCAGCTACACAACACACTCAGCCCAGTGAGTAACCTTGACTCACTACCTCCTTCCCCGGCCTGCATTCAGAAGAGAAGTAGCTGTGGGGATGAAGGAGTGCTTGTATCTGTTACTCTTTGCAGGGAGGAATCTGAACCGGGAGCCAGAAGGCAAGATCTGAAATTCAGAGTGTAAGGGATGGGCGCTGTCGGATAGGATGGCTTTGGCCTTCCTTCCTACCTGTCTGTTAAACAGCTGAGATAGCATACTCTGCTGTACTCCCAAGATCTTGCTGCTCACTTTCACTATCCTGATTAGTGCACTTTTTGCCTAGTTTAGTCGGATTTAATCAGCAGCAGAAACAAGTTAGATTTGACTCTCAGCTGACTTCATTGCTGAGAAATGAGGGCTTGTTAGAACTGGTCTGAGACTGAATCCTTTTTATTGTTTGACTAAAATTGGATCAGCTGTTTATTCTCTGACTGTACAAAACTACACACACAGCAGTGAATCAAACAACACCAGGTGTTTGTTTGTTTACCTGGAGACAGATTTAGGAAAATTCATGTTGTGATGTCAGACCCTCTGGGAGGCGGGGCTTGTGTTGTATTCCCTGGGTTTGATTTGTCAAGTTGTTTTTGATTGGCAGCAGTGTGTCACAAACCACCTCCCATCAAAAGTGTAAATGTTTTTTAATTTTAACTTTTAACTTTTAATCCTGAACTACAGACTGAATAAAAACACATCCAGAGTGTTGTTCTGGTAGGACAGGTCTACCACTCCGAGATAAGACACCAGATAACTTCAGTCATTATAATAAATAATAATAATAAACTTTATTTATATAGCACTTTTTAAAATATGTTACAAAGTGCTTCACAAGGCCATAAAAACAAGATAAATGAAGCACTGTTAAAAAGGAGCAGAGCTTCAAGATGAGGATTGTTGAAGGAGACTGTGTTCGTACAGGATCAATTTCATAACCCAGATATGTTTTGGTTGGTGTTTTTTGTGTGTTTTAATCAAAGAAAGCATTAAGCTATAATCAGAGAGCAACACGCGAACATGATGGGAACCAAGGTCGCTTTGCTGTGCAGAGCTGGGAAGTTTACTTATTAGAACTTTTATCACGAGGGAGAGACAGCGAAGGCCTTTCTCTGAAACACTATCTGTGTGTCCGGATACTCCTTTTCCACAGGAATCTGGGATAAAGTTAAGTCAGACAGGTGCGTTGCTTAGCGACAGTAAGAAAGTTTCCTTGTGTAGTAGCGCCTTCAAGTGGGTAAAAGTGTAATGCCATTTAATTCATAACCAATCAGAGACTCAGTGACTTCTGTGTTTTGATTACAGACCAATTAGGAATATCCCAACCCATCAGGAGGAGCATAACATGAAAGATTTAAAAACAGATCCCGGGAGAAATGTTGTTGTCCTACATTCTGAATCCAAACCCTTCGTATTCCAGATTTGTATCTGTACACTCTGCAATCCGAAGAATAAGCTACCTTCTGAATGAGGTAGAGAGTTTCGTTCTTCTGTATCTTTGTGTTTGGTTCCTGCGAACATATTGGTGGTTATTTATGTAAAGTTACTGAGGCTGAACAAGAAGACAGAAATCAACCACAACAGGTTCTATGCCACTGAACAAATTCTGATGAAATTGGTTATCATGCTTTCCATAGCTGCATTATTAATGCACTGAGCCTATAATCACCTAAAACTTGATAAATGATAAATAATGTTCTAATGTTATTTTAGAAATGTTTAACAAGAAATTCAAACTAGTATTTCCAAACTCAGTACTTTACTACAAAAGAGCAGCGTCCTTTACTGCGTCATCTTAGACTGGTGATCAATTCTAGCTTTGTTTTTAAGGGGAATTGTCTTAAAAAAACCAGATTGAATTAGTTTTTGTTTGAAAATGCAAGTGATTTAGAGAACAGATATATGTGTATATGTAATGTAACGTAACAGACATGTAACATGACATCTCCTACTTACTCGTGCTATTGTCACTATGTATGTCACAGTTTAGTTGGAAAATAAAATGAAATTAAAATGCATTCTGTTAGAGTATTTTATTTTCTATTAAACTGGAAACTGGATAGAAAAGAGATGCAGACGTCTGAAGAATAATGTGGGTGTGAACACAAAGCAGAATCACTTCCTGCTATCTCACGTCATCAAAGGCAAGTCTGGGCAGCAGCTGAGGTTAAAAGGGAAGGAAGTAACTTCTGAGTTTGACTTTCATTTCTGCTCCATTTACATGAACTCTGAAGTTAATAAACACTATGTTATGTTAATATTAACTAAGCAGAGGGATCTGCTCTTTTTGCTCTTAGTAATATTAACTGTGCTTACAGGATAACTGAAGGAAAGTGTGGAAATGCAGGAAGACATAAAATAACTTTTTTTCAGCTCTTTTTATTATTTTATGTTTGATGTTTATTCTTTACTTCTGAAGTCGGAGGAGCTGGGTGAAGGAATGCAGGATGGGAAACTGGTTTCCGACTGGCCGGGCTGTGGTTCCAGCAACATCACAGTGTGGTAAGATGGTGGCTTACTTTCCTTATTAAGTATCATTGATTTGTTTATGTGCACTTTGCCTTCAAAACATCAAGAGAAACAATCGGAGTGAGAATGAATTATTTCGTTTCTGTTGCTGTAATCGTGTTCAGCTCTGTCTGCGGCAGAAAGTAAACAATGGCTCAGACTATAATCAATAACTGTAACCCAGCTGACGTGACCCAACCTTTGGCCAGGGGAGTGGAAACCAACTTGTGTCCGTCTGACGAGTGTTACTCTGATCAGTGTGGGGCAAAAAAAGGTCTAAAACATTGTGAGTTTGTGGAATGATGTTCAGAAAGAGTGTCACTGCTTGTGGTTCTGCATCAGCTATTGTGAGCTTGTGAAAAAATATTTGCATGATTAAAAATAAATGTGTGAACATGTAAATAAAAGCCTTTCACATGAAGTTTGCACACAGAATCCCCAGTCAGCATTTTCGCCCATGTTTTTTTTAGAAAGCATAATTTCAGTCTAATTATCTCAAGCCAAACTTCCTGGTCCAGTAGCGGGGGCAGGTTCTGTCTCTCCGTGGTTTTTGAGTTGTTCAACGGCGGAAACATCCATTTCCTCTGCAGGTCTGAACCCAGCAGACACAGCTCACAGGCTTACATGATGAGGTCTTGCTCCATTCTTTTTTAGGGGTAGGAACAGGGGATGGAGACAATAACACCTGTACAGTCTAATGCCCTGTACGTCACACACAGTTTCATCATAAGCACTTCTTTTACCTCTGATGTTTTGAAGCTTTTGTGTTTAGTTTTTGCTGAGACAGACTTTTCTTCATCATTTTTTTGTTTTAGTATTCTGTTGCATCATATTGGGAGATGTTTCTGGTCTTTTCTCCACCCACTGTATGTATAGAGAGGAAAAAAAACAACCCCATTTCTTTACATCTTAAGATGACTTCTGGCTTTTGGGTGGCATAACTATTTTCAAAATCATGTAATGTTTCCATTAGCATACTATGTTTTCTACAGAGTAGCGTGAAGCAGGACAAAATTCTACAAGCTGAAAAATGTCACACCGCCACAAGCGCAGATTCGGGTAACACATAATATCGGTCCACTGCTCCATGACCAGAACAGAATCTGCATTGTTCCTCCTGAATCTGAGGTTTGACCACTGGCCCCAGTTTTCTTCCCAGCACCCTGCCATAAGCTTTTCAGGGGAGGCTGAGCAATGTTTTTCAGCCCCTTTTTCAAACTGGAAACCACCACTTCAGTCTGCCAAACCTGCACTTGTCATTGAAGACAGATGTCAAAACAATCCAACAATGTCCAGACCTTCAGCATCTCAGGGCACCTTGCCACTGTGGAGCTTTTTGAGTACCTCAGTGACGTCTGCCAGAGAAATGGACAAGGCCTCTGGGTGAGGTTTAGGAGTTCATCAATGTGTTCCTTCCAACATCCGACAATATCTTCAGTCCGGGTTAGCAGTTCTCCCCTGGTGAACAGCCTGGCCTAAGCCCTTCCTCCCCCTCCTAACTTGTCTGATGATTTGCCAGAACCTCTTTTAGGCCGTCTGAAAGTCCTTATCCATGAGTTTTTACTTCTGCAACCACAGAAGCTGCAGTTCTTCTGGCCTCCAGATACCTATTTGCTGCTTCAGGAGTCCCCTGGGCCGTCCAAGCCGAAATTAGTATTACAACAAGAAACACGAAAATGAGCCTCAGAAAAAAATATTTCTTTCCACTTGCCTTTCAGGGCTTCCCTATTAGAAAGCAGTTGTCACAAAAAGAAACTCCTGATAAAAAATGTGAAAGGAAACATCTTTTAGATGACTCCTTCTTATACACAGAGTTTTGAAATGTTCAGCAGTAATGTGCAAATGAATTTGGCAGCAAAGATGCAGAGGTCACATTTTGGTTTTTATCTTGGAACCCTTTCACATATTAAACAGTTTTATCATGCTAGTTCTGTAGGTCAAGAAAAATCCAACAAATATTGTCTGGTCCATTTAAATTTAAAGCCTCTGGAAACCCAAATCTAATTAATAAGCCTAACAAATAGCCTTGTGACTTTGTAATTTAGGGTCTTATGTACATAATGGTAAGCATCTAAAAGTAAATTACTAGTATATTATTATTTTTAGCTCCCTCTTGCTTCATTGCATGAGCAAAATTGTGCACCCTACGGTACTTTTCACCTTTACTAGCAGAGCGCTAAATATTTTTTGAATTCATGAATGATTCTCTGTCAAAATCAGCAAGGGGGACGCGTAGAAACAGCTGTTGCGGCACGTGGCACAGTGCTGTCCATGGTTCTGAAACAACAGCTAAGCAGTAGTCACGTATCTCGGCTAAGCCCCTGAAGACCCCTCCTGGTGCCGGGCCCGATTTCATAGTTGCTTAAACATCCCCTCTACTGCCAACTTGATATCTTTTGCTTAGCCTAGGAAAGCCGGATATTGCGGTGCATATGTTGAAGAAAAATGGGGCCAGTCCAGACGAAAAGTGCCAGGGCCGAATTTTGTTCCTAGTCCGACCTAATCTTTCTAATAGTTATGAACGTTTATTTTCACTGCGATTTTTGTGGATGCTTAATGAGACACTCAACTTTGATATCATATATGCGTTTTTATTATTTCTATGTGTGTCAGTCCCATTCATCACATTTTTACCAAACTTTATTTGTTCTTGATCGTTCAGGTCTTAAGCTAAATCAGCTCTAACAAAACAGAATCTCTTAGCCCCTTATACACAGTTCAGGTGTTGACAAAAGAAAAGTGAGTTGTGGTTCCAGGCTCCTGATTATTTTGTCTGTTCTCAATCAGCTGAAACTAAAGCGGGGAGCACGACAGTCACTGCCCAGTATGGAAGTGTCGTCAACACACCTCAGGTTACTGGTGTTCATGCAAAAAGGGATGCTCATCTAATCTTCAGTGTCCACAACACATATGGTAAATGTTCCCCTGAATTTATAAATCAAATTAGTACTTTATTTATATTTGATAACGTACTTGTTTAAAATGTAACCACCGAAATACCTTTAAGTATTTTACATTTCTCAAGAGATGTTGCATGTTTCTGTTTCAGTTCACTCTCCTGACAGGACAGAGGAGACGAATGCTGTTTCTCCCAAGAGCAAAGGTATTGTGTTGTTTAAAGACAAAAAATGTGACATATATTAAACTATTTTTCAAAACCAAATGAAGATAAAGTTCACCTTACTTTTGCTATTTAAACATAACTAGAGTGTTAGTATTATGAAGGTGTTGTGGAGATGACATAATTAAAGCTAATCCATCCAGAAAAGTTAGTGACCATCACTTGTTTTCCTGTTCTTCCTTCATCTGTCTGTCTTGTACTTCACATGAGGTTTTACTTTCTGAATAAGTGTTAACCTGAGTTTTGCTAGCCTGCCAGCATCTGAGCATCTTGTTGGTGTATTGATTTAAAATTAATGTGAGTTCTACACTCTTTTTTTTTTAACCATGATCATAACCGTCATTTTGGAGTCCTGTTGGGTTCATTCAAAATTCTGCTTGCACTTATACAGACCAGAGATCCATGAGTAAATCTGGACCTGAGCCAAAACCAAGACACACTCAGGTCTGGACCCGCTGTGGCTCGGGTCTGGTTCTTGGGTTTTGTCTATATGAGTTTGTTTTAAAACCTAGCACACATATGCACACACACATACAGTATTTGCTAATTTGGAAGAATACAAGAAAATAAATTATATTCATGTAACTATTTTTTTATTCATCTTTTAGGAAACACCCAAAGGTGCCAGGCTGAACTAAAATCTTACCTTGAAAATGTAACAAAGAATCTGTCTCAAGGAACAAAGGAAGCTGGATCATCGACTCCTTTAAACAAGATCTATACGGAGCTTTACATCACAGAAGGAGGCAGTGGGGAGGTTAATAGTGAACACGAAGTGATTGAATTAGAAAGTAAAAGGTGTTCGAGTGAGGAGAAGAAAATCCACCTCAATGACATTTTTAAACCTTTATCAAACAAAGAAAACCCTCCACAGAGAGTTCTGACGAAGGGAATCGCTGGCATTGGAAAAACTGTCGCTGTGCAGAAATTCACTCAGGACTGGGCAGTAGGAGAAGCCAACCAGACTACTCAGTTCATATTTCCATTCACATTCAGAGAGTTGAATTTAATAAAAGATGAGTGTTGGAGTCTTGTAACATTAATAGGTTACTATTTTGAAGAAATAAAGGATTTGGAAACGTCAGACTACAACAATTCAAGTCTTTTGTTCATCTTCGACGGCCTGGACGAAAGCAAATTCCCTCTGGACTTCAAGAAAAATGAGATGTGCCGCAGTGTCACAAAGACTACAACATTAGACGTCCTACTAACCAACTTAATCTCAGGGAAACTGCTGCACAAAGCCTCGGTCTGGATCACAAGTAGACCAGCTGCAGCCGCTAAGATTCCCCCCGAGTTCATCAACAGGGTGACCGAGGTACGAGGCTTTAATGATGAACAGAAGGAGGAGTACTTTCAAAAGGAAGTAAGTGACAAGGATATGGCTCAGAAGATCTTCGATCATCTTCAGTCAAAGCCGCTAAGAAGTCTGTACATCATGTGCCACATCCCAGTCTTCTGTTGGATTTCAGCCACAGTTCTCCAGAGTCTCTCAACAGAAACTCACAAAGGTGAGTTGCCCAAGACTGTGACTGAAATGTACACACACTTCCTGATCATCCAGACAAAGCTGAAACACCAGAAGGATTATCAGGAAGGTGAAACCGACAAAGATGTGATCATGAAATTGGGAAGGCTGGCATTTGAACAGCTGCAGAAGGGCAACATAATCTTCAATGAAAGTGACTTAAAAAGTTGTAAAATGGATCTGAAACAAGCTGCAGTTTATTCGGGAGTTTGTACAGAGATCATAAGAAAAGAATCTGGTCTTCACAAACGAGAGTTTTACTCTTTTATACATTTAAGTGTTCAGGAGTTTCTTGCAGCTCTGTATGTATTAGAGACCTTTGTGGATAGTGGAGAAAATCTGCTTCCCAGCCAGACAAGCGTGAAAGTGTCGTCAGAGAAAGGAGAACTTCCCATCATCCTCCTCCACAAGAACGCGGTGGATATGGCTTTGGTCAGCGATTATGGACAGTGGGACTTGTTCCTGCGCTTCCTGCTCGGTCTGTCACAGGATAAAAATCAGGAGCTTCTTCAGAAAGTATTTGGATTTAAAGGAGGATGTCCAAAGAGCAACGAGCAGACAATCAAGTACATTCACGAGAAGATCAGGAAACTGTCCTACACCGACAAGAGTATCAACCTGTTCCACTGTTTAAATGAGTTGGGTGACCAGTCTCTGGTAGAGCAAGTCCAAAAGTACCAGAGCTCAGGAGATGTTAATAAAATCCTACCTGCACATTGGTCAGCTCTGGCCTTTCTGCTGCTCGTTTCCGATGAAGAGCTGGATGTCTTTGACCTGAAGAAATACTACAGATCAGATGAGGTTCTGGAGAGGCTGCTGCCAGTGCTCAAAGCATCAAAGACAGCTTTGTAAGAATTCCAACTGCTCTGATGCTCTCAGGCTGTGTTTAAGTGTAGATAGACAGAGGAGAGTGTTTGCAAAATGTTAACAGTCATTTTGTGTTTCACTTTAGGCTGAGTGACTGTAACCTCACTGACAGATGTTGCAAGTATATTTCATCAGTTCTCAGCTTTAAGTCTTCTGGTCTGGAGGAGTTAGACCTGAGCAGAAATCAACTGCAGGACTCTGGAATGACGCTGCTCTCTGACGGTCTAAAAAGTCCCAACTGCAAACTTCAGAGACTCAGGTAAGAACATTCAGATGTACAGTATGTGTGGTGACTTATAATACAAATAATAAGACCTGGGGAACACTTAAACTGGGAGTAATTATCTTTTCTTTCATGTATTAAATGTTATAGTGAACATGCAACAGGTGTTTCTCTTCAAATGTCTTATATCACGTGGTGCTCCATCAAAAGAAAAAAGATCCACCTTCCAACCACTCCCAAGTCTGATTTACATGTTTTATCTTGTTTATTGAACATGTGTAGAAATAGAAATTTAAAAAGGAGACATTGTGGTTTTAGCAGCAGTTAAACCTAACACATCTGTAAAGATGGTTTGAGCTCTGTCCTAACTTTATTGTCAACAAAACCAGCTGACTACAGGATGGAGTATGGATAGCTTGTTAGCTAACAAGATGCAACATGTAAATCAGATAGATTTGGAGTTGNTTTTTTCTTTTTTGTAAAGGCTTTCTAATACAAACCTACAAGAGGAATGTGCTGCAGCTCTGGTCTCAGCTCTGGCTGCGAACCCTTCCCAGCTGAGGGAATTGGATCTGGGGGCGAACAAGCTGGGTGACGCCGGGGTGATGAAGATCGCTGCTCTGCTGAAGGATCCAAACTGCAAAGTGGATTCACTGAGGTGAGCCAGTCCTCATACTTAAAGAAACCTTAAAGGTGAGGTCCTGCTTTGTGATGAGACACCAGGCTCATGCTGTTAAATGAATATCTGTGGTTGCTAAGTTAGTCTAGACCTCAGGTTGTGCGGGATGCACCAGGTCTGTTGCTTTGAGCCATTTGGTCCCTGTATAGCTGTACTGAGAACTGTATCCACATTCTCAGGGTGGGTGTTGGTGAGGGTAAGATGGAGTGTGAAAGTGANCCTTCCAACCACTCCCAAGTCTGATTTACATATTTTATCTTGTTTATTGAACATGTGTAGAAATAGAAATTTAAAAAGGAGACATTGTGGTTTTAGCAGCAGTTAAACCTAACACATCTGTAAAGATGGTTTGAGCTCTGTCCTAACTTTATTGTCAACAAAACCAGCTGACTACAGGATGGAGTATGGATAGCTTGTTAGCTAACAAGATGCAACATGTAAATCAGATAGATTTGGAGTTGTTGAAAGGTGGAATTTTTCATTTTTAATGGAGCTACACTAGCAGTTTCCCCTCGCTTCCATTCTTTGTGCTAAGCTAGGCTAAACACATTCTGGATCACTGTACTGGACACACAGAGATGAAAATATCCATAATGTCCTCTGACTCGGTGGAAATTTCTAAATTGGTGTGCAGTTGGTTAAAACTCCCCTAAAGTAAGACGGCTCATAAGGCCGTTCTATTAACCATACACCTGGAAATGTTCCAGTAATATTTTAATATTTTCTAAGTAGTGTGAACCCCTCAAAGCCGCATGGAGCATACACAGTTTTTCTATTCCCATCTGAACCAAATGAAGCCATGTCACCTACATGCAACTCCAATCAGGAGACCAAAGATGGCCAAATCATAGAATAATTATTCTGTAATCACCAGAAAATGCTCTGGTGCTCAGGTGCAAATGTAATTTTACCATGTTTGCTGTTCGGTAACATTCAATCTCCCATTTCCACATGACCGTGTTCAAGAATAAAATTCTTTCTTCCAGATTCAAGAACAAAATCAACAATTTAGAATCAAGCCTGATGGTCTTTATGAGCTTATAAATCTCCAATAAAAGTGGCACATGGTGTATAAACCATAACACTCTTATTGTTTCTTTTTGTGTAGTTTGAAAGAATGTAGTGTCACAAAAAAAGGATGCCACTTTCTGGCCAGAGGTCTGGCTTCAAACCCCGTCCACCTGAGAGAGCTGGATCTCAGCAAGAATAAATTTCATGATGAAGGACTGGAGCTACTCTCAGAAGCTCTCAACAGATGCTCTTTGGAAACACTGAGGTAAAATGAACATGACATTAAAACAACATATGATTTATCTGTTCTTAGAGTAGTGGAGCTAAAATACAATGTTTGTCCTTGGTGTGGTGCTAAGGGGAAGATCGTGGGGTCATTAAAATCTAAAGGATTCATCCTCTGGAGAGCAGGAAAGGGATTGGGACATTTCATAGCAATCTGCCCATAAGATTCTTGTGTACAAGTGGAGATTTTGCCCTGATGGTGGTGCGAGAGGGATGAATAGGATTCGCCCTCTGGGGACCATGACTACCCACATCAAATTTCAGGGCCTCCTCGCCAGAGTTGACCAAAGTTTGTACTGGAGAGTTCAGAGTCAGGTGTCTATCCTGTCTGCAGGTTATGTGAGTGTGGCATCACAGGGAAACCTCTAGCTTCAGCTCTCAGCTTGAACCTAACCCATCTGAAAAACCTGGATCTGAGCAGGAATGGTTTTAGAGGACAGACAGTCGCTCAGCTCTGTGGCTTTCTGAAGCGTCCCGACTGCCAGCTGGAGAGATTATGGTAAGCTTTGGCAAAGGTAAGACTCACACCAGTCTTCAAATTCACTAAATATAAAGGCTTTGTGGGACCCACCACTGCAAAGAATTGTGGAGGATTTCTGATACTGGTACCTCCGGCTTGGTCATGCAATCCAACAAACACAGCTGCCGATGTTCACAGGCAAAAAGCTTTTGAGGACTCTCTTTCCTGTTGCTCCACTAGAGACTGTTATTGGTTGGTCCTGAATGTAAGTGCATGAGAATTGAGGGGGGGGTAGAAATACCACATGTCATGGAGGTAGTAGTCTCTCTACTCCTAACCACAGTGACTTTGAAGAAGAAGTCTGACAAATATTTACTTTTTTTCTTTTTTGTAAAGGCTTTCTAATACAAACCTACAAGAGGAATGTGCTGCAGCTCTGGTCTCAGCTCTGGCTGCGAACCCTTCCCAGCTGAGGGAATTGGATCTGGGGGCGAACAAGCTGGGTGACGCCGGGGTGATGAAGATCGCTGCTCTGCTGAAGGATCCAAACTGCAAAGTGGATTCACTGAGGTGAGCCAGTCCTCATACTTAAAGAAACCTTAAAGGTGAGGTCCTGCTTTGTGATGAGACACCAGGCTCATGCTGTTAAATGAATATCTGTGGTTGCTAAGTTAGTCTAGACCTCAGGTTGTGCGGGATGCACCAGGTCTGTTGCTTTGAGCCATTTGGTCCCTGTATAGCTGTACTGAGAACT
>NTHP01000144.1:965081-977821 GCA_003416845.1 Oplegnathus fasciatus
TCGACCAGCAGTTTCTGCAGCAATGCAGGCGGCGTATGAGAATGTCGTGCTGAAGAATTTACCAGCCGTCCTCCATCCAACCCCCACCTATTGTCACGTGGTCTGGATAGTGACCAAAAGAATAAAATTGTGGATAACCGCTGCTCCTTCACATACACAAGATGCACTTCAGGTGTTTTGAGATTATTATTCTGGACCCATCCAACTGTGAGGAGTCCCGAGTCAGACGGGAACGTCTCAGGAGGACTTGGAGGACATGGCTGGGGGAAGGATGTCCGGGCTACTTTGCTTAATCTGCTGCCACTGTGACTCAGAGCAGGATCAGCGGCAGAAAATTGATGGATGGATGGACGAGCAGAGCCAGAAGAGGTTCTTCTTGTAAACATCCATCAAGATCAGAGTTTTGTTGAAGCCAACATCTCGTGGCCATCAGAGGAACTGCAGCTGAAGACGCTTTAGCACTGACTTCTCTGTTGATTGGTCAGATCAGAAACGATGACTTATTACATTTACTACATATTGAAAACATCACATATGACTGAAACTTCATTCTGTCTGGCATGCTTTAATGAGCAAATGTGGGGTCCGGTCATTTACAGAGCTATTAAAACTAATGGAGACCATGTGTTTTGGTCGACTGAGTATTATTTCCTTATACAGGTGTGGAGTCAGCAGGTCGGGGCAGTTGGCAGGTTGGGTTAGGGTCAGTTTGAATGACATCAGAGTTAATTCATCTATCCCAGATGTTTGAAAAGCCATTCAGCCACTGGGTCAGAGGTCAGGGTCTGCAGCTGCCGCTGCATGTTACCACCTATAAGTGAAAACTGTTTTCCTCAACAGACTGGCTGGCTGCCGGTTTACAGGCAGTGGCTGTGCTGCGCTGGCCTCCAGTCTGAAGTCAAACCCTGCCCACCTGAGAGTCCTTGATCTGGCGAGAAATGACCTCCAAGACGCTGGTGTCGAAAACCTTTCTGAGTTCTTGGCAGAGCCACTCTGTCAACTGGAGACACTGAAGTGAGTACTGAGGCCATTATCACACTGTGAATAAAAGTGAAGAAATGCTGCCCTGCGACACACCTGTCACACATTCAGGTGTGCACAGGTAGTTTTCAGGTATTTGATGCCATTCTCACACTAAAATGTATTATTTAAAGTCCATTCATTATAAGTAGTATACAAACATTAGATAAATGGTTTATTATACACTATAATGTATTTCCTGTGTGGAAACTAGTGGATATTTGTCCTAAGGGTGGTGCTAGAGTAAAGGTCAGAGGGTCACCAAAATCATTAGTATTCATCAACAAATTCTACAGAAACCTGGCCAGTTGTTGTTGTTACTCTGGACTAAAGTGTCTAGACAGACCACACACAAAAACGTGACAACAGTGTGAGTTTAGAGATAAAACTCATAAACCAATTTATCCAATACGTTAACAAAATTAAAGACGTATGAAATCTGTGTTTAAATTTCTCCTTCCAGCCTGAAATGCTGCTCGCTGACAGCGGCCTGCTGCCGCTTGTTGACCGTTGCCCTCAGCTGCTCCTCAGCTCTCAAAGAGCTCGACCTGAGCTACAACCACCTGATGGTCGAGGGGGTGAAACTACTTTCTGATTGGCTGAGGAAACCCCAGTGTAGACTGGAGATACTGAGGTGAGACTTCTCAGACAGTTTCCTGTAATTCTGTCTTCTCTGGGCACCAGTTCTGTAAATAGCAGAATTTATCTAGTTTTTAATTTTAGATCATTTCAGTGTTTCAATCACCTGTACGGCTTCATACGGGCAGTGTTGGAAGAAGTACTCAGATATTTTACTTCAGTAAAAGTAGTGATACCATAGTGTAGAAATACTCTGTTACAAGTAAAAGTCCTGCATTCAAAATTTTACTTAAAAGTACAAAAGTATTAGCATAAAGATATACTTAAAGTACCAAAAGTAAAAGCACTCATTATTATGATTATTCTTATTCTTATTATTGTTGATGAAGTCATGTGTTTATCACTTTAATGTTGCAGCTGGTAAAGGTGGAGCTAATTTTAAATACTTTATATATTGATGGGCAGCTTGTGAATTTTATCCCTGGGGATCAATGAAGTCTTATCATCTTCTCATCATCTTAACCTATAATAATACATCATAATTTATTTGTTAATTATATTTTGTATTTTCAATTTCAATCCACTAAGTAACTTAAGTTGTCACATAAATGTAGTGGAGTAAAAAGTACAATATTTGCCTCTGAAATGTAGTGGATCAATTAGTACCTCAAAATTGTACTTAAGTACAGTACTTGAGTAAATGTACTTAGTTACTTTCCACCACTGCATCTGGGTCATTAAACAAAGGAGAACTACATTTAAGTAAAACTTATACTGTACGATACAATTGCAGTAGCAGCCAGTAAGTCATAAATAGCCATGAATAAATTGAGTATTATGGTGGTTTAAAGGAATAGTTCAACATTTTGTGGAATATGCTTTGTTTCTCTCTGAGACTCAGATGTTCAGATTGATTCCACTCTCATGTCTGTACGCTAAATATGAAGCTACAACCAGCAGTCGCTTAGCTTAGCTTAGCTTAGCATAAAGACAAGATACAGGGGGAAACAGCTAGCCTGGCCCTGTCCAAAGGTAACTAAAGGTAAGTCCAGCTACCAGCACCTCTGAAGCTCACTTTAACATGTTATATCTCGTTTGTTTAATCCGTACTAAAACCAAAGTGTAAAAACGACAAGTCACTGCAAAGGAGAAGACTACTGAGAGTCTTTCTTGAACTTCCTCAATGTTATATTCATTCTCAACAAACTCCACCAGCATTGGAAACATGTCGGGCAAAACACAAGCAGCCAATCACAGTTCTTGCAGTCCCCACATGGTATTTCTGTCAACGCCGTAGCCCCGACATGGAGCTTGCACACGTAGGTACAAGAAACTGGAGGTCAACATGTTGTCAGCATAGTAATGATAAAGGATGTTGTATTTTCTAAAAGCAGACCCCAATGGAAGCATATACAATGAAAATAAAAAGGGGCCTAAGATGGAGCCTTGGGGTACACCACAGTAGACAGAAGAGGAAGAAACAAAAAGAACAGACCTAAACTATCTTTCAGGTGTCCACAACAGCCAAAAAGAAGGTAGTGTTTTCTGTTATTGTGGTATTAAAACGATGTTTTTCTCTGTCAGGTTGTCAGACTGCACAGAGAGCAGCTGTGAGTCTCTGGCCTCGGCTCTGAGGTCGAATCCTTCACACCTCAGAGAACTGGAGCTGAGCAGGAGTCATCCAGGAGAATCAGGTCTGAAGCTGCTGTCTGATTTACAAAAGAACAAATGTTACAAACTGCAGACGCTGACGCTGACGGAGTGATCAAACATCTGAACACCTGAGAGACACTGAACTGAACAACAATTTACATTAAATATATTCCTACTGATACAAGAGTTTATCAATCAATTCTTAGGGTGCTTTCATGCCTAACCTGTTTGGTTCAATTAACATGAACTCGGTGCGGACCGAACAACTAGACCGAGACCGCTTGAAAAGAAGAGTCACGGTCCTCTTCCAAGTGAACTCTGGTGTGATTCATTTGGGGTGTGAAAGCAAACGGACCAACCTCTGGATTTTACATTGGATTATGTTAGATACGTGATTTTAGCCTGATTTCAAAAGCTAAACTACAAATAAATCCATCTGCTGATTGTGAACTGTTCAGGACGTTAGTGAGCAAGTAATGAGCACAACATTAACCAGTGTTGGGGAGTAGTGAACTACATGTAATTAAACTAGTAGTTTAACTACATTTTGCAGGAGCTTGCTGGTGGTTCAACTACATTCATATTTGCATAGTGATTCAAGTAGTTGAATAACTTTTTTGCCATTTTTTGTGTAGTTAACTACTGAAACTACAAACAATTTGTGGCCATAAAAGCAAAGGAATGATTTTTTATTTTTTATTTTAGCATTGCTTCTCTACTGAAGCCAACAACAACAACAACAAAAATATAACATTCCTTACAACATTGTCCTTGTGAAAAGCCCAGATGGGATTGTTTTGTTTAGGACAGGTTCAGGTCCCAGGGGTGTTCCAGGAAGCTGGACTGTCAGCTCACCTTTGAAAAATATTTGGCTATAGTTTTTAATGTTTTGAATCTGAATTTGTAAAACTAAACTTGAATATATTAGGTGTCAGTTAGTCATAAGTATTGATTATTGCTATTTATGAACAAATATTCAGAGAAGTTGTTTCATGGTATTTTAGAAGTTACCTGGCTAACTGAGTAATCCTGCTTGGTGCAGTACCCCCACCTGGACTCTAGTTTCTGAAGGTGTCTGACTGATGGACATTGTAAACAAAACCAAAGCTGACATTCCTGCACTTTCCCATGAACAGTGAGGTATTTTATTTGTTTGGTTTCTGTATGACCTGAGAACAAGTGGGCACTTTTTGCAATAAACTCAATTGAGTGGCATTTTTTGCTGGCATGTGACTTGTTTGTATTATATTTTGTTTGATAATTTCGTATCACATGTACATTGTCAAATTTTTTTACAAAGTAGTTTGAACTACTTTTTCTAAGTAGCTTTAGTTAACCAAACTAGATTTCTCCCGAGGGGAGCTTTGCTGTAGTTCAACTTCTTCCAGTGTGAAGTCATTGGTAGCTTTCAAAGTAGCTTCCCCAACACTGACATTAACACATCATCACATTTTAAGTTGATGTGTTGAACATGCGGTACATGTTACAACATGATCCTTCATGTGGAGTCGTGTTTGTGTCACTTGATGAATGTGAGTCCAATATTCTCTCTCTTTTAGCTCTGTTTTTGGTCTCCTGCTGCTGAATGCTCCACTATGTTCACCAGCTGCTCTCTGAGTCTGTCTGCTGTTTGCTGCTGAGCAGGTAGTGTACAGTGGCTTTTTACACTTTTTTCTCCAAAAACGATGCTATGAGAGCGCTGAGAGTGAACCAGAACAGAAAAAAAACAAATAAATGAAAGCAATATTTGAAACACTGAATTAGTTAAATTAAAAAGTTAAATAGTAATTAAATCAGGACCGAAGAGGATAAAAGACAAGAAAGCTTCCCCAGTGTAAAGTTAGTGAAAAGGAATGAAGAAACCACCTTTTTGACACTTTATTTAATAAGACTTTATTTCTTCCTGCTCAGTTGCCTGATGAAACCCTGAGTCGTCTTTCACAGAAAGATGGAGTACCTTGTTCTCTTTGTTAGAGATGCACCAATCCCACTTCCTGCCTCGATATCTGATCAATAAATAGATATCAGGGCCGATATGGTTCAGCCCAACCATAAAATGAGAAACACTGACAGACACAGTAAGATGGAGTTTACCTGAAGTGTGTGATCAAACTAACCTCTTAATCATTTTCGTCACTCGTGTATTTCCACACATCTGATCCTTCAGGTTCAGCTCTGCTCAATGTGGCTGTTTGTCCAAACATCAACTCACAGAACTTTAGTTTTATTTCTCATGGAGATCTTAAAGTTGCCAAACATACAAAATCTGTCTTGCTTTGGGGAAATGTGTCTAAAATAATGCAGCAGACATATAAAACATGGAGTCTTGGTTTTGACCTGGCAGCCAATCAGAAAGCAGGATTATCAGTGACTTCTTCCCTCTCTTTTCTCCACACATTCATCTTCTGTTCAGCACAATGAATTTATTTCTGTCCACTGAACAGAGTTTCTTCATAATGTTCGTATTAATCATGGTTTGAACGGATGGTTTCATGCTGTAGAATAAAGACACTCAGAACAATAAATGGGCAGTAAAATCTTCAGTAGTGCAGCTCGCAGCTTCATTAGCTGCAACATTCAGAAATCACTTCCTGTATTTCAGCTCTCTCCGACAGCCTGTTTATCTTGTGATCATAACTTCATTTTCTCATTTTCTTGAAATAACAAATTAATTTTTTTGGTGCAAATATTTTCCTTTTTCCAAAGATAATGATTTCATTATTGACTTGAGATAATACACAGTTCTGATGATCACCTGTATCACCTGTGTGTTGCCTTTTCATGATGAAACAGAACAGGAAGTACAGCAGCCTGATGTCCTGATCAATATGAAGCTGTTTAATATCTACAGATAACCTGATCATTAGTCATGATCCGAAGATAATGGGCATTAAATAATTATTAGTACAGTCTTTGTTGGTATCTGTGAGTCAGACCTCCAAACCACCCCTGAGAGCTTAAAGGAAAAGTTCGACATTTTGGTAAATATGTTTGTTCTCTTAATGAGAGCGGCATCAGCCTGAACATAACTCTCAGAAACAAAGAGAATAAACTGATTTCCAAAAATGTCAAACTATTCCTTTAAAGTTACAACATGTCATTTTAATTATGTAATTAAACTTCTTTCAAATTATTCTGATGACATATTTTGTAGAAAAATAAGACAATCACAGTGACTCAGTCTGAGTTGTTGTCTCTCCTTACTGAAATGACCACCAGATGGTGCCAAAGTAAAACTACATTAAATCCTAACTGAGAGGGCAAAAGGTCACAGCTGATCTAAACCTGCCATGTCCACCTTCACTTTGACAAACAGCGTGTCATCGCTGACATACGCAGCATTTTGGGGAGTTTCCAGCTTGTTGAGAGGAATGAAGCATGAAAATCCAACAGCGACGTTGCTGGCGGACTCAGCGGCGGGTCGCTGGAAGCTTTTGGACGTCGGGTCGGGTCTGAAGCTGAGACTCCGGTGGTTACCGGCACCGCTTTGATCCAGAACAGACAGAGACACGGCCTGTCTGAAAGGCCACGGCAGCAGAGCATCAAAGTCTCCCGGCATCAGGACAACATAAAGGGACAGGTGAGTCCCTCTTCCCTCCCCGTCCCCGTTCAGATAGACCTTGGCAGACATTTTGTAGCCGCAGCGCCCGGTGTGGAACGGCACGCTGCTCAGGCAAGGTGGCTGACCTTTGGCCTCAGCTTCCCTCCTGTTCCTGAAGTCGTCGATCTTCCAGATCAGTTTGCCGTCGTAGGATGTGGCCTCGAGCTCCTGCAGGTGCTGCTTGTTGCGACTGAGCTGAGAGGCGTGAAGATCCAGGAGACCCGAGTGATGCTTCAGATTCTCCTCCAAAGTTCCTGAAAATACCAACAGCAAAGTTCTTCTGTAAACTGCATCGTCAACAGAAACACCCATGTTGGTGTTTGTATAGGTACATAAAATCCAGCAGGAATCAGTTTTCACCGACCTGCTGCTTTAAAAACAAGCAGGTGTTTTCAGCACAGACAGAAAAGCGGTGAGTTGCTCATTCAAAGCAGGTTTTAGGTTCTGTTACCCAGGTGTTCTTTGAGGGCCTCGGTTGCTGACACTTCCTGGATCACAGCATCCAGAGACTTTCTGAGCTGCTCCAGCTCCTCCAAACCAGCACCGAGTCCCCGAGACACCTGCTGGACATCCAGCTGGACGGTGGACAGGACGTCCTCCTGCCTGCTCAGAGTCCTCTGACCACACAGACAGACAGACAGATAGGTAACATGCTCTGATGACTGCAGGATCCTGATTTTCTGGTTTATGAATGAACATTTGTCATGATTTGGTAAAGACACCACCAACATTTTATGAGGATCTGAGAGGCTGTGATGAGCCGTCCAAGAAGGTTTTTGCTGCAAATTCAAATTTGATGTTTGCTGATAATAAAACAAATCCAGATCAAACCAGAGCCCACATGTTTAGTTTAAGATGCTTTCCAGCGTGCTCCGGTGTTTAAACACCTTTATCAACTTCAGGGTTTAAGTCTGTTTGTTTCCCACACGACATTCTGTTGATCTGAGTTGGATCAATGTTCCCTCGTCACTTTTCTCTTAAACTGAGCTTCACTGACATTAACAGAGTCCTCCACAGAGTCCTCATCACACTCCTGTAACTCTGTCAGACTCATGATGTTCCTTCATCACCATGAACACACGCTGTAGTTTATTTTGACTCAGTCCCACACACACCGTCCTGCTGCCCCAAATACTCACTAGAGCACCACACATGGATTCATCCACCGCTGAAAATAGTCCCCAACAAATGCACTATTTCCTCCTGTTTGTTTGATAAAAACTAAAGTGAGCTGCTGTTTTAGGAAATGACTGAGACTTTTTAAATGTTGTGTTTTTAAAGATTTACGTCTCCAGTAGGAACCAATGATACTTTAAGTTAAAATACATGTCGCAGCTAAGAGTCCTTGAAATAAGTGTTTGGTTTCATGAGTTCAGATAAATGTAAAGCTCATAACTCTGAGATGAAGCTGGATGATGAAGACATGGAGGTACAGATGAAATGTTGGTGGATTCAGAGAAGAAGTGACAGAAAGAATCCGTCTGTGTATTAACCTGAGCTGTACAGACGATGTGTTCATGGTTGCTGTTCTGTTGCAGCAGCGGTCTCATTTTCTTCTGCAGACCAGCGAGCAGTAAACTGTCCGTCTGGATCTCCTGCTGCCTCAGCAGCGCCTCCTCCTGGAGAACCTCCACCTGACCGGGGACACGACAGTCTGAAGTAAACACTTCTGACACTTTAAAGTCAGAAATATTGACGCATATCAATAAAAATCTAATCTGTGCTGAGCAAAGGCTTGCAGCTATAATGAGTTTGTTCATGGAATTAAAATAATCTGTTAAATTCACATTTATGAACATTTTTCCTGAAATAAGCAGATATAACTAAAGGATGAAATCAAACTGTCAGACTCTCTTGTGCAGTAATGACAAAGTTTCATAATATGACAAAATAAAGTGACATGTTGTTAGAACAAGAAAGCTTTGTTGTAAAGTGAATATTTGGTATGTAGTACTAATGAAGTGTCATTATAACATGAAAACTATGAAAAGGATCTCATCATGAGAAACTGAGCAGATTCATATTTGATCTGACGTCTCTGTAATAATAGTAATGATGTAAAGTGCTAATCAAAGACTTGACTGGATGCCTGCAGCTGTTCTCAGATATCAGGTGAGTTTATTGGACACACCTGTTGTTCCAGGTGGGTGTTACTCCTCAGGACCAGCAGCATGTGATGATTGACAGCAGCGTCTTCATGTAGCTTCACTCTCCCTCGTTTATCCTGCAGGACACGACACTTGTTGTCAGGTAACGGACACAGAGAGTTCTGTCTGTCTGTCAGTCTGTCTTCTCTGGATGAACCCACCTGCACGGAGCAGCCGAACCTCTTATAGGAGCAGTCGACATGAACCTCCGGACACGACTGTCTGTGCTCCGCCAGCTGGAACACAACACACAAACGTTCAAACAGCTGCAGCATAATGTTTTTATTGGACGGCTGTGTGGGATTCTCGATTCTGATTGGTCAGGCAGGACTTTCTAAAGTCTATATACGTGAGTCACAGGTAACAGTAACTGTCATACTATGATCCCACGGACAGAAAACACCTGCTCATCACACACTGATCAGCCAAACATTAAAACCACCTGTACAACCTAATGTGCTCTGCTGTGAATTCGACTTTTACGAAGCTTATAATGTTTCAGTTTTTGTTGACACTGTCAGAAAGGTAATAATCCTACTTTATGTTTATTCTCGAGGTCGTAGTGGGTGTTGTTGTACTGGTGTGCATTATATTGAAAGGTGGTTTTAATATTTTGTTCACCCCATTCACACATGAGAGGGGCAGAATATTAGAAACACCTTTCAATATAATGCACTCCAGTACAACAACACTCGCTCCCTCAGCCCTCCGAGGGTCGATCTCAGCAAGTTCACTTCAGTTTCTCAGACAAATAGAACAACACTTATGATGGCGGCGAGGATTCCCCCGAGGGCAAGTGCCGAGGGGAACTCAGCGAGGGCATGTTGAACGACCAATGAAACGCATCCATGAATGTAAACAATTCTGGTTTCAAAATGCTCAAAAACTTTGCAGATGTTTTATGGGGAAGAAAATACGCTCAACATGTTTGTTCAACCTCGTGGATTCACTCAAGAGTTCTGGTGAGAAAGAGTGAACGTAGAGAAACTGACAGAAAACGGCACAGAGGAGCTTTACTGTTAACTTGACGTGATAAAGGGATGTCGCTCTTGAATGCAGCTCTCACCAACTCATCTTCCTCATGTGTGTTTTGGTGTTGGTGCATAATTGTAAGCAGGTTTCTGGCCTCCCGACAGTGTCAGAGAGTCCATCTGTGTTCTGGAAACCTTCATGTTGTGTGTGTGTGTGTGTGTGTATTACTCATGTTGTGGGGACAAAAATCTGTTTACACATTCACATTGTGGGGACTCACCTTCCTTTTGGGGACAAAATACAGGTCCCCATAACGTAAATCATAAAATGTTAGGGTGAAGACTTGGTTTAAGGTTAGGGTAAGGTTAGCCGTGAATCTGTCTGATCATTTGCTGTTTCCACTCAGACACACTTCACCCTGCGCAGCCACTCTGGGCAGTCAAGAGGTCTGACTCTAAATTCAGGATGCCTGTTCACATCAAAAACAGCCCGACTACACTGGTCTGGTTGGGGGTACCAACAGCAGCCTAAAGCTGGAGTGCTGCTAACTGGAGCTGATTTTAACTCCACCTCTAAAACTGATCTGGCATCTGGCAGACCTACAGTACGTGGACCAGAGCCGGCTCACATGTGGTCCTTTGGTGCTGGAACTCGCTGTGTCTACAGGTTTATGATGTGAGGGAGCTCACCTTGTGTCTGGGAACCTTCTGGGAGCAGCTGTTGGGACAGTCCACCTCCACCTCCGGACAGGAGCTCTGCACATGATCCTACAGAACACAGAGTCACTACAGTAACACCATCTACCACCACCACCAGGACTCCACAGTTCAGCACGCTGACAGTTGAACACGTTCGGGATTTTTAGTGGAAAGTTGTGCGACTTTCTCTTCAGCCACAGAAGAAGAACATCCCTGCAGATTCATTTTAATGTCCCAAATTATTTTCTGGTTTCAGGTAGAAACCCTGTCCTGACATGAGAAACCTGGACCAAGCAGAGGACTGGACCAACGGGCTGTTAGTTAGCTCACTGCACGTCTACAACAGACTGTTAAACCCACCTGGCACCACAGGGTCTGGTCTCGACTTTACCTGGATGAGGCTGAGTTGGTGCGGTTGCTGGCAGTGTGGGCAGGGCTCCATGCGGTGAGGACAGGTGTTGGTCAGGTGTTCCTGCAGGTATCTCCTCTGTAGCACCGCCCTGCAGCCTGGATTGCAGCACTGCAGCTGCTCATACTGACACGACCTCAGGTGCTCCTGCAGAGGATGAGATGAAGAAGAAGAAGAAACAAACCATCACGGAGCTTCATGACTTTATCCATCTGTTAGGATATCAGACGGTGCAGTACATCCCCCACACAGCAGGCGGAGCTGCCAGCTGTGTTGGTGTATCCTCGCTGGGGTGTCGAGGTCAGAGCTCAAACATCAGCTCTGTACATTCACACACAATAATCCATCAAACATGAGTCGTCAGACGGTTGTCTACCTGCAGACGGTGTAATGTGACCACAGAGGTGCATGCTGGGGAGTTGGTGCAGTAAACTTCTAAACAGGAGATTTCTCGTTTGCAGCAGTTGTCCTGGAAAACCTGCCGGGAGGAAACTCTCGATGAGTATCTTTTTAAACTTTCCTCTCAGGAGGCGGAGAGGAGGCGGAGGGGAGGCGGAGAGGAGGTGGAGAGGAGGTGGAGAGGAGGCGAAGAGAGCTGAGGATGAAGCCACCGAGAGGCACAAACCACAGCAGGTGGATCACATGGGACCACTCCCTCCAGGTACAAACCCAGAGGATGTTTCCACAGCGCTGAAAGAGCAGAGCTCAGTGAAAACAACAACATCAGTGATGGTCTAAAGTCTAAAATACTTGTGATGAGGAACATCAGGTGAGTTCCACCTGCTTTTATTCACGTTTTCAATTTGCACATAAAAACCAGAGTGAGCTTTGACTGGATCTTTTAACTACATCGTCTCCTGCAACACTGGAGAATTAGCGCCACCTGCTGTTGATCTTAACAGTTAAACTTCACTACATGTGGATGAAACGAGAGGTGTGTGAAGGCTGAAGGTTTGTTCTGACCTCAGCTGGTGTGATCACGGCTCCGTCCACTGGGCAGACCGGGCTGGACGGGGAGGAACTCTCCCTGAAACACAGACTGGTTCATGAGACTGCAGCTCACAGGCACATACAGGTACAACACACCTCCATTTAAGGTGGACTGGCTCAGTGTCAGTCCTTGGAGACAGTGGAAGCAGTAGATGTGTCCACAGGAGTTCTGCTGAGGGTTGAGCACGACTCCTCTGCACACGGGACAAACAAACTCCTCCTTCAGCGTCAACACAAACTTCAGGGAGTGCTGGATGGAGGTCAGCTCTGACTCCCAGGACACCGCGGGGCCCGTCGACCTCATCCTGGTCTCCCCGGACCCCAGCCTAGACTCCTCCGCTCTCCCCACGGACTCCTCAGACTGCAAGCTGGACTCCTCAGATCCTCCCAGCTTTGTATCTGCTGTTGCCATGAGTCTGCACACTGAACAGATCCCACAGGTGGTTTAAAAGACTTGATCATAAATTTTTAAACATTTTTAAAAATGATTTTCATTCCTTAAATCCACCTGTCGCTGCTGAGCTGTACTAACGACAGATAGTACAGCTCCTCTCCAGACTGTAGTGAAATAAGAGCTCGTGATTCTGCATTAACAACTTCCAGTTAAACTTAACTGATGGCTGGATGTGTGTGTGTGTGTGTGTGTGTGTGTGTGTGTGTGTGTGTGTGTG
>NTHP01000144.1:1003806-1016387 GCA_003416845.1 Oplegnathus fasciatus
AGAGAGAGAGAGAGGGGGAGACATAGAGAGAGAGAGAGAGAGAGAGGGAGCTCCTACTCTACAGCGCGCGGGGCTCGTGCAGCATCAGATATGTGAGCGGCGGGAAGCAGCTCTGCCTCGCGCTGCAGGAGGACGGCAGGATGGCGGGAGGACGGCGGGGTCTCGTGGCCCCTCAGAACACTTTCCTGGAGAACATCGTCCGCCGGTCCAACGGTAGGATCCGGTCCGGTCCGGTCCCGTCCGGTTTATACACCTGTTTGTTGTGTGAAATGTCTCGTGGATCTGTTCGGCTGTTTCATCATCATGTAGCTCGGCTGTGATTGGCTGATGCTCAGAGAGCCCACACATGTTCGTTAGCTCTGTAGTAAGCTAACATCATTAAGCTAGTTACCTTCTGAAAGCTACCAGGTGTTTATCTGTATTTACCTTCATTAACTAACCTGTGTTTTCAATTCACCTGTTTTCAGGTGTTACATATTTACCTTCATTGTTAGAGAGATAAGTGTTATTTATTATAGGCTCGTCTAACATTTGATTTCATGTAAAGTAATTTAAATTTAAACGATCAGTCAACAGACAGAAAATTAATCAGCAACCATTTTGAAATCATTTGTCAAAGAAAGATATCAAAGTTTTGCTTCTCCAATGTGAGGATTTGTTGCTTCCCCTTTTATATAATATATATATGATTATATTATTTATATTATTTATATATATATATATATATATATATATATATATATATATATGTATATGTGTATATATATAATTATGAATTGAATACATTTGTTTTGGACATCTTATAGAAAATCAGACATTTGGTCTGTTAGCTCAGCGGGTGGGAACAGATGGAGGGAAAGTCTTAAACCTACTGTAATTATATTTTGGATATTAACATTAAATTAAATCAACCAGCTTTGCAGGTGTATGCACATAAAATATTCTTCAAACATTCTGTGTCAGTATGTTTTAAAATAACCGTTCAGGAACCATTAAACAGGATTTACATATAAAATAATGATCAGAAGCTCACTAATAACAGTGTTAACACACCATGACGGAGACATTTTAACTAACAACGTTCTTATGAAGGCTGAACTTTAAAAGTTAAACGCTCAGTTCCCCCAAAGATCCTTTAGTGAGGTCTCTCCATGCAGGTGATGCCGGTTTTATTTGTCCAGGTTTTGTTCTGCTGTTCTTATTTGTGTTTATTTGTGCTTATTTGTGCTTATTATTTGTGTTGTGGGTCTTCTTCAGCTGTTTCTGCTTCTTTAACCACTTTTCTTTTCAACTTTTCAGTTTGGACATTATCACATAGACAGACAGGTACAGACCAGTGTTTCACATACTGTCGTGTACATGTACCCCTCCCCACCCACTGACCTGTGTTATATATACAGTATATATACACACACCAGGTTAGTCTCTATACTGTATATGTTTAATCCCTGTTGTGTGACACCTTGCATTAGCTTACTGCCTGTGAGAGGTTCATAAGCCCAACAGTCCTTTTACTTCTTAATTATGATCTTTGTTGACAGTTAAAGCTCTAAACTCTGTCGCTCACAGTTTCACAGCCTCTTGTGACCTCATTTTGAGGTCCTAAAATTCTTCTTCATGATCTCAGCAGTCAGCAGAACAACAAGTCTTCCACCATGTTTTTAGGGCCACCAGTTTAATGTTGTGTGATATACAACCAGAGCACAGACTCCAGGCGTGAGATGAATAAAAGTCAACTCTTCTCTGGCACACTGTTGGTGAACATGTACATCATATAAAGCAGTATTGGGTTGTGCTGTGTGATACAGGTTAATCCTGTTGTCTCAGTGTGAAGAACGTTAATCATCTTAGAACTTTCTCGTGAACCTGTCTGCATCTACGAGGGGCCTCAAACCCAAAGCTGAGCCACCACTGACATCAGCACTGTGAGGATGATCGCAGCCTCATCAGCGGTTTCACTGGGACCTCTGTGTCGGCACAGTGACGGTCCTGATGCTGAACCTCGGCCAATCAAACGCGTTCAAGCGCACATTACTGTTTACCTGCCGGTCGTGGAGACGGAGGAGAACGTTACTGTCTCCGTAGACTGTCCACACTTTTATAACCCGCTGTGACGGACCTTCAGACTCATGGACCAGTTTCTCAAGCTGGACTTTGTGCGTCGTATTTCCTCGTCTCACTGGACACACCACCACCACCACCACCACGGTCCCTTTTTAGTCAAGCTAGCTGGACTGTAGGGATGTCAGTCTGTCTGTCTGTCTGTCTGTCTGTTGGTCCACCATGTTGGTCCAGACTGAAATCTCTCGACAGCTGTTGGATGGATGGTGATGAAATGTGGTTCAGGCGTTCATGTTCCCCTCAGGATGAACTGTGATGACTTTGGTGAACTTTTCATCTGGCGCCATCATCAGGTCAAAGTTTTAAAACTTTAAAATACACATAGTAAACATCAACATGCTGATGTTAGCGTTTAGCTCAAAGCACAGCTGTAGCATGGTTTCCGACAGCGACCGCCGTCTGTCGACCTCAACGTCCTGTGTTTTCAGTCAGCGGCGGCAGGGCGCTCCCGGCTACCTCCGGCCCTGCTGCCTGAATGCCACAGACCGCTGCCATCAACCCGCAGTAGCATCATCTCGTCACGCAGCTACATAGAGCGCGTCGTAGCTTAAACCGTTCATATGAAAAGATTAATATAGTGTGTTCACAAATGTTGTTTATAGTCCCAGACCTGATGATCAGACTTTGAAGAGGTGTGTCTTTCAGGGAACTCAGATACAGTAAAACCACCTCCTGTAGAGGTTTCTGTGGTTGCCATGGTAACACAACGAGCCACCACAAAGCGACAAAGAGCCGTGTTAACGATGGCGGCGGCCCCTCGCTGTCTGAACGGCCCCTCGGCCTGAAAGTTAACTGTGGAAATGACCAAGACGGGAGGTGTGAGGTTATCACAGGACAGCTGCACATATGTGTGTATATCCTGAACACACACACACACTGAGCTCACCTTAATAGAAATACAGAAGCGTATTTATCTCTGTCAGACATATGTCGTCAGCAGCTCGTTGATGTTTGATTAATTCAGTGTAACGATGAACTTTGGCTGAACAATTAATTAACGTGGCGTTATGCTGCTCAGCCCAATTCACCCCAATTAATTAAATTACAAAGGATGAAATCAGGCCCTAAAGTCTAAAGAGCTGCTAGCGGCCCCGAGAGGCTGCACTGCTCATTACACCACACGATAGGAAAACATTTGTCCTGATGGTGGCGCTAGAGGGAAGGGCAGGGCACACCGAAATCATTAGAAACATCCTAATTAATGTCATAACTCATTATCATATGCTCCATTAAATCTCCACATGGGGTTTGGACTGACTGAATCTGTATTTTAGGGCCTTTACATGCCAGGAAGAGTCAACAACTCACTGTTATTAGTTATAAACAGAATTATGTTCTCATGAAATAGTGTTATAAAGCTGTCGTTACACAGAAATCTGTAGCTATCTGGTCCAAATCAATAAAAAAATAATAAAATTGGTGATGAAAGTCCACTGTATAATATATTCACACATTAATGTGCATTTCAGTGTGACTGACACCAGCTTGGTCTGTGTGTCGTGACTGTGTTGTGCGTGTTTCTCATTTGGAAAACAAATCTCCGCCCTGAACTACGTGACATTAAGTTCTGTCATGTATTTTGCATCGGAGCAGTCATGTGGTGAAAGTCCTCGGAGGTTTTTCAGGAGCATGTTAAAGCCTGCAGGCTGCACTTCAGCTGCACATTTTCTCTGCTGGGATTCAACTCAGGCTTTTGTTTGAAAAATGAATGTAGAAGTGTGAAATATTCAGGAAGCCTTACCTGACTGTAAAAGTGTCTGTCTTTGTGATAATATCGTAGAAACTGATGTACAGCAAACTGTTGTGTTTATAACATTCATAACAGCTGCACAGCATATCTGCCATCAGCTTCAGTTATATCTTCATGAAATCAGGAAAACCAAAAGTAATCAAAGAAATCAAAGTACATTACACAAGTGCCAACTAACATTTTGAACGGGTACAAAGCTCCAGAGGCAACATCTGAAAACTAAATAAAACAAAGAACATTAAAAGTTAGAAGTCGATATAAAATACTTTCACAACCAACATGATGCTTTATAATAATAACATGTTAGTGACCACCTGACTCCTGAAGAGGTCACTTTCATGTGATACCTGTAAAATCGATGCACTGCTATGCTGATGATGATGAGTCATTTATTTGTGTGAATTAGCTTTGGGTTCATTAATGATAATTATAAAGTGTGAAGGAGCGAAGCAGGTGAGTCAGGGTCCAAAATCACACTGAGTCCGATCTGAACTCACAGACATGAAACACATGTTGAATCATTCAGTGTGACTTCCACCTCTGACGTCCCTCCAGAATAAAGCTCCAGAAATCAGCTCAGAAACCAGAGAAACAAGAATCTTCCTGTTTGGAAGTTTCCTTCAGTATCACAGTAATCCAGTGATAGTTGTCTGTACATCCATGATGCACTGCAGACAGGAGCTGCTAACAGCTGATGCACACACTTTAATGGAGACTACATGGAAACTAATAGAGAGTAAAAACGTGAATATCAGCAGCGACCTGCAGCCGACATCACAACAGACCATCTGAGGAGCTTTTACGGGGTCTCTCTCTCCTGATGGCTTTAATGTTTCTGTTAGCATGTTAGCATCTGTCAGATCAGCATTAGTGACATTTGTGTAGTAGAAGGACAAACTGAAATCAGGAACTGTCTGATTAAAGAGTCAGTCAATGAGATTATGAAGCTCAGCAGACGTTTGATGACAACTTTCATCTTTTGTTTGATGCTCAGTGTTACGGACACATTTTGGTCGGGACCAAAAACATACTGAAGCTTGATGTCCAGCTCTGTCACCACAAGCCAACAGCCCAGTTTGATAATGACGCTGTGAAGCTGCAGTTCAGCTGTTACGAATGTGTTATAAACCACACACACAGTCAGATAAACCTTCCTGTGCTGCTGTAAACTGGTGTGTTTGTGTCTGTGAGTGGCTGCTGGTGGACTGTGATTGGCCGTTAGCTGTTTGTACTGTTGTGTCCAGACTGAATATTAATAACAAACACAGTGTGTGCCCTAAATAATAAATACTGTTACCTCATGTTGTTACAACTCCTGGTTCACACACAGTCAGCTGTTTCTACTGCAGATTGGATGGATGGATGGATAGACAGATGGATGATGGATGGATGGATGGATGATAGATGGATGGATGGATGGATAGACGGATGGATGGATGATGGATAGATTGATAGATGGATGTTGGATGGATGAATAGGTAGGTGGGTGGGTGGATGGATGATGGATAGATTGATAGATTGATGGATGGGTAGGTAGGTGGGTGGGTGGATGGATGATGGATAGACGGTTGGATGATGGATGGATGGATAGACGGATGGATAGATTGATGGATGGATGGGGCGGCAGAGAGAAAAGATCAATACATGATATCTATCTGTATTAGGGCTGCATGATTATACCCAAGTTATGAATTAGTCTTTGGGCGCTGTGACACAGAACACTGAACTCAGCTGTTCAAATGCAAAGACTCTTCTTGTTAAGTTCTTACCTGCAGCTGTAGCCTAAAGATCAGCTGTGATTGGTCAGACAGCTTACCTGTAAATCAGATGCAGCTGATGCAGCAGAGCGTTTGGTTTTGTGTTGTCTGATGAGTTAATTAATGAAAGTCGAAATCATGATTAATGGAGGAAATAATCGATAGACTAATTGATAATAAAAGTAATTGTTAGTTACAGCCCAGATCACTTGTGCAGCCCTATCATGTATAAAACTGTCATGTCTGCTGAGGTAACCTCCTGGTGTCTGTGCTCAGATACCAATTTCGTGCTGGGGAACGCTCAGATCGTGGACTGGCCCATCGTCTACAGCAACGATGGCTTCTGCAAACTGTCTGGTTACCATCGAGCCGAGGTCATGCAGAAGAGCAGCACCTGCAGGTACGACAACACACCCGCACACTCTGTTGTTGGACCAGTGAGAGCTGATGGTGGTCCTGAGTGTCTGTGTACTGGATCAGGACTGTGTTTTCTCCTGCAGCTTCATGTACGGAGAGCTGACAGACAAGGAGATGAGCGAGAAGGTTCGACAGACCTTTGAGAACTACGAGATGAACTCTTTTGAGATTCTGATGTACAAGAAAAACCGTGAGTACTTCAGGTTTTGACAGTGCTGCATTTATCACGTACTCTGCGTCAAAGGTGTTTGGTCTGACCTGAATACCCAAAAACCCAGAAACTCAAGGATCTCAAGACCTCGAGACCCAGTTTTAACTGGGACACAGCATGCTGACAGTTGGCGGCCTTTCAGCGACAGAGGCAGTCAGTAAAAGAGAGCTGTTTGACTGACTGTTAATGAATCAGCTGTTTCACTCGTTCAGTGCAGCTTTTCTTTATTTATTCTATTTCCACAAGCAAAGAACCACAGCTGACATGTTCTCAATTCAGGTTCAGAGTTTACAACAAGACTGACTGATCAGGTTTACAGTGACATCAAGTGTTTGGTTGGTTTCAAAACTGGTACATGGCTGCGTTTGTTTTTATCCAAAGTGCTGTAGATTTTGCTGCCATGTGAGGTGCTGGCCTAGCCATCGAGCACACTTTGGGTTTTAGCGTCTCGCCCAGGGACACTCGGACATGTGGACGGGTCTTTTCTGGTCATTTGATGGCTTTTATTAGAGAGTCGACAGTAGAGAGCTGACAGGAAGTGATGGGAGGGAGAGACGAGGACACAGAAGTCCTGACAGATCATTTTTGTGAGGAACATCAGACTGAACTGCTCTCTGTGCTGCAGGGATGCCAGTTTGGTTTTTCGTGAAGATCGCTCCAATCAGGAACGAGCAGGACAAAGTCGTCCTGTTTCTCTGCACCTTCAGTGACATCACCGCCTTCAAGCAACCAATCGAGGATGACTCTTCAAAAGGTGGGTGGGATACCAACAATTTATGAAAAACCCCAACTCCTAAATGCAGGGCAGCGCCCTCTGGTCGCCCCGTTAGTGTCTGTGTTCACACAGGGATTTACTGTATTGAATTGTCAGAGCTTTTGGTTCCGGGACTGACAGGAAGTCTCCACGTTTCATTCAGCTGTTCAGAGCTCTCCAGGCTTCACTCCTATTGGCTGTTGGCAGTGTCAGTACGCACGTCTGATTAACTCAGATGCTTTGAGTTTCATCAGTCGAACCAGAGCAGCAAGCAAAGGAAAGAACTTCTGCAGCTGTGAGAAGGAGTGATTAGGACCAACAGGTAATCACTGGGGTGGATCAGGTTTGTGAGACAATCACTCCACGTCAAAACATTTGACAAGAAAGCTCAAAACCAAGTCTTGTTTTAAGATAGACCTCCAGTAATTGCTGTATTGAAGACTTGAAATGATTGGTGCTTGTCCACTCTGAAGGTGTGCTGCAGCTCTGAGCCTGTAGACGAGTTTCATGTTGGTTTGTCTGTCAGAATTTACTGCTTCATAACGCCACAGTAAGGCAGTGGTTAGTGGTTAGAGGGTTTGAATGTCAATCAAAAGACCTTTTCTGGACTAGATAAAGAACAGTATGGGTCGGACCTCTCACCAATCATCAGAAGTCTGACAGCAGGTGACACACAGGTTGTTGCACATGATGTAATATATTTATGTCCAGAGTTACTGCAGTAAAACATAAGCTTATGTTCACTACTGATGTTTAATGAAGGGTTGAACCTGATCCGAGTGTAATTCAACGTTCTGTGTTTTGGATCATGAAGAACATAGATTCAGTCTGTCCTGTGAGCCGCTCTGTTAGTTTACTTTGAAATCCTGCACTTGTTTAGTTGTTTACTGGTGTTTCATGTTGACTGAGGCTTCATTCTGTGATGCTGTCATGCTCTCTGGTTGGCAGGTTGGGGTAAGTTCGCCCGTCTGACTCGTGCGTTGACCAGCAGTCGAGGAGTTCTTCAGCAGCTCGCTCCAGCTGTCCATAAAGGAGAGAACGTCCACAAACACTCACGGCTGGCGGAGGTAAGATGGTGGAAACTAAAATCCTTTCTGTTGACATAAAGTCCTTCTCCTGGTAGAGAAATTGTTCTGTAATAAGACCCTTCCACTTTCTGAGGCTTCCCTACAAACTACATCTTGTGAGCTCGGTTTTAAACTATGAGATTTAAGTTTGGTAAACATCCACTGAGCATTTGTCAGCTTGGTGGATGTTTTGGATGATCAGGGATCTACGGGTAGTGTTTAAATAGTGACGTGACTCCTGAGCCTCAGGTGGGGGTGCAGTCCTTCCTTTTAAAAAGACCTCCTGCCTTGTTGAAATAAAGTCTTCTCTCCTTTCATAAGACCTCTGGACTGATAGTAATGAAATGAGAGACCATCAACTCAGCAGCCTCACCTGTTCCCATGGTGCCTTAGTGCTTTCCACTTCTTTCAGGCTTCATAAGAGATGATCCACTCCAGCCTCCAGGAGCTGAGCGAGGCCTGAACCTGATCTATTATAAATGACTGCACTTTCTCTGACCAGTAATGGTGTTTCATACAGTAAGACACAAGACAGAATGGATATAACTGTAAAAGGCTGTGAACCTACAGTATTGGTGTTTTTCTGTCGTGAGATGAGAAGAACTTCTGATCTGAAACGAAGCCAACAGCTGAAAGTATCTGACGTCCTCTCTCTTCCTGTTATGAGGCAGAGCAGAGTGTTCAGATGGGCTGATAGATGGAAGTAGTCCCTGTTGTTTACTGATGGCCTGCTTTCAGACCGAGCCAACCACCCTGTTATTAAAAATGGAACTTGGCCCTGTTTCTTCCTGAGCTCTCCTCTGTCATGCAGGGGTCACCAGAGCTCCTGTGGATCCTCAGGAACATTTCTCATTGATTCCAGGTTCAGAAACATCTTCATATCTGGAATATGAAGAGGAGGAACTGAGGTTGCAGTGAGGTGACAGGGCATCTTTAGCTTCAGTAATGTGACGGATAAAACAGAATTTACAGCAGGGTCTCATTTCTGGAGTAAAACTGCGATTTGAAGCTTGTAAAGGACTGTTCAGCGTGTGGTTGGATTTGAGCTGGAGGAGCAACCACGGCACTTGTAAATGTAAGTTTTTCTTTTTTTTTTTGCCACCTGTTCGATTGGACCGCTCTGACCCGCGATACCTCTCTGATACTGCGACCCACGAGCTGTCAAGGTCAAGTGTGCTGTTTTATGGTTTAGCTGGTCTCTGATCACATTTGATTGGATAAATGCTGTGTATAGGCTCCCAAGTGCAGGAAGAAGGTTTTACGGGAAGGGAAAAGAGAGCGATTATGGTGGGAGGCCCTCGAGGGTCATGTGACCGATGGGTGTAGCCGGGCTAGCACTATCACTAGTGAGCTAGTGTGCTAGCATGTTTGCTGACTGCTATTGGCTGAGCTGTTACTGCAGTGTTGTTCCAATGGATTCTCTTCAGTAGGAACTGATTATTGGAAATCAAGTTTGTCGTCCTTTTGAACTGTGTTCGCTTCAAAAACCCTGTGATGATACGACCGTGATACAGAAACAGTCATTTATATTAAAGGGATCCTTAAATGTGGTTTTCCAAATCTGGTGAGCTGGAAGTGATGTTCTTGTAAATATTCTTGGACATATAATATATTTTGGAGTGAGGTTGGCTTCATACAATCTTTATGTTTGCATTAGTCATAAATAAATAAATAAAGGTAAAATGCTGAAACGCAGCGGGTTTCTTGACAGACTTCACTGCGTTTATCCCTTTACTGTGGAGAGTTTTCATGGTTTAGGTTGTGCTGTGTTCTTCTTCACTGATTACAACCCTACAGCACCAGTAGACAAGTTAGCAAGGCTACCTAAAGTTAGTCTACTGACGCCTTCGGCTGCACCTGTCTGCCACATGACCCTCACCTTGCAGGTCGTAGCGGTCAGTAATAATATTAATAATAAGAGAAATTGTCTGTGTTTAGCTAACTGGCTAAAGCATCCAGTGGACTGGCCTGTCAAGCTCTGACATGTGAAAACACATGCGCAGTGCTGCCTTGACTTGTATGTTCAGTCATGTAGTTGGGTTTTATGTTGACTCTGAATAATCTCATTTGTTTTCCACATGATGGTGTTTGAGAAAATAAAAACTAAAATATTTTAACTCAAACAGCAGCTCCCTGCTGGTCAGCGTCATGTTGCTGATAAGTTCTTCAGCTGTAATTAGCTGTGACTAATCTTTCCATGAACTGCAGAAGGATAATTACTGTTGGCACTAATGAATTAATCCATTATCAGGGCGGTTCACTGGGGTGATGCTGTTTGTATCATCAGGACTCTTGTCATAGAAAAATACTCTATTTTTACAGTGGCAAGCAAGTTAATGTATTTATTTCATACAGAAGACGAGTTCACGGAAGCTCAAAGGATTCAAATTGTCGACGGAGAGAAAACCAAATGAAAAGTTAAATTTTTATCAGCTGTCCGTGAGTTTATTTTAGTTGTTGAACGAACAGCTGGTTTGTGCCAATCGCATCACATAATGTTGTTATTTATTTGAGTTGCTGGTATCGTGTGTTTCTTTTTTAAAGTTTAATCACTGGAACAAATAAATTGTATAAATAGATCAAATAATAAAATCATAGAAAGAAGTAAACGGAGCAAAGATGTAAATATGTTTTCTGTAAAACAAACAAGTGGAAAGTTAAAGGAGTACAAAAACGTTTATATCCTGTCAGTCTCAGGTCTGGTTTCTTCCAGATCATGATTTGTTTTAACTGAAAACACAAAATCTAACTGTAAAACGTGAAATTCTTGTTCTTCACATTAAGTAAATGTGGTTCAGACATTCATGTTCCCCTCGGGAGGAACTGTAATAGCTTTGGTGATCCTCTGACTTTACAACTGAACTTGTATTTGCTTACAAATGAGATCTGTGAACCACTTTCCCTCCATGAGGATCTGGTCACTCTGTGGCCTGTTTTTAAGACCAAACCACAGCTGGGTGTTTATTGTATTTTGTTGTGTGTCTCAGGTTCTCCAGCTGGGTTCAGACATCTTGCCTCAGTACAAACAGGAGACCCCGAAGACGCCTCCACACATCATCTTGCACTACTGCCTCTTCAAGACCACGTGGGACTGGGTGATCCTCATCCTCACCTTCTACACCGCCATCATGGTGCCCTACAACGTGTCCTTCAAGACCAAGCAGAACAACGTCACCTGGCTGGTGGTGGACAGCATCGTGGACGTCATCTTCCTCGTCGACATCGTCCTCAACTTCCACACCACCTTCGTCGGCCCGGCCGGAGAGGTCATCTCCGACCCAAAACTCATCCGTATGAACTACGTCAAGACCTGGTTTGTCATCGACCTGCTGTCCTGCCTGCCTTATGATGTCATCAACGCCTTTGAGAACGTGGATGAGGTCAGTGGCCTTTGATTCATCTGTTCAATACAAAATAACAGCTTCCTTAAACAACGTGAGGAAGGAAACAAAGTGCCGTTCATGCCGGCTGCGTTACCGAGTATCGAGTCATTTGATCATTTGACACACTGGACGTGTTATACAGACAGAAGATGTAGTTGAGGTACGGTGGCCAGGATGTGCCAATCTGGGGCGCGAATTCAATAAAAACACCTTTTTCTGGAGAGTTGATGCTCCTCAACTCACGATGAAAGGCTTTGAGATGCCGCCAGTGTGTGTTGCCCCTTCAGGCTGTAAATAGCAGCAATTTTCATCATCAACCACTCCCACCATCAACAGATTTATTTTTGTCAACAGTCTAAAAATAATTTTTATATATTAATTCCATGTTTTATTCCAAGTATTGTGTGTGTATCACAGCTGATATCTCTTCTTCCTCTGAGCCATAAAAACTATTAAAACACATCAGTGAGTCACACTGTTGCACTGGGTGACATGTTCCTTCATCACCATGAACACACACTGTAGTTTATTTAGACTCAGTCCCACATACACCGTCCTGCTGCCCCAAATACTCACAAGAGCACCAAATGTGGATTCATCTGCCGCTGAAAATAGTCCCCAACAAATGCACTATTTCCTCCTGTTTGTTTGATAAACACTACATTGAGCAGCTGTTTTACACGGAAGCTGAGAACGGCCGTGCTTGCGATTATTTTTTATTGCCGTTATCTCGAGATCACGAGTTAATTATCTCGTCATTTTTTGGAACAGCTGAAAAGGTAAAAGTTTACATGATGTAGTTAAATAATGTAAATGTGCCACCGCAGGAACAGCTGGTTACATAACCTTCAAAACGAGCCACAACTTAACCGTCAAAGGTGCGCTCATTCGGGAACTGGTATTGAAGTCAAGGTATCGGAACTACGATACCCAGCCCTAACAATGACGTAACTGCAGCAAACAAAACTACACATTTATGCCTTGATTTATTGTTCAGTTATGGATCCTCCCTGACACTCATGACTGATCTTGAAGGCTGAAATCAGGTGTGATCAAGTGAACTAGACACTCATTATATAAATAAATATAGGCCTTAATATAGATAAATCATCTCGTTATTT
>NTHP01000144.1:1022398-1036379 GCA_003416845.1 Oplegnathus fasciatus
CCCCCCCCGAAAAATACATAAATAACTCAAAATGAATGAAATGGATGTAAGAGGCATATTATATGTAAAATGTTTATTAAGGCTTAACAGTGAGTTACAAAGCTGGTATGCAGAGGAAGCTTTACAGTACCCGGTCACATCTTTCATACTGACTTGGCAAGGCCACATCTATTTATTTTCCAAAAAATGTAGGAATTTCCCCCCATAGTTTATAAAAGGTATCAGACTGTCCTTTGATAGCAAAGGTTAATTTCCCTAAGACAAGACTTTGAGAGAGGTTTTTCAACCACTGACTGAAGGTTTTTTCTGGGTTTTTCCAAAAGACAGATATTGTTTGTTCAGCTTGAAGAATATATCATGTTTTGTCTTGGTGTTATTAAGCCTTGGAATCTCAGAGAACAGACCAAGAGTACACAGTTTTAGACATTCTGGTAGTTTGGCTGAAACTATTTGTGATAATGTGTCAAATACTTCTTTCCAAAATTCTTTGATCCTTGGGCCATCCATTGGTCTGGATTATTGGCATCAAAATGGTGCAATAGGGAGTTTGAGCCTGGGCTTCATGGCATACCTGCTCCCATTCATCTCGTTATCTCTGTATCCAAGTCATGTCAGATGAGATAAAGTGTTGACTCCGTTCAGCACACTTTAGCTCTTAAAAAACCCTCCGAACTCTGGAGTTTCTCTCAGACTGCAGCTCCATGTTCACCACTTCAACATCTGGAGAAGTACAAACACTGACACACCTGCTTTCACTGTACACGGCTGCTAAGCTATGATTGGACAATCACTGTCGGGGGAGGGGTTTGGCAAACTGTCGTGTAGGAAAGTTTGAGGCTGCACAGGTAAAATGTGCAGAAGCCTGTAGAAGCCATTTCACTATTTGATTATTATTATTGTCAGTAGTTATTTTGTTTATTATATTTGTTTTGTTTTATAGTTTTTGGGCACTAGGGGCACATCTCATTCATATATGTGAGGCTGGTAATTGGGGTAAGGGAAGGCACCTGGCGGGGAGGACACAAGGTTTTTTTTCCCAGAGCAAGAGAGAGACACAGCCAGGGAGAGGTTTGATGGAGCTCTGTTTGTTTGTTTGTTTGATACATGAAATAAATCGACCTGAAGCTGAATCTGTTTGGGAAGTGAACTTTATCTTGCCTGCGTACAGCCTGTCTTTGATGCTGCCTCAGTGGCTTTTAATGAAGCAAAACTGAACTGAAGTTGACAAAAGGCCTCTACACAGACTTTTACGTCATTTTGACTGTAATTTTATTTATCGACCTTTACTGTTGGCTGCTGCTGTCCTGTTCTGGTCTCTCCTGGTCTACATGCTCAGGATTAACTGTAGCTACTGCAGACTCTGACGGTAAAACTGTGACTGTGGTCGTCAGGCCGCTCTCTGCAGTTTGAACCCAGAGAAGCTTGTCAGCGTTTTACAGATAGGAAGGCCTGTCTGCTGCGATCTGCACAGACAGACGGACGGACGGCCTCTCCGTTAGCAGTAGTTTCCTCAGAGATGTGATGAGGCCTGACACGCTGCGGTCTGCTGTGGTGGAGTCCCTCTCTGAAATATTAACTGTACCGTCAGACCGGCTGGACTCCTCCCTGCTGTCTGCACACATCCAGCTGCTCAGCAGGACGCCTGATTCAGCCTGAAAGCTGGAGGTGACGGCAGCGATCCTGCAGCTCTGCACAGTAATATTTTAACACCGCTGACAATAATATGTGTCTGAGCCGTGTAGTAACTGTGGACTTTAGTGTTAAACAAACCTGCAGCTGTCAACAGCTTCACCAGCTACAGTAGAGAGGAAATACGTTACAGTCAGTTTACTCTGGGAATCCAAATTCAGAATTATAAAGCTCCTCATCCTCCTGCATCAACTGTGAATGGGAAAGAAATACAAAATGAACATGCTGTTTCATGAACACCTTCAATCCTTCATATTTAATGAACGTCTTCTACACCAGTGTTTCCCAGTTTACGTCCGTAACATTGGTCCGTCTGTCCACCATTTTGTATCAAAGCAAGATTTTTCAGCAGCTACAGGCACTGAAACTTGGTGGGATATTCATAGTCCTCAGAGGATGGATCACTTTAGTGCCAACATCAGGATTTAACTTCTTCTTGGTCCATGAACAATATCTCATGAACTGCTTTCCATCAAGAGGATGAACTTCTTTCATTTTGGATACCATGCGAGTTTTCTTCTTTCTGCCCTCAGGCAAAAACTCCATATTTTATAATCCACCAGAACATTTCCATGAGATGTCCTGATCTCATTCCTGCTCTCCAGAGGATGAATCCTTTAAATTTTAATGACCTGATCTTTCCTCTAGCGCCCCCCTCAGGACAGACTTGACAGTTTGAACTCCTGTACTGCTGAGACTGAGAACGAAGGAGGCTGACAGGCAGGAAGGCTGTCAGTTGTTGCTGATGAATTTTCCAGTTGTTAAGCTTGAACGTGGCCACACGTCAACAGCTATGATGAAGCCGTGATACTTGGCTATTATGAATATAATCAATTAATTACACCTGTTATGTCACACGTCTAGTAGTGATGTCTCACTGCTGATAGAAGCTGAAAGAAGAGACAGTAATTAGAGCTGCAGTCATTATTGTCATTGTCAATTAATCAGCTCATTATTTTTTCGATTAATCATTTCAGTGTCAAAAATAGTAAAAAACTAACCGTCACAACTTCCCAGAGTCCAAGCTGACATCTTCAAATATCTTGTTTAGTTCATCCGAAACCCAAAGACGTTCAGTTCACTATGATATATTTGTTAGTTTGTGTTACTGCTGTTGAACATCTTTCAGGTTTCTCTGCTCTGACTTTGTTGTTTATCACTGCACGAGATCACTGACCAAACTAGTTTTCCCTCTCAGGATTAATAAAGTTATCTAATCTAATGTAATCTAATGTACTATAATATAATATGACAAAGAAAAGCTTCCAATCCCCTCATTTGAGAAGTACCAGTTCCACCAGTTTGTGGTTTCTGTGGCTGTGAGTGTCTTCTGGGGTCTCGTGACATAAAGTTTGTCATCTGTTCGTCTGTTGACATCTTCATGTGTAGTATGAGCAGAGCTGTATCTGACCTGACCAGTGAAGCTAGTCATTGGCAGTAAATGTAGACAGGTGCTAACATTAAATGTTGGGTATGCAGACAGTTCCCAGAGCAGAGAGAAGATCTGCTGGTAAAAGCTTTCCCTCACTGAGCCGAAGGATGAAGAGCTTTAATGTTGACAATTTGTCTCCTTCATCGGAAACTGTCACATCAGGGTCTACAGTTAGTCCGGATCACATTCACACACTCCACCTTCATCACACATCACTCCACCAAGAGTAGGAGGTGATGGTTTTTCTGTTTTTTCATCCTGTAACAGAAGCTGCTGTTCATGTGTCATTCATTGATAACGTTGTTTAGCAGCAGTGAAATGCTGAAATTAGATCAAGAGGTCACAGAGTGTCCGGTGAAACTTCTAACCCAGTTTTACCTCCTGTTTGTGAGCTCTGCGGTTTGTCCCTCTGGGGCTCCTGTAGCCGCACTATACTGACACTGTATTGAGGGTGCAATGCAGTCTGGGTAAACCTTTTGGTTTCCTATTTAGATTCATGACGAACACTAAAGGAAGCTGAGTATTGGATTAACCCCCTCCCCCACCCCCCCTCCTGTCAGCTTCCTGGCCCACAAAGTGGCTGAGAGCTGCTGGAGGCTGACGGAAAGCGGTTGCTATGACAGCCAGCAGGATGAGAGTTTGGGTCATTAGCATAGCGAGTGTGAGTGTTGTAATGTTTACTGTGACATCAGGACGGGTCTGAGAGGAAGGACAGAAATAGCTGGTCCATTTTCTCTCCAGAACATCCTCCGTCTGCTCTCAGAGAGACCAGACCAAACCCCTGTGATGGCTCCAGGAGGTTATTAGTATTATTATAAATGGTTATTTTCTGCAGTAAATCAAAGTTGAAATGTTTATTTCTTTCATCTGCTGAGATCCTTCTGCTGTCCCACAGAGATTTAATCCACCTGTGTTCATCTTTTCTGTGCTTTACATTAAGAGTCCAGTTTATTTCAACCTGGTGTGTTTCCCTTAAATGTGGCTAACGTGGGCCGTGCCAACTTTGCACTCTCCACCTCCGTTGTAGAGAATCAGGGAAACGAGGACTCACACCAGACCACATTATATCTGGGCGAGCTGTGTGAGCCTCCTACAGCTTTCCAAATAAACATGAATCATTTCAAACACTTCTGCCTTAGTCTGACTGAAAGCAAACACAGGGAGAGTACAAAATCATTATTTTTTTGATTCTCTACTTTGAGAAATATAAAAGTCTTTCTACAAAACTGAACAAAACAAGTCAAAGTCGTCCAAACACAAGAACTTTGTCTAAAACTGGAAAAATGATTTAAATCAGAAACTATCTGATCAAAGAATAAATCCAGATTTTGGATCTGACCAGACATTGAATGGTAAAATTTTGATAAGATTTAATAAATAATAACAAATACTTATAATTCTGTAAACTAAAACTTGCATAGCTGGCACACTTTAGAGGGCATAACTGCAAATAGGGAAGCTGAATTATGTGAAGAAATGGTGTAAATTAAGGCCAAGTCTAAAAAATTGTGAAATTGTTTATTAGTATTTCTATTATTATTATTTAGTTGTTTTTTGACTCGTATTATTGGTGCATGTGCTGTTTGTATTTGATACTTGTCACTGAAGTCGCAGTCGGGACCAACAGAAGAGCTTTAAAAGTCTGTTGTTGTTTGTTTTGGATCTAAAATTTAAACGTCTGTTTGTGAATAAAATAATGTAGCTGTGAGCTTCGGAACATTTTCATCCTTTGTCCAGCAAGATAAAAATAACTCAAACTCAGCTTGTGTGCAGCTTCTCAGCGGTGAAGCTCCGGACCTGGCTCCGGTTCTGGACCTGCTGTTGCTGTTTCAGCGTTTGCTCGGCGCCACCTCCGTGTTGAGACTGTAGTAACCTTTATGAAGGTCACAGTGAGTCCTGTGTAATGATTCGGACACTTCAGTCAGCTCCACAGTCTGAGCTGCTGTCAGGGGGCTCAGAGCGGATGACGGCAGGTTTCTGCTGCTGCTGGTGGACGGGTTGGTATTGATCAGGTGACCCCGGGTCACCTGACAGGCTGTGAGGGAGGGGAGCTGAGTCAGGGATGGACTGCAGCAGTTTGTATTGATGAGCTGAGACACTAACAGTTAATCTGACACAGAGACACATCTGGCCAATCAAGTCAGTTCTCAGACTGAGACTCTGTTTTTCAGGGCTGATGACTTGAGGAACTCGAGGAATTCATCCACAAAATTGTTCATTATTGAGTGGACTGTTGCACAGACAGCGATCATTGATGCTGAGTTGACTGCAAGTCAAAAATAGTGGAAAAGTGAAAATAAAAGACAGGCTGTAAAAATGTGAGAAACTATCAGAGTTTTGGGAGCATTTCAACTTGAAGGCTGTATTACTCAGCTATTTAACCCTTAAAGCCCTTTAATGCTGCATGTTGTTGTTGTTTACATCAATAAAAATGTAAACAACAAAAAACAGTTTGCCGTTCATTACATTTAAAGGTGCGGAGTACCTGAAAGTAGTACTGCCAAGATTACTGCGCACGTGTGGGACCCGTCGGATCGAAGTTATAAGATTTAAATGAGAGAAGAGATGTGAGGTAGTCTGACAACTTTAGAGATGAATATGATTGTTTCTTCTTGTCAGTAAGGAAGTGATACAGAGCGCAACGATGAGTATATTTGCCATTAGTGATAAAGTGTAATGCACTATGATAAACAGAGTTTAGCTGCTGAAGTAGTGACAGTACAGAATATCTCTGTTATCAAGTGCAGCAATAACAGTTGACTAAACAATAGTTTTAAGGTTTAGAAAAGACAGGCAGACTATACAGAATGTCTTGTTTAATGTTAAGGTCAAATGTTGACTATGAACCTTGAATTCCTCAATATTTGTATGACTCAGCAGGAGTGATCTGAGTAGTACTTAAAGTTTTAATGGCAGGATAGTCAGAGACTCGTGTATAATCATGCACTTGGCCTCATCTGCATTTAAAACAAGTCTGTGATTAATAAGTGATCATTGGAAAGCATCAAAAGCAGACTGAAGATGAGTCAGAGCCTGGGGCATATACAATTATATCATCTGCATAAAAATGGACACTGAACACCGATTAGGAAGAATGATGTTGTTTATGTGTAATGTAAATAGTGATGGACCAAGAATAGACCCCTGTGGCATCCCATTACTGATGGTAAGAGGACTCAGCACTATCAGCCACAACAGTCTGAGTTTTCCCTGTAAGGCAACAACATCATCAAGACCTAAAGACTGTAGTTTAAATACGATTTTACCATCGACACAATCAATTTTGTTTTTAGACGTCGATAAAGAGAGCAGCACAAATGTGTTTTATTTAAATAAATATTCAATTTAAATGTTTCCTTCTTATGTTGATACAAAACTTTATTCCAGGCAGCTTTGCATTTGCTACAAATGTTGTTTTGTCTGTCTGTCTCTCTCTCTCTCTCCTCTCTGTCTCTCTCTCTCTCTGTCTCTCTCTCTCTCTCAACCCAACCGGTCGAGGCAGATGGCCGCCCACCTAGAGCCCGGCTCTGCTCGAGGTTTCTGCCTCTTAAAAGGAAGTTTTTCTTGCCACTGTCGCCAAGTGCTTGCTCATGGTGGGAATTGTTGGGTCTCTGTAAATAACATTATTAAGAGTACGGTCTAGACCTGCTCTGTATGTAAAGTGTCATGAGATGACTTTTGTTGTGATTTGGCGCTATACAAATAAAATTGAATTGAATTGAATTAATTGAATGTAGTTGTGCACAAATATACTTTGTAGAGGACAGGTTTGGTCATTTACTTGGTTTGAACTTATTTGACTGATTTTCCATTTGTGTTTGCGACTTAAGAAGCGTTTGTAACGTGGACGTCCAGTGGTGGTTTGTTGTTGTTAGCTTCACTCAAATCCACAAATCTACACATTTTTTATCATATTTGAACCACAAGCACCATAAATTTAAACAGAAGGCTAAACTTGTACAACTTTAAAGTTCACAGCTGAAGTGCTAACAGATGTAACTTCTGTCGCAGAAGATGTGAACCACAGACAGCACAAATACACGTCCTAGTTTTAGGCCTTCAAACTGTTTTAGTTTTCTTTGATGTGTTTTCTGTGGAAGAGCAGCAGCTGCCCCTGTGGCTGCTGACGGTGTCCAAATTCAGACATAAAGTTAAATACATAATTGGTCAAACAGAAGTGCACACGGTCAGCACAAAGTTTATTGGAAATGTAGGTCTGTCATGATTTCATTTTCCTGACTGCTTCTCTACTAGATGAGCAGTTCTTAATTTGGAAAATGAAAATATGAAATAAGATGTTACAAAATAACATGTTTGGGTATAATTTTTCAAAACATATTGATAGACATATTACACATTAACAGCATGTCAAATGGAATGACTTTGGGTGTATAATTTCTGAAATATCTTAATATCTTGATATGTTGTGTCTTGTAGACGAAAACCCTAAAACGAAATGTTATTTCCTTCCTGTTAACAGCGCTTCTGTACGCCACCATCTTCGGTAACGTCACCACCATCTTCCAGCAGATGTACGCCAACACCAACCGCTACCACGAGATGCTCAACAGCGTGCGAGACTTCCTCAAACTCTACCAGGTCCCCAAAGGCTTGAGCGAGCGGGTGATGGACTACATCGTGTCCACCTGGTCCATGTCCAGAGGCATCGACACCGACAAGGTAAAACCTCATCAGCTGCTCAGTTTCTCCACAGAGGCGACACACAGACGTGCAGAGTCCTGGCCTGTCACACTGATTTCTTTTTCTTTTTCAAGTATTTTTGTGGCTTTTTTTAGTCTTTATTGGATAAAGTTTTCTTTTATTATTGTGTAAGAAGCTGATTAGTCCAAATGATATTATCAATAAAATATATATTATATTACGTAGTCCCCCTGGCCTTCCGGTGCAACCGTATAACACTTGATTTCTGACGTGGTCGAACAACATGTCGTACCAACTACTTCTGATCGAGCATAACCCAACCCTTAGTGGGCTCCTGATCAGGTCTGGCTCATAGCCGGTGTTCCAGTTCATCCCAAAGCAGTTGGGTGGGGTTGAGGTTAGGGCTCTGTACAGAGCAGTCGAGGTCTTCCACACCAACCTCTAAAACCTATTATGATGCGCGAACTTCAGATGGAGGGCAGGAAGTGATGAATCCATATACTGTGCGAATTGGAAAGGGAGGAATAAAAGTGACTACATCAAAGGGTTTGATGAAGCTGAACTCAGCAGGTATTGTCAGAAAATTGAACACATATTGGATATGAAGGCGATCGACATTACAAATGACCTCGTCCTCCAGGTGTCCTACTACACGGCTAGCCAGATGAAGGCCTACAAGAGTCGAGAGGCTTACACGTATTCCGTGTGTGGTTGGGTCCATGACCTCGGATCCAAAGTAGTATTGAACAACTGCCGTCTTGCTTTTGCCCGGGTAAATAAATGTACTTGAGAATTACTGTCACTTCATATCGCTATTTCAACTCCAGTATTTACACGGATGCTCCACTGGCATCCGGCTACTAGCTAACTAGCTAACATTGGCTACTTTTACCTTTCACGAAGTGGCCACTGCATACACGAGCATTGTTGGACTCCGTTCCTCCAGATTTAGGACATCTGCCACACGTTTTTTTTTTTTACTTCTCCCCTTTATGTACTACTATTTTGGGACTTGAAAGTGGCCCTTGTGTTTGATTCGATCGATTGGTGTTGGTGGTTGATGCCAGGAGAAGCGACACCGGGCCAAAGGTACATGGGTGTCCACTTACTTTTGGCCATAGTAACATTAATTTACTGCCATTTATTTTTGATTGTCTGCCAGTATATAAACACAGACAGACCAGACCAGTGATCATCTGCTCAGTTTGACCTCTGTGTGACCTCTGCGTGACCTCTGTGTGACCTCAGTTTGACCTCTGTGTGACCTCTGTGTCTGCAGGTGCTGCAGATTTGTCCGAAGGACATGCGAGCGGATATCTGCGTCCACCTCAACAGGAAGGTGTTTAAGGAACACCCGGCGTTCCGGCTGGCCAGTGACGGCTGCCTGCGAGCCCTCGCCATGGAGTTCCAGACCGTCCACAGCGCGCCGGGCGACCTCATCTTCCACGCCGGAGAGAGCGTGGACAGCCTCTGCTTCGTGGTATCGGGGTCACTGGAGGTCATCCAGGACGACGAGGTGGTGGCCATTTTAGGTGAGTTTTAAAACATCTTCAGGTCAGAGTTTAAGGTCCTGGAAGGTTTGGAAAAGGTTTGAAAAGCTGTGTTCAGCTGCAAATTTAGATTTAACATTTTTAACAAATAGAGAGCAAAAATGTTTGTATCTATTTATAGTGAGAGGTGTTCCCAGCCGTGGACAGTGCAAAGTATGTTTTCAAAAAAATCTGATGAAAACAGAAAACAAGCAAATTCTCACACTGGATGAAAAATACAAATACTAGAAAACTGTGTTTTTATTTGTTTTACTCGATTTAAACAAATAATATACTATAGAAACTATCTGCTGCTCAAACCTGCTGATGTTGTTAAAAATGTTTCAGTGTGTAAAGTAAGTCATTGATCCTGTCACACAACGAAATCCACCTTCCAACAGCAGAGGAGTCCATCGAACAGAAGATCTTTATTGAGCTGATGTCTGATCAACTTTTGTTCCCTCCACTAAGTTTTGTGTTTAATCTTCCAACCTCGTTCCCTTCTGTCGGTCAGTCATGGTGACAGACTCCGGTTTATAAAAGCTCCTTCAGCAGGAACACAGATGAAACGTTGGCCTGTGTTTTTGCTGCTGCCGGCTGACTCCGGAGGAAACACCTGAACCCTGCAGAGTCACCTGCCACACAGAAACACAGAACAGGACAGAAAGACGCTCCGCTGCTTCCTCAGACATCAAAACCAAAAACAAAACGTGTTTTCTATTTCCGTCAGCGAGCGGAGGAATTACGCTCCAGGGCTCTCATTAGCAAAGCAACATTTTTATGCATGAAGTGTTTTTTTCTGAAACATGCTGCCTGGTTTTTGGGCTGATGGAGGCAGAGCGTTCAGAGACAAACAGAGAGGTGATGGAGGAAGCTGTGGAGGCGGAGCGCGGCTCAGCGAACAGCTGTCAGAGTCATTATGCCATTCGCAAAACCTCTGAGCTCTTTAACAGCTCCTGATATTCTGTTTGCATAAAACATCTCAAACATCTGCATCTTTGCCAAACTACAGGCTCTGTGGACGTCTCAACAACATCCGTTAACATGAGCTTTGAGTCAAACATTCGGGATCCCCACAGGACGAATCCTGATCCCCGTCTTCATGTGGCGCCACCAACAAGTCAATCCTTACAACAAAGTCTGAGTTAATATTCTGTAGCTAACAATTTTAGCTTCTTTGCATGCTAATATAGTAATTGTACAATGTTTGCCTGGTTACATTATCACTGTAGCATGCTAACAAGCTAACATGCTCAATGTTGCAGACTAAATACGCTGTCACCTAATTTTAGCATGCTAATCGGCTAAAAGTACTATTCTAAATATCAGCAAAAACAAAACGCCCAGTGGTTGTACTTCTATGCTAATATACACAGTATATTATTATATATGATATTAGCAACAGAAAAAGGAAGTGAAACTTGAAAGTTTCGGTTGTATTTGTCCATTTTCACAAATGCTGTTTTCTTCTTTGGAAGAATTCACATTATTTTTAAAATCACTTCATTTATACTAAAAATTTTACAGATATTTAAACCAGCTCAGTTTCTGCTTCTCCATGTGATTATTATGTGATGATAAAGTGCATATTTGTGATTTTAAGAGTGTTGGTTGGACAAAAGAAGGAATTTGAAGCTGACGAACTATTAACTACATTTTTTTTCACTATTTTCAGACATTTAATAAAGATGATTAATCGATTAATTGAGAAAATACTCAGCAGATTAACCGATAATGAAAACAATCATTAGTCGCAGCCCCTAACAGACCCTGATGACAGTAAAAAGTACATTCACGCCGTGTCAGTAGAGCAGAAAACCTCCTGTTATTATTCACACATTTCCACTTCCAATTCCAAGATGGCAGTCCTCACACTGTCCTCGCGCTGTCCTCGCACTGTCCTCACGCTGTCCTCACGCTGTCCTCGCACTGTCCTCACGCTGTCCTCGCACTGTCCTCACGCTGTCCTCACGCTGTCCTCACGCTGTCCTCGCACTGTCCTCACGCTGTCCTCACGCTGTCCTCGCACTGTCCTCACGCTGTCCTCACACCGACTAAAAGGACATGAACTGTTTTTAATTGTGATACCTGTTTGTAGGTTCGTTAACGTTTGAAACCAGATACTAACAAACAGGGAAGTGCACAGCTCCTGTTTAATGACCAGAAGTGACTGAATTATATTTAATATTGATGCAGCAGGCTGCTGACTCTGCGTCAGAGTTACAACCAGCAGGCCGACATGAGCAGCTTCTCCCACTCAGCTGATTATTTACGATATTTAGGACATGAACGTGAATCAACTTCTCGAGGTTTGCCTCTGTTCCTGGCCCAAACTGCGGTGGCAGCCAGAGCGCTCGCTGCTCGCCGGTCCAGCTGCTGTGACTCTCAGCGACCTGTTTCTGCTTTTACTTCCAGATAATGACCAGAGGAGACATTTTATCAGCAGACTGAATCAGCTTCAGTTCCTCTCTGGATAAATATTTAGACTTTCACTGCAGATCTCTCAGAAACACTCGGAGCCTCCAGTTTCACACCACATTAGAAACTATTTAAAGTGCGCTCACCTCAGCTTCACTTCCTCTTTTCACATTAAGACTGATGTTTTGTCAGAGCAGCTGCAGTCTGATAAATGTGTGTTTTCTCTGCAGCGCTCTGCTGCTTCGTTAATGACAGCGTTCATCATTTTGACCCTCTGATGTGTCGTCATTTATCGTCTTCACCAGAGGGGGCGGCGGTGAAGACGAACCTGTTCAGACAGGAAGTGTCACATGATGCTCAGAGAACCTGTTTCTAATGTTCAGATGTAACCTGGCTTAAAATTAAACTGCAAAATCTCCATTTTACCAATAAACCCGTTAATGTGTCCAAAGACTTTATTTCTATTCCATCTATTTTTGTCCCAAAAACAGAAATAAAGTAAGTGGACGGCGACATACAGTGTGTTGCCCAGTAAATATAATACAGTAAAGAAGGAAAGTGAATAGATAATAAACAAATTTAAGTTTAAGTTTCTACCGTGAATATAAAGTAGATAAACTTTAAAGCTTTAAAGCCATTATTTAACAAACCTGGTGAGATTGATTAACTGATGATACTGATGTTCATCTCCAGAAATTCCTCCTCTGAACTTCATCTCACCACTTTGTTTGTTTTTGTTTTAACAAAATGTGTCTTGAAGGCTGAAAAGAAGCTTTGTGTCGACCCAGAGAGGTAAAAACTGAATCTGCTTCAAAACCATAAAACTGCTGCAGGAGACGACAGCAGAGCGATTAAACAGCTTTATGTGTCATGTGGTGAATCCTGTGTGATGGTTTCTGTCAGCGTCTCTGAAGCAGGAGGCTGTTTGGACCAATCAGCTGACAGTGAACAGCACAGTAACAGCCACAGTTTTACCTGCTTCAGAGGTTTATGTGGACGTCTGCTGCTAAAACCTGTTAAAGCATCCAGGAGGATCGCTGTGGAAGTGAGACTGTCTGTAACTGTCTGTCTGTCTGTCTGTCTGTCTGTCTGTCTGTCTGTCTGTCTGTCTGCAGGTAAAGGTGACGTGTTTGGCGACGTGTTCTGGAAGGAGATGACGTTGGCGCAGTCCTGCGCTAACGTGCGAGCGTTGACCTACTGCGACCTCCACATCATCAAACGAGACGCGCTGCAGAAAGTTCTGGAGTTTTACTCCGCCTTCGCAAACCACTTCGCCAGAAACCTGTTGCTCACCTACAACCTGAGGAAGAGGGTGAGTCAGCACTCCTCCTCCTCACACGCTCACTTAACTGGAACAGATTCACTTCATATTTTTACTCCAGATTGTCCTGCAGAAAGCAGCAGCATCCCTCATTATTCTGTCCTCTGTCTTTTTGTTGTGAGAGAAAGAAATAAGTTGATAAAAGAGACATTTTATGAAACTGGGACTGAATAAAACACCAAACACAACATGGAGGAACATGGATGTGTGTGTGTGTCGTCAGCTGTTCACACTGAAGACTTTACATAAGCTGCTTTGTTCTCAGCTCCGCCTCCACAGAGCAGGTGTGATGTCAGCTCAGCCAACAGTGTGGAGGTGGATGATGACAGACCGCTGAGTTCACACCTCAGCTGATGCTGCAGTTCAGTCACGCTCACTTTAACCCTTCAATTCAGCTCATTTAGGCTGAAGAGAACAAAAACACAAAAACTGCCTGTTTGACGCATTTAATCCTGAACAAAGTCAGCTGATCGTGGCAGCCATCTCCTCCATCCTGTGCCTGTAGTTTCCCTCCTGCCTGTCGGCGTACTGCAGTCTGGACAGATGCTCACATCACTGAAAAAAGAAGACAGGAAAAGGAGTCCCATATTAATGAAACCCTCTCTGATGCTGTTACAGCCTCTTGTCACATGTTGCAAATATCAGAGGGATGTTTCCTTCTCGGATTATTTCATTCGAATGTTTCGACTCCTAAAAGTGCCTTCACATTGTGATTTTGGGCTGTCTGAGACAAAAGTTGTCGATCGGGAGAGAAACTGTCCAGAACAGTGCTGCTACATCTCACTGTGGCTGCAAACCAACCAACCACAATATGACACAAAATAGTTCAGAATACACAGGCTAGAGCAACATTTTTATTTTATTTACTATCAGTTTATAAGAAAAAACACACACAAACTAAAACGATGGCGGTGAAGCGAAAAAGCAAAA
>NTHP01000144.1:1037161-1063293 GCA_003416845.1 Oplegnathus fasciatus
CATGTGTGACCCGGGTCCTGACCCCCATGTGTGACCCGGGTCCTGACCCCCATGTGTGACCCGGGTCCTGACCCCCATGTGTGACCCGGGTCCTGACCTAAAGGCTCATTGATAATGTTTGTGTGCACAGCAAGAAAACATGTGAAACAAAAAACATACATTTTTTAAAACTGACCTTAAATAGTAACCTGGAATTACTACTGAGACAAATTTCAAACGGTCACTCGAGTCCGTACAGTGACTCGTTATAAAGAGAACACCAGCGCTGCCTGCTTAATCCATCCATCCATTATCTATACCGCTTATCCTTAGAGGGTCGTGGGGGCCTGGAGCCGATCCCAGCTGCATTGGGGCGAGAGGCGGGGTCCACCCTGGAGGTCGGCAGTCACTCACAGGGCCGACATATAGAGACAGACAAACACTCACACTCACATTCACATTTCACATTGTGAAAACACCTGACGAGTGACACCTGCTCGGAGCTGACAGGTCAACACACTCTCAGCATGTACTTCTACTCGCACCGTGTCAGATGTCGGACAGACAGGAAAAAGCTCAGAGACCTCAGAACCAATAAGAGATGCTACTCAGTGTCCAGTTTATTAGGTACACCCAGCTAACACTAATGCAGGCTAACAGTCCTCTAATAAATCCAGTTCAGCCTCTACCACCGCTGTACATGAGGACACCTCAGCAGCCTGTCGTTATCGACTGAGTTATCAGATTCTGTTTCTGTGGGTTTCTCAGTCTTTTAATAAGCTTTAAATGAGGAAGTAACACACTGAGCTGATAGAAGCTGCTGATTCAGTGTCAGTTCACTTTGTCGATTCGCTGATGAAGATTTGTTTGAACACGAACTGTCGAGTGAGATGATGAGTGTCTGTTTCAGAAGGTTTCAGGCTTCAGTTTTTCAGATGGTTGAACCACCTTTGTTGCCTTTGTTGAGATGTAATAATACTAACCCATCAAGAAGTCACCCTTCATTTTATTATGTTGTTGTCTATTCTTGCCCCTCTTGGCCCCTGGCCCTGGTGTGGGGACCCACCCCCACCCCCACCCCCCTCTGCTGTTGAACCAAAGACAGAATCACATCATCAGTCAGTGTCACGCTGGTTTGTCTATTTTAGCGCCTGAGATTATTTTTTCTTCACACGAGCACAGCACCAGCCAGAAGTTTAAGATTATTTCAGTCATTTTCCAAAACCAGTAAATCAAGTGTTTTGAACATACTGAATATTCCAGATACAAAAGGAAAACTGCACTGAATATATCAGACTGACACTAAGTGACTGTTCAGACAGATGTTTGTCAGTGTCATGAGGAAACAAAATTAACCCCAGATCAGCTGCGTTTATGCGTCTTTAAGGTTTAAATGGACTAAATGATTCGACAAAGATGTTTTATATAAAGAGACTTTCTGCTCAGATGAAAACAAACATGGAGAGCTTGGAATTAAGACGGGTTATAAAATACTGTGATGTTGGCTGTCAGCTGCTCTCTCTCTCTCCTGGTTAGTTTTACAGCCTCTCTCTCTCTCTCTCTCTCTGCTGTAAATCGATGTGAAAGCCATCGTGTCCTGTTCTGCTTGGCTGTGCAATAATGATGCTGGTGAAGAGAAATGACCTGCCAGGGCAGTTCTCACCTCCAAACCCTCCGACTGCAGCTGAGAGCTGCTTCTCAACACAGGCAACAACTGACCTCATCACATTTTTAGTCTCATGGTGGTGAGATAAATTCATTTTCCCCCATTTTGTCTTTAATTTCCTACAAAGGTTCTCTACAGTAGTATCAAGAAAATACGGACATCTTTCCTTTGAGTCTTTGTTTTAGACATCAGTCCACTCTCCCACTACACGCCTGTTTCTGGTTCACCATTGGAAAGCTTTTTTTTTTTTAATTATTTTTTTGGTATTTTTTGCCTTTATTGGACAGTGACAGTGAAGAGGCAGACAGGAAACAGGGGAGAGAGAGACGGGTATGACATGCAACAAAGGTCGCCAACCGGAACTGAATCGGCGACAGTTGCAACCATATGGCCATGTGACATGCGCTGCGACCATTCAGCTGCCAAGGCGCTCCTGGAAAGCTTTTAATGTGAAGCAGCGGCAGCAGGAAATATTTGGTTTGCATCAGCAGTAAGTTAACACAGCTGCGACATGGCTCAAGGCAAGTTTATTTATATAGCACATTTCAGCAACAAGGCAATTCAAAGTGCTTCACACAAGACACCAAGAGCATCGAGACAAAGTGCAAAAGAAACCCACCACACGAAGGGGACACTCAAATACGATTAAAAACCGTCACTAAAGAGCCAAGAGAAGAGGAAATAAAAACAAGCTCAAACAGAATAAGACAGGAGTAAAATACAAGAATAAAAGTGACGGTGTAGTATAAATAACCAATCATTATTTGATTATTTGACTGAAAGAGATCAGTAAACAGTGAAATCAGGCAGGAGTGAAACTAAACTCCAAACCACAGAGATTCAGTTAGAGCACAGACACACACTGAAGGAGAAGACACTCACAGGTCGGCGGCGGTCGGTTCTGCTACCAGCCGGCTGTCTACTATCGTGCAGTGGAAACGTGTTCAGCGCGATTACAGCGGAGCGACCCGGGACTGTGTGAACGCAGCGTTAGTTTGGGTTGAACTGTTTGAACAAGGGGTGTTGTGGAAAGCGAGACTTGTCAAGTCGCTGTGGTTGATTTTGCCGTCAGAGATGTTTTTGAAGTGACACTCGCACTCTTCACCACTATGTGACGAATACAACTGCAATGTCCTCACTTTGATTCCAGCCGGGGACATTTGCTGCAGGTCAAACCTCTTTCATTCGATATTTTTATATATAAAACAGTGTGACGATGTGTTGGTGTCTATGGTAGAGAACGATCAGCTGAATCTGCAGCTCCTCTCGGCTTTACAGAGCTTTATAGTTTCAGCTCATTGTTTATCTGTTCTGGTTCACTGTCAGCGCTCTCATAGTGTCGTTTACAGAGAAAAAGATGTAAAAAGCCACCGTACACTACCTGCTGAGCAGCAAACAGCAGACAAACACGCTCAGAGAGCAGCTGGGGAACATAGTGGAGCATTTAGCAGCTAAAGACACAGATATTTCCCTCAGGAGGTGGTGGAGACCAAAAACAGAGCTAAAAGAGAGAATACTGGACTCACATTCATCAGGGGACACAAACACGACTCCACATGAAGGATCATGTTGCTGCTGGATGTGGAAATAAACAACTGTTTGCTAAGTTCAACATGTCAACTTAAAAGGTGATGATGTGTTAGTGTTGTGTTCACTTGTTTCTGCTGAAGTGGACAAAAACATCAGTTATTGCACTTATTTGGTTGTAATAACTGAGTCCTTGCAGACTGCAGAGTTTGTGTGTTTAGTCTCAGTCTCAGAGTGTCGGAGCTGCAGGTATATTGTATATTGAAGAAACAGAAACAGAAGCAGTTGTTGAACATTAGCAGTTCTTTCACGTTCTGTGTTCCTCTGTTCTCATCACCTCTGAGAGCTCTCTGATAGAACCGTCCAGCTGCTGCCGCTCCGTCCACACGATCCAATTTCAGCAGGTCAGGAGCTCGATGATTGGCTCAGGGTTCAACATACTGATGACATCGCTGAGGGGAAAGCCTCGCCGCCGCTCGCTGTCGCTGCAGAATAAAGACACACTCAGCCTCAGCAGAGGTCAGGAGGTCACGTGTAGCCGACGACACCGTTAATGTGCGTTAAAGTCATTCATCTGTCGCTCTGAACACACATCAATTTACAGTCAGGTCAGCTGTAACCTTCACTTCCTGCCTCACCTGGACGACTGACTCACCTGGTTCAGCTTCAGGAGATGATATGTGTCTGTTTTTATATAGATGTGTGTGTGTTTCTCTAGTTCATTTTTACACACACAAGAAAAGATATTCGTCTAAAGGTCTTTAATCTCAAACTATCTGCTCCTTTTTTCTACACTGACGTTTTGATCAAAGCATCAGAAAAAAGGGATTCTTCTTCATTTCTCAGAGCACTGTACAGCACAGAGATGCTTCTTTAATAATACACGACTCGTTTTAACAGCAGAAGCAGTAAATGTTCATTCCACACACTTTCAGATGTGAGTGCTCCATTTGACACTGTTGATCATGCAATTTTAATTGATGGCCTGAAGCTCTGGGTGGTTCTGGTCCAGATCTGGTTCAGATCTTTCTGCGTCACAACAGGAAACATTTCCCTCAGCGTGCATCAGCTGCCTGTTCACTCAGGGCTCAATTAATCAGTTTCTACTGGTGCAAATCCCGTTGTTGTGTCAACTGTCCGTTTTTACATAATGTGGCAAATTACATCATGTGATCTAATGTGTTAAGACAGTAGGGCTGTATTTGGAACCGCGTGAGACATACTACAAATAAACGCAGTATGCAGTATGTACTACATACTACTGTAGCATCCCCTGATGCTCTAAAAAAGGAGAAGTTATAAATGTGGATTTTCATGATTTTCCCAAAGATGAACATTTACCTGACAGATGGGTAACGCCTATCTGATGATTGGAAGGAACCAGATTCACCTGTGTTTTGTCGCATTACTTCACTGCAAATGTAACGTGAGTTGGAGCTCGTTCTATTTCTGTTGCTTTGGAAGCGTAACGGTATCCTTGCTTCAATCAAACTAGGTGCCTTTTCATAAGGCTGACGGTTAACAGTTATTCCAGCGCTTTGCATTGTGGGACACAGTAGGCGAGGTAGACTGGTCCGGTGCATACTGGAGATTTTTTCCGAATCAGTACGACATCTGGGTATTTTTGGCATACTGCAGATTTTGCTTTTGTTTGCATACTGCATACTGCATTTTGGCCAAATCAGTACGTGCTGCTAGTATAGTAGGCGGTTTCGAATACAGCCTAGGACTTTAAAGTAGTGTGGGTGCTCCAGGACTGGAGACTGAAACAAAGTCAAAGGCTGGGACATCTCCACAGTGTGTTAAAGCTATATCAGTGTGATATCCTCCCGTCTCTGTGTGTAAACTCTCTGTTGTGGAGCAGTTTATACTCTGAGAGGAGCTTCAGTAAAACTTGACAGTGACTCACAGCTAATAAGCTACGATAGCTTCCTCTGTTTTTGACTTTCCATTCCCTGGGACTGCTCTGTCGTTTGCTGTTGGTCAACGTTGCAAATTCCTGTGTGAAAGTTCACGTAAGTTCAACTTGACGTCACAGTGATTCCACTGAAATGAATTCATTTTGCCGTTTTAAATTCTGCAGGCCATTTTCTTTTTTTTCTTACATGTCTACACACACAGCCTCAGGACACTACTTCCTGCATTGGTACTGATAGTTTATCGATATTTTCCATTGGTGGTAAATCATGTGCTGGGGAATTGTTGAATTGATTGCTGGTGACACTGGGCTGAGATGCATAAACAACAGCAAAGTAAAACCAAGTGTAAGTGCGGAAGGCATTTATTATAATCACGGACAAAGAAAGAATTACTGTGTAAGACCTTGAATAACTTGACAGCAGTGGTTCACCTCTGACCAGCATCACTGCTGGGTGTGGTCAGAAATGTGCTCTCTTGCACCTGTAAGCCCACCCAACAGTGATGTCACAGTGTCCTGGAGTACACCTGTAACACTGCAGGAAGCTGAGAAGTTAATTCACTGGAGGTCAGCAAAGATTTTCAGGTGCTGTTAAGTTACTCCGTTTCAGAATCAGGTCCATTTTTTAATGGACGTGTCCATTTTGGGTTTTGTCAGAAGAATCTTTTCAGGTCATGTACAGATGTTTGGACCTGTGGGGATGTCTGTCTGGAAGTTGAGTCACATTACTCCTCAGTCTAAGACTTTAAGATATTTGTTTGACAAAGTGAGACCGTTCTGACCGTTTCTCTGGTTTCCTGTCTTTTTACAGATCGTCTTCCGGAAGATCAGTGATGTGAAACGTGAGGAGGAGGAGATGTTGAAGAGGAAGAACGAGGCTCCTCTGAACCTCCCTCCAGATCATCCAGTCCGCCGACTCTTCCAGCGTTTCCGGCAGCAGAGGGAAGCACGGCTCGCGACCGAGCGGGTCGATCATGGCGCCGGTGATGTGGAGAAGGGTGCAGTTCACCTTGAGTCGCCCAGAGGTCCAGAGGTCCTGGCCTCGACCAGTATAGTCATGGTGACCGAGAGCCCAGCCACACCAACCAACTCCTCCACATCCACCGCATCCTCTTCATCTAGGACCTCCAGCCGAGTCATGCTCCATGCTCCCGCCACCCAAAATGGAACCCTGATCGGCTGCAAATCCGCAGAGCCGCCCAAAGCTAAAGGCTGGGGACGATTCAAGGAGTCGGTCGTGAAGGCCGAGTCGTGGAGCAGCGTCTCTAAGGCTGAGTCCATGGAGACACTGCCCGATAGAACTAAGTCTCACAACGAGATGTCCCTCAAGAAAACTGACTCCTGTGACAGCGGCATCACAAAGAGCGACCTCCGTTTGGACAATGTCGGCGGAGCCCGAACGCCGCAGGAGCAAAGCCCAGTCCAGTCTGACGAGAAGAGGGTCTTCTGTCCGATACCGGAGCAGAGCATGCAAGCCTCTTTCCTCGAGCTGAAGCAAGAATTAAGAGGAGACATCAGATCTCTGAACAGTCGCATGGCAGCGCTGGAGGCTCAGCTGGCTGAGATGCTTCGACTTCTCAAATCCAGGAAGTCATCGGGCTCCTTCTTCGAGATCTCGCGGCCCCCTTCCCCGGACTCCGATAAGGACAGCATCTCCTAAACTGGACATGGAGTCTATCCGCGGGAATCGAACTCGACCCGTTCAGTCTCCAGATATCAGAGAAGAGCTTCTGACTACAGTGTGAAGCTGCGCTCTTGGTGGTCGATGATGATGTCACACAGATGACAAAAGCACTTTGTTACGTTCGTAGCATCACTCTGCGAGACGTTACAGACTGATATGAGAATGAGGCTGATTTTTACTTTTATCAGAGACGATAGAAAGAGCCATGACAGTCACGATGGCACCTTTGGTCCTCAGGAGGGTTTCGAGCCTTCAGACCCTCACATGATATCGGCAATAATAACAGATGGCTTTAACGTTGTTGTTTTAAATTGGACTTTGGCACTGTGATGAAGGAAATCGTGTTCTAAGGGTTGATTTGGTGGCTTTGACCTGGTCTCATGAGGTCCACAAAGTCTGTTTAGCTGTTCAGAACCTCCAGATACTGAAAGGTCCGCTCTCATTGGTTGTCTGCCCTCTCAATCAAAAGAAAGTTCACACATTTCAAACTGACAGCGTTGTTTTTGTCATCAAGACTGCTGGAACAAAGAGACGTATCTCGTTGGTTCAAGTGACGGATGGAAGCGATTTCCAAACCTTGAAAACTGACAAAAAGATGATGGTGTCCATGATGTCACCAGTTCCACATGTTATAGGTTGGTTTTTCTGATAGCACTGCTTGACATCATATCAAAGCAATGCTCTGTGACTGGTTGTTAAGAGCGTCAATCAAGTGACAGACTTTCAGTCTAAGTAGGAGGCTGCTGAACTCGTTAAAGAACATTGTGCACCAGACTTTCAGCTGATGGTTTGGTTCAGTGAGACAGGCTAACTGATCAGATTAACTGACATTAGCACTATTTTCCTTTGAGAATTTGGGGTTTATTTCAGAACAGGCGACAGAATGTCTCCACGTTCATGCAGACTAAACACTGTGTGTGCAGACTTCAGTTGAAGTCTCTGACGTTTGGGATCGGTAGCGTTTTTATATCCAGAATGAATGTGAAAGATTTAAAGCAGCACAGTGAAAATGAGGCGCTAAATGCGTCTGATGTTGATGTTTAATTCCTGCACAGAGCTGGACATTTGACTGGTTAGTCTGGATTTTTAGTTTTTATAAAAAACATAAGTGTATGCACGTTTCCATGTTGATGAGTTTTCAGCTCTGAATGGAGCTCATGGTAACAGTAATCTGATTGCTTCAGCGTAAAAGATGTTGGATGGTTATAACCCTGATATCTACGGCTGCCTAAATGCATCTGAATTCAAGTGGAATATTTTCAGGTCTTAACTCATTGTACATACTCTTTGATTCAGGTGTTCTTAAGAGTTCATTTAGACCTGACATCCAATCACCGGCCTTTTAATTTACACCTGGTATTAAGAAGCATTTGGGTTTTCGTCCATTCTTCTCGCATTGTGATTAGATCTCAATCTGCAAATTAGGTGGGCGGGGCTAACAGGCCTGTCGGTAAACATGTCCGGTGAAGAGAAGCAGTGCGGGACACTGAGGAACCGCCATGATGTTTGAAGCTGAGCAGACACTGTGTGTTTTTATTAATCTTGTATGTTGTGTTAACTCACACTACACGTTTTTATCAGCCTTTCTGCAGAGCGTCAGTTTTATATCACAGCAGTCTCCGTCAACACCACAGCTTTAACCACAACATGTAAAATACTACTAATATGAAAACAAGCTCACTCAGTTAATGATGGATCTTTTGACAGCAGCCATGTTGGCGAATCGGACCGTGGTGCTGCTCAAACAGCCGAGCAAAATTTCTGACCTGCCAGAAATTCATCCAATCGTCCATCAGACAGATCTTTGATCGTTCAGGTGATTAATGAGATGTTGTGACCTCAAACTGAACGTCAAAGAGCAACTGATCTGGCAGAAATTCATCCCAATTCTAAAATTGGCGACCAATTTGGGGCTAAAACCTGTACAGTGTCTGCCCAGCTTAAGGCGAGGGTCATGTGGCAGACAGAGACAGAGATATTTTTGGTAGCCTTGCTAACTAAGCTAACAGTACTTGTACAGGCAAAGGTAATCAGAGGCAGTGGAGTAGCTTTCTAGCATTAGAGCTAGCTCGGCTACTCTCGTCAGTCATGTGACCCACGTCTTTTACATCGTAGCTTTCCCTGGAGAGTCTCCTGAAGCAGTGCTGCTGTATGGGCTCTTATTTTTCCTTGTTAAGGAAGGAATCATGCGTAGCTTTTATTTTGACAGGCCGCTTCAGATAGCAGGAAGTCAGGTTTTTTTGGGGGGAGCGGATATTTTTCTGTCCAAACTGTACAGATGTTATTTACACTTGCTGAGACCTGATCACATTGTGAACCAGATCACTTCCAGATGATTTACACCTGCATTAACATGAGGTTTTCCTGATCCAGATCAGATCAGATGTTCAGACCATATTCTAGTTCTCCATTGGTGACCAACACCAGTTCATTGGTTTTACCTTTTGGTCTGAAGAGTGGAAACATCTTCATGTCAAACCCTCTGCCTGCATTTCCTGTTTTTGTTTTTGCTTGGCCCAGTATGGATGCTTTCAGCAGAGGCCGTCACGTCTGGAAACGAGCATCAGTCCCGAGCTGTAAGATTGTGGACCCGCTTCGGGGTGAGTCCGTCTGTATTATCCACTCATGGTCCTGATGATTATATGATCATGATTATAAAGGAGTGAATTACAGGACACTGTAAACAGTAATGTTACTTTCCTGCAGCCTGTCCTCTCACTCCTCGTACTCTACTATCATACTATATTTATGTCGTATAAAACATGCATCAGATTCAGTGTTGGCTCAGTTAATTATGTGAAACGGCTGTTTAGCCACCAGAGGGCCCTGAAACTAAGATGTCCTCTGTTTCATAATTTATTTAAAGATAGACTCCCTGATTTTCTCATGTCACCCAGAACTGGAGTTGAATTCTGTTGGAACTCCATTAACAATTAAAGCTGCATTAACTGATATTTGACCACTAGGGGGCAGAAGGACAAACAAACATTGTGTCATTCTGTGTAGAAAGGCAGATACTAAGTCACTGGTGTGATTGGCTCATCGGCACCAAACTTCTGTGTTGGAGGTAGGGCTGGGCGATATATCGGATATATTCTTCAAATATCTATTAATGTGCGATATGGCAGATGACCATATCGTCGTATTCGATTTTTCAGTGTTTCCGCTGGTCACAGCAAATCGCAAAAGAAAACGAAATGTTATACAATCAATCTCTTACTCTACCCGCGGCTTCTAGCTCCACAGCTCCGAACCATATATAGACCTCCGGTTTTAGGCTATTTTAATTGACTTTAGTCTGACTCGTAGCTGCTGACTAGCTTTTCACAGTCTGGACCAACTCTGCTGTGAAGAGAACAAGACGACGCCGTAGTATCGTTACATAAACTGAGACTTTTTATTTCTTTTCTGTGGCAGCAAACACAACACACAGCCTGTCAGTAACGATTATACTGCAACCTGAGATTATCTACACACTTTATGGCTGAATAAAGTAACGTAACAACCCGTCATAGCATGAACTTTTCTGTGGCCGGTCCTTCTCTCACACACCGGGGGAGACTCACTTTCACAACAAACCCGCTAGACTACGTCACACACGGGTTAGCACGAGTCCACCTTCCTTAAAGGGGAAGGCTACGGGGCGTCTGTCAACACTGCTGAACCGGATTGTAAAATCAGAACACTACGAGGCTTCATACTAAAACATCATCAGATATACTTAGAAAACAGAGGGGATTAGAAATGAAGACCGAAGCCTAAAATATGGAGATATTATTTATAAGCCATATCGCTCAGCTCTGGTTGGAGGTGAGTGTTAGTTGGAGCCTCTTCTGGCAGAGACGTCGTGTCTCTCCTCAGATTTTTGCCTCTTTGTTGTGATTTCTTTGTTTCATTAGTTCTCCGGTGCGTCGCTGTTGGTCCTGGAAGATGATGTTTCCTCTCCAGATGTCGCTGGTTGTGCCTCTGAAGGCTCAGCGAGAACAGCGACAACAGACTTGTAGCAACCAAACTACCTGTAGTGCAAACATGATGAGGTCTCCATGTTTTCACCTCTGGACAGATGTTGTCCACCGAACAGCGACAGCAGCGATTGTTGATCCGTCTGTTGTTATTTGTTCACTCCGTTCGCTGGCAGACTGTGTTGAAGCAAACTGTAACGGAGCAGACGTCATGTCCCGTTTTTTTGTCTACATGGCTCGCCACTTCTTCCTCGGACTTTGGCGTCTTCATCTGTGCCTCCATCAGAGTTTCTCTTCTCTTTCAAACACGACTGGTTTCACTCGCCTCTCCGTCCTCTGGGCAGCTGGTCAGGTTTACACCCAACACATCTCGTCAGTTATGTTGAAGACATGTCGACTAATCTGACGGCCCGTCACAGACGCATTTATAACAGCAAGCAGCGAGATTTCAGACCAATATCGATTAATTTGACTTCCTCTGTGGTTGATCACCTTGAGCACCACAACACCCACTGGCCTGTTCGACACCACAGTCTGTGTAAAGTCTTCTGTATTTGTCTCTGAGGTCTCTCGCAGGTTTCTGAAGAAATGAGTTCGACTTTACTGCTCGTCACCATCTTTGTCAGCGACTGAAAATCCTGATATGGCCAAAGAGCTGAGACAAGATGAGCAGCAACCATCATTTAAATATTAATATCTCCTTAATGGTATATTAATTCTGAAAGTCTGCACTCAGACTGAAATCAGAAGAAGTGAAATAATCTCCTGAGAGCTGAACCTGTTGTGTAAAAACTGTTGAGTTTGTGTTTGTTGAGGTTTTCCAATTCACTTCAGTGCAATCAGTGTTTTTCTGCCTGTAGTGGAGCCGAAGCAAAAAATTATGTCAGGTGTTGACATGGTCACAAAGCACTGTGTGACGTATATTTCGCCATCTTCGTGTGTCCGCGAGGGTCTGAAACTAACGAATGTAGCACAAACAGAATGGCGTCCGAGTTCATTTGGAGTTTGTCCGACTCCAACTAAAGCTGTTTACTCCCTGAACTGTCCTGACGACATTTAAATGCAGGTTTTAGGAGAACCAGATGGATAATATAGAAAATGTCCTGTTTTCTTTCCCCGAAGCTTTAAGTTGAGCATCATCTGCAAACATGATAACAGACTAAACGTTACCTCATCTACAAATACTGTCGAATCCGTTCACAACTGAAAACTTCAGCAGTAAAATCGTCTTGAGCTTCACGACACATTCACCGCTTTACTCCTACTAATCAGAGGAAATGTAACCCGTCATTTAAAAATGTCAGAAGACAGAAGATAGTCTGAGATGTACGTTTGTCTTGACTTTGGTATCTTGTGTATCCTGTGTAGGTGTGATATAATATAGCGTCATAATATGCAATTATTGCCATGTATGCTGTTTGTACTGAGAGGCTGGCTGCTGTTTGTGGTACTTTGTGTTACTCACGCTGTCCCACGAGCACCGCCGGTGTCGACACTGATGCACTTTGGTCGTCTGTGGTCCCTGCATGACGCTGCTGAAAGCTGATTTTCGTTTAAGGAAAGGCTGAGCTGACTTTGCCTTGCTTCTTCAATATCTCGGAGGACTTTAGGTTTCGTTCTCTCCAAACTTTACTACCTTCTGCTGTCGGTCACATGTATGTAACGACCGCCGTCTGTGCATGAAGAGCACCTCAGTGTTGAAATGGTACAACGTCTTTATCGATATCACGTATGCACTGTTTTGGACAACTTGGAGGAAAAAGCTTGAGAGAAAACGTAAGAAAACTTAACAGATATATATTCTTAATTCTGTTCTTCACTTATTGTCAAGAATGAAAACTGTATCAGCACAAAGAGTATTTATAAAAAAATCACATCAAATGTCAACAATAAATGATTTTATACTTTGTACTTTTTATATCTTCGTTTGTTCGTCCGTTATAAAAGAACTTTCTGACATCAAGTCATTGATTTATTGAAACTGCTCAAACCCTGACAGTAAAACAGGTCGGTTGTCAGAGTGATTTCTGACCTGCCACCTTTGTGATTCAGGTTTGTTTAGTTTCGACAACTAAAACTAGGTGATAACGTTTAGAGAGAGATCACAGTTACTCTGGTCTAACGTAATAATATCTGAAATCTGTCAGTCTGGTTACTGTCTCGTGTGTCTGACTCAGACACAGTTTTTCACCACTAGCAGCGCTGTGGAGGACGTTTCATACTCCACTGATCGTTACATTACGCTGATGTACATGATTGACGGGAGGCGGTGACACACAAGGCACGCCAACAAAAGCAGTGAAGAAGAAGAAGTAAACATGAAGGTGAACAGTTCAGGATTTAAAATAGTTTTAAAAATTGTCTTTGCAAATGTTTTTATGAGGAAGGAAAAAACATCCAACATGTTTGTTGGACTTCACACTGAAACACAGAATGCAGAAAACTCCACACGGGGCCTTTTAGTAAAAATAGCAACACCACGAAGTAAACCTGCTGTTACTATCGGGCAGTTTAATAACAGTGCATCATATTATAAGATGACTGTGTGTTTTCTATGTAAAATAATATATGCACAGTACAGCGTAAAATAGAAATACAAGCACCTCAAAATATATAATACTTCCACTTTCACTTCAGGTTCAGGTTTTAGACGCGAGGCGGTCTGAGCTCGTGCTGCACACACAACATGCAGCCACAACACAAAGAACGTAACTTACAGTTAACTAATCAGTACTGTTGCTATGGTTACCTGCAGGTTAACCTACCTTGAACTCGAGCCCGATTTGGTTAAACTGTTTTTGATTTGTCCCCCTGCCAGCCAATCAGAAACCAGTACTGGGTGTGGTCATGATTTAACTATTATTGATTATGATTAAAGATAAATCTGTGACCCAAACATGAGTCTCTTCAGGACACTTATTATTATTATTATTATTATTATTATTAACGTCTCCTCCTCCCTGTACAAACCTGCACATCCCTCTGGTCACACATGAATACACACTTTCATGTACACAAACACACAAATATGAAATATCTTTGTTAGTTCTGCATCAAATTGTGTTTGTCTTTGTTTTCGTACATTTCTGTCTGATTTGTCACATTTTGTCCCTTTGCACTAATATAGAAAATACATACAGGGGAGGGGAGGGGAGGGGAGGGGGGAGGGGGTCAAGGTTGTTTTTATCAAATCATTTCTGTTCGAATTCTTTGAATCAGTTTAAATCTCTGAACTCGTGTCGCTGCTTCTCCTGCTGGATCTTTTCCAAACCAACAGGGAATCCCTGAACCTCCCCATCGCAAAAAAACCCTGCTCTCTGCAGAGCCGGCAGCTCCCTCCTCCCTTCTCCCTCCTTTCTCCTCCTCCTCCTCATTTGATGTTCTGCATTGCAGTGCCAGCCCTCCTCCCCCCTCCTCCCCCTCCTCTCTTCCTCCAGGTTGATCTCTGCAGCAGCGAACAAACAGCAGGGCGATCCTCTCAGTCTGAGTCTAAACATGCCTGCACAGCCTCACCCCTCCTCCCTCCTCCTCCTCCTCCCCCCTCCTCCTCTGCGTCTCTCTGTGTTCTCCTGATGCCACAGCGCCCTCTACAGAGCAGACATCACATTACAGCTGCCTCATCAGGTCCTGCAGGTTTTATCTTCGTCATCAACATCAATTTCATTCCCACCGGAACCGAAAAGAAGAATTATAAATCATTTCAACGTGCTGCTGAATAAAAAACACACAGAAACTGCAGTTTTTAAGGTTTCAGACAGATTTTAAAGTTCCTAAGTTCAGTTAAGATGTAGAATTTTAAATCAGCATGTTTCTTAAACACACACACGTATTTGGGAAAGAAACACTGATTCATTCTTGACTTTCTTCACCTTCAGTGTTTCACTGGAAAAAAGAGTAAGTAACCTTGAGTTCAGAATATTTTCCCTCAGCTGAAAACTTCAGAGGAAAACTCCCCGATGAAAAATCATATTCATAAAAGTTCAAAGTTTCTCCTACAAGCAGCTTTAATCCTTCACATTTGAACAATATTTAATAAGAAACACGTGTTTCTGTTAAAGATCTCGGGTTGTCGAGGAGCTCTGACTCTACTGTATGCAGTACATTTACTCTAGTACTGTACTTCACGTTGTACTAGACATCGGTACTTTTACTCCACTACTATTTGACAGTTCGCAAGTTTGGAATCAGCTGTTATATTGATGTTTTTCTTCTTTCCTTCAAAAACAGCTGTTTTAACACAGATCAAGACGATTGAATTCAGACACCAAATGTTTTGCTTACATGTTTTGGGCCCAAAAGAAGAAGAATGAAATGATTAAAACTTCCATTTAGTCAATGAAAGAGGACTTTCTACAACCTAAAAGCATGAAAACCATTCAGAGATAAAGAGATATAAAGATATTCAGAGAGTCGTCCTCTCAGACATCTGACTGAACCCAATCAAGCTTCTGTGGCAGCGACTCCAAACTTCTGAACGGTCGTTACAGATTTTAACTAAACGTGATTCATTTCAAACTTCTGCTTTGTTAAAGACGAACTACCCAACAGTGTGTAACAGGCCGAGGCTACAGTATGAAAGCTCTGCTGACACGTTAATAATACTATACTGATGGAGGGATGATTATGGCATTATGGTACTTTTACTGCTGATACTACATGAAGCTTTTACTGAAGTAACACTTTGACAGCAGACCAGAGTGTTTTCACAGAGCGGTGTAAGCGAAGGACCTGAGGACTTCTTCCCAACAGACTTCACCGTGTTCCCAGATGTCAGCGATCACTTTGGTGAGTATCACTGACTCATGACACGATATAATAAACCTGAACTGTCTGTTTAAATAGCTCGCTGTATCTCTGCGTGCTGCTTGTAGCTGAAGTAAAGGTGAAAGTCCACCTTAACAAAATAAAAGCTGGCATGGGTCAACTCACAACCACACATGGAGGACGCAAACTAGTAGAGACAAATGGAGGCCTGGACAGTAAGACAAACTTTCATAGCGGAGGAACTCCTCTGATTTTCCACCTCAGTGTGTTTCCAGGTGTTTCCAGGTGTTTCCAGGTGTTGGGGAGTTCTACTGCACATGTTTTAAAAGTAGTATAAAGCCTTCAGAGTCTCCAGAGGGAGCTGCGTGAAGTCTGATAAATGTCCTCAAGTGTACCAGCACCCCAACATCTGATTCACATCTCATTTTCACAGTGGACAGAACTGTAAGTGAAGAATTACTTAAAAGTAGAAACACCACAGTGTAGAAGTACTCTAGTGTACTACTAGTATTAATATATACTTAAAGTACCAAGTAAGTACCAGTAAAAGTACTCATTTCAGAATAATATATATTATATTATTGGATAACAATTATTGATGCACTGATGTGTTATAATATAATGTGTGTGTATGTATATATATATATATGAAATGTATATTTATACTTATACCAGTGGGTGCCGGGCGTCATGGCAACAGGTGCAGTCTGCTCCCTGATTGGCTGAGTGTCCTGGGATCACCCGTTGCCGTTTGCAGTCAGAAGTGCTGAGTGGACCCTCCTTTTTAAAGCCCCACCCGGCGGTTCATGGCCTCCTATTATTTAGCAGGTTTGTTTTTGCGTCCTGGCTGAACCTTCTAGTGCGAGAGGAAAAAAGTGCAGCGGGGATCATATATGTGCCTCTGCAGGGACGCCGGGGGCATAACCTAACAAATGTGTGGGGTCAATTGGTAAGGACTGCTTTCTGTTGTGTTCCTTGTGCGGAGGTAGGGAGTGGAGGTAGAGTACTGCTAAGTTGTGTGCCGAGGTGAAGGGTGGAGGTGATGGAGAGCTTGGATCTGGATAACATGGACCGGGACTCCATGTCCCACTTTTAAAACTGTTAAACTCGATAGATTTCAGAGCCTCGCAGCGAGAACTTGGACTCGACTTTATGAATTTAAGGTGTGTCTGTCGGGGCCGTAAAGATCTGCACTGAAAAACAACTTAGTGGTACTTCTACTCTCTGACGTGTTTGTGAAAATAAACTTCTCACCTGGATTACTAAGTTTTGGGATGAATGGTTCTTTTCATGCTGAAACAGACAGAAGGGAGCGTTGGTGACGTTGCTGGTGATGGTCTGCCAGCTTGTTTGTTAGGTGACTCAGATATTAAGAGTGAGCTCCTCTCGCTAGCTGCTACAGGCCGGACGGACCAGGACAATGTCAAAGTTACCTGCTTCCTCTGACTCTCAGGACGTCGGCGACCGGTCAGTAACAGAAAACAACAAAGATGTCTGCTGTGGAGGAGGAGGAGGAGGAGGAGGAAGAGGAGGAGGAGGTAGGCTTGGGTAGTGAAAAACTACTTGGATGACATTAGAGAACCTGACAAGACAAACAACAGGGGGAAGAAAACAGCTGCCAAAGCAGGATGGTGTGATTTATAACAAAGAAGGTAAGGTACTGAAACTGCTTTATTAGATGGATCTGCAAAGGAAACAAAAACTGCAGAGGAAGAAGACCAGGACACAAAACGAGACAAAACAAGAGAAGAAAAGACAACAAGATGAGACAAAAGAAGAATGACGACAAAACGAGGGAGACTAAAGAGTGAAAGGTAAAGTCAAGGTCAGCAAGACACCAAAGGAGCCCTCTTTGATCCTGAACGGAGCCTGAAGAGGATTTAAAGATGGCAGCTGGTCCTCACGTGGACGAGAAGAAAACAAACTTATTAAAGTGGAGACACATCTGAAGGAGCAGTTGAGAAGAAAAAGCTAAACCAGAGTTAATCACATGAGGATAATGAGGAGGGTGAGGGCTAAAGGGAGGCAGGGGTGAGGGGGGGAGCAGGGTCAGCTACACAAACAATGTTACCCTCGGTACATTTAACATCGAGCCCCGCGGGCGACAACAATGGCGTCAGCACGGCCCTCCACGTCTACACGTTGCTAGATTTCTCTCTGGCTGGTTTCAGCGCTCGAACAGCACAAAGTCCAAACAATCGAGAGGTTTTTCACTTTTCCGTCGCGCTCAGCAGGTCACGACTCGTATAAAGACACAAAGCCGGCAGCTGCTCGCCGCTGCTGGTTAAAGGCTCTTTGTCAAGAATGTGAAGCCGGCGTCTGAAGGAGGCGAAAAACGTTTGCTATGGTGCTTCGGTGAGGAGTGTTACTGGTTGAGGTACTGTCCTGCTTTCTAATCCAGGCTTTATCAGGCGATGCTGCAGCACGAGGGAGAAGCTGCTCTGTGAGGTGTGATTGGTCGGCTGGTTCTTGGCCACGAGGCGTCGGATCAAAAGTTAGAAGATAAAATGGAAGTGACGTGGACACAAGGACAAAACACAAATCTGCATTTTCTGTTGTTGCTCCGATTCTTTATTTTACGAATACTTTGGTGTAAAATATCACATTTAGCATCAGTTAATTAGTAGAATCTTGTGATCATGGATTCAGTTACATGTATGAAGATTTGCTGCCTTCGTCTGTGTTCGACAGTAAATCAGATATCGGTGGAACAAAACGAGCCCGTCAGGACGTCACTTTGAGCTCTGGGATGTTGAGATGAGCGTTTTTTAGTTTATTACGTTTTATAGACCAAATGACTAAATTTAATGCTTCCATCATTTCATACATTACTTCCTCACATGATAGTAAATTCAATCATTTTTGGGTTCGGATGTTTTGTTGGACGTGTGATGACGTCACTTTGTGCTGATGAGCATTTTTCACTATTTTCTGGTGATTTACAGAGAAAATAACTTCCAGATTCATCGATAATGAAATTAATCATTAGTTCTTTTCATGACGGTCACACAGCTGCAAAATGAAGAACGACGTCTCGATGCTAACCATGCTAATGATGCTAACAAACCTCACGACCCGCAGATCGGTTTGGTTTGTCGTCCATCTTATTAAAGGATAATTCCAGTTTATTACAACTTGTTTTTATAGTTTTCCCCATTATTTAAGATATTATTGGACTCATCAAAGTAATTGTGACAACTGAGATCTGAACATCACTATAGAGAAGTCTGAAGTTGAGGCAGGAAGTGGGTCTGTTACCTGTAACCTGAGGTTTGTTTCCAACCTGTCGGAGCAGAAAGTTTGCAGGGTTGAAGGATGTGTGGACTAATAAACATGTCACACCTTCTGATCTATTGGAAAAGATCTCACTGTGGGATAGAAAGTTGTTTCCACGGTTACATCCAGCTGGTGTCTCTGGTCTTCAGATTAACAGTCACTGAAGGTTCATCTGTTTCTGCATGTTTCAGCCTGTTTAGTACAGTTCACCAGTTAGCCACTGGTTTCCATTCCTTTCTCTCTGCAGAGACACGTTCTTTAGAGGCGACGACATCTTAATGCGATGCTGTTTCTCTGTTTTCTGCTCACATTGTGTTCTCAGTGTTCTCCGTCACAGATGGTTTCAGGTTCTAACACTAAGCAGACTTTTAGTTTTCTTCACTGTTTGCCAGGTGAAGTATTCTGTCTGAACATGACGAGTTCGTCCCAGAAAAGACAGGAACAGATCTGTAATCTGTGATCCAGTTTCCAGACTTCAGCTGCTGGTGGAGTCTGTTTGGTTTGTCTGTTGGAGAGAAGATGGAGTACTTGTTCAAATATCAACCACGTTAACGTGAGGCAGTGAGACTTCAGGCTGATCTACACCTGGAAGCGTTCAGTACGTTATCAGGCTGCATGTGTGGAGAAAGTCAGGACTTTAATATAAATCTTACCATGTTAGCATGCTAACATTAGCTAATTAGCAGTAAACAGAGTCCAGCTGAGGCTGATGGGAAGGTCTGTAGTTCTGCAGGTGTTTGGTCAGAAACCAAAGTATTGGACACATTATCATGTTGACCTGATGATGGCGCTCGATGAAAAGTCAGAGGATCAATAAAGTTCTTACAGTTCATCGTGAGAGGAACATGAACGTCTGAACCACACTGATCACAATCCATCCAACAGCTGTTCAGACTTTTCTCTGTAAACCATACGTGTGCACCTCATGGTGGCGCTAGAGAAGAAGTCAGAAGATCACCAAAAATCATGAGGACTCATCCTCCGGGCACCACTGATGTCTGTAGCAAAATTCACAGCAATCCATCCCATAGTTGTTGAGACGTGTCAGTCTGGTCCAAGGGGTGGTTCGACCAATATAACCGCCCGTTAGGGAGGCTTAAAAAAACAAATCCACATTCAGTTACATTTTAAAATGTGTGATTTTGAAGTAGAACCTGAATTCACTTATCTGCTTTATTGGACAGCAGTGAAATCACCTGAAATGTTGGTGTGTTTTTTACTGGACTGTGAGGTCTTTATGTTATCTTTGTGGACTTAATAACCAGACAGGATTCTGTGGTCCTGGCTTTAACTGTCTTTAACTGGTTTCCTGCAGGTTTCCCAAGGGGACGCTACTGAGAAGCTGGCTCACCAAGTCGCGGCCCAGGTTGCTGCTGCTGATCGCAGGGTTGAAGAGGCCTCAGGTGACCCTCATGAGGAGGAAAAGGATGAAGCGCACAAAAGTAGCAAAGGCCACGTAAGCGGTAAATATGGCTTATGTTGCATGGAGGAATGCCGAACCCCGCCATCAACGAAAACACAGGAAGTGGTTAGAGATCATGAACACAGCAGAAACGTTATAGCATCAGACACACCGAGCTGGACTGCAGATTACTATAAAATACTGATTCTTAACTAGAGGAATCATCGGTCAGGTTTCATTCAAACTGTGTGTGTTGTTGTCGGCAGACTGTTTTTATTTTAGTTTGATTCTTCATCACATCGATTTCAAAACTGAAATGACTGTTTTAAGGTTTTGTTTTGAGCCGACTCCCTGACTAACCAACACCGTCCTTTTATTATCACCTCACTGTTTACCCAACACTGTCCTGTTCGTATTTAACTCACTTGCAGTAGCAGATCTGTTTTGTAAGAAACGTAATGCTGCCCAGTTTAGACTAACTTACGGCCGAAATCGTCTGCGGACGTCTTTAGTGTAGAAACCGACCGAATCATCTACAGCTGACAAATGTGGGATCATTAATGGTTTTATTTCATGTTTCACTTCATGAGAGGAAAGGCTTCAAAGATGAGGACTCTCCTGAGGACCAACTGTATCTCAGGAAAGTCTTTTTCCAAAAACGGCTTTTTATATATTTAACCAAAACCAACATCTTTCCCGAACTTTAACAAAGTGTTGTAGTCACCCAAACCTCACTCCACGTTCAACCAGGTGCCATCTGTACAGTCTTTGAAGGAATTCCTTTGGTTTTAACGGGGTTTTGTGTTCAGCTTTTGGTTGATTAGAAAAGTTCTGTAATCTTCAACATTTCACGTCGTTTCCTTTATTACCTTTTTGTCTGTTTGGATTTTCTTGTTGTCTCTGTTCAGTGAAAGTGACCAAAGAAAATAATCTGTGTGAAAAGACAAAGTCTGATGAGGTCCATCAAAAACCCAACGTTCCCTCTCTTCCAGAACCTGCAGCCGGATGCCCCACTTCACCTGAGTCCATAACGGAGAGGATCTGCTCGATAGATATGGAAGACAAAGTAAAGGAAGACCTGTGTGTTGGATCTTTGCCCCAGCAACGAACTAAAATCCAGGAACCACAAAACAGAGTGAAGCCAGAGGACGTACCACAGAGATTGAGACCTCCAGACTAATCCGGATTACACCCAGACCTGGACTACCAGCTTCACCCCCTTTCTTCAAATATACCTCTGTTTTGGCTCATTAGACTGTAATGACTGTAGCTTGTATATCATTCCTCACCAAAGACAAACTGTTGGTAGAACAAACCCAGCGCTCCCTGTGTTCTTAGTTCAGACTCTTCCAGGTTTCCAGGTCCATGTGTTTGAGTCTCAGAAGAATCCAAACCAGCTGCTGATTAAACTCTGACGGGACGCCAACGCCTGCCTCACATTCTTCTGTCAGATCAAAACTTAACACGTAGCTCGCCTCAACACAATACGAAGCTTTACACGACTTACACCAAGAAATGTGACCGTTTAACATTCAAGCCTTGATGAGATGGAAATCTGTAAAGATTCAGACACTGCAACTAAAACACAAGGTTTCTAATCGTGGCACCGTTCGCAGTAGAAACAGACACAAATTAGCGTAATTATCCGTGCTGTCTTGGTGGGACATGCACTCGAGGAACTCGAAGTCCTTAATGGACCAAATGAGACACTTTGCAGTCTGGATCTCCTAGGTTTTAATCAAACTTCATGTTTTGTTTTTATTTCATTTTATTTTTCATAAAGTAGGTAGAATAAGTTTTGGAACAAAACGCCTCATTTTCTGTCTGTACGTGATCGTAGCCACACCACCGGCTCAAACGATGGCGTGTCTGGAGAAATTAGCTTCATGTGGGCTGATTGGACGTTGACTGATCATATTCTCTTACAAGCCTCAGGAAATGAAGGTTTGTGATACGTTCTTCTTCCTGGGTCAAATAAGTTTCCGCTGCTTTTTACAACAGCAGCTACATCTCTGAAAATTGTACACAAATTTAAATGGCATCTACTCGAAAACATCCTTTTACAAGTAATTGAGTAAGAATTTCGTTGGCTGAGGAAGGTCCCGGTCAGAAATATCACCAGAGCAGAGAGATTAGTGAGAACAGGGATGTGATTGTGTGCTTAAAAAATGTTTGATTTATTTGAAGTAATTATGTGTAGGAAATAAGTTATTAAATAAAATAGAGACACATTTTTCTTTTTGAGCAAGTGGAGTCTTTAGAGTCCCATTTTGTTATTTTAGCTAAATAACTTCAGCAATTTATGTTAAACGCCCACATCAGAATCATTTTAGAGTTTCACAGCTAGCTAAGCCAGACAGTGCCGACGGCCCGCCAGCCGTCACCTTCAGTGTTGTGGTGCTTTTCTTACCAACTAGTTTAAATTTCTCCAGATTCGCACACTCCGAGGCGTACGTGTGGTTGTGATATTAGTCCACATCTTGTCATGGTGGATGTATGGCTTCATATGGTCACTTTGCTATGATGGATTCAAAACAAATAAATAAATAAAAAACCACATCCAACATGTTGACAGCTGAATCTAACGTGGTAACACTTTATATTAAGTTCTCTGTAGTTTTTACTGCCTGTCTTTAACATTTAGAGAAGGACCAAGATTAAAGGATTTAAGGATGAATCTCCATTTCAGGCCATTTTTAAATCTTCATAGCGACATACATCAAGGAAACCTAATCTCTGTTAACCGCTATCGACTTGCTGTAAAAAGTGATATCAGAAAATAAACTACTGACTTAATATAAAGTGTCACCGAATATTTATATTGATTTATATAAAATGAATTGATGTGTAATCCACCAACACATTTCTGGATATATTCACTCTTGCTGTGATTTTATTCACTATTTGTTTTGTTGAAAAGTCCGTTCTGCTACTGACTGAGAATCAGAACCAAACTTTCAGATAGTTTAAATAAAGTTCTGGGAGCTTATTTAGAAATTCTGCACGTCCAGCTGCCAAGCTAAGCATCTGTTTCTCATTATACCGTTAGCATAAAGCAGGTTCAAGCTAACTGCTAATGCTACAGATTAACACCAGTTAATGGCACTAACATCTATTCTGCCGATGAAACTGAGAAATATAACAACATGTAAACTGAAGCTGTGACTGTCAGATGTATAAAATTCGTTTGGGCAGAATGAACTGACGGAGACAACGATGATGATGGCTAACGTTATCTATATAATTCATTTCATCACACTTTTGTATTTCGTTGGTTCAGAGCTGTTAACTGCCCACACCACCACCAGTTCACGTGAAAATGTGCTCGTGTGTTGACACGACAACATTCGTTAGCTGATGCTAAGCTAAACTTCACTGTCACTTTTAAAAAAGTTGTTTTAATGAATGAGGACTAACACATAATTCACCAACATGAATCTGAATGGACCGACAGCCTAACCCTAAACTACACTGTAGAATAAACACCTTTTCATTCGTGGTGCCTCTCACAAGCTAACGTTAAAGTGACAGCCCTGTCGCTAACCAAAGCTAGCTACACTACGATGAGTTAGGATTGTTTGTGATGATGAGTAAATGTATGAAGTTACTATGTGACGTGTGGTAGAAGTAAAGCATCAGTAACTGTGATGGAGGGGCTGTGGGGAGTGCTCATTGTTCCGACGGCCCAACAGTCCGAAAATGTCTCGCTGGACCGACAGCCCGTTATGTCGAAAACAAATTCCCATTGCTCCGACGGCCCATTTATCCGAAAATACACACTCTCCCTGTGGGGGGGTGGCGGGGGTGTAACTGTCGGACAGATGGGCTGTCGGAACAATGGCACCATGGATGTATTATATTATCTGGATACCGGATCCCAAGATGGCGCCTATTCAATCCAATAGAATTGCTCGCCTGTTGCATCCGCCAACAAAGTTTCTAGCTTCCAGGTTTACTTCCCGGGTATGCGGCCCACTGAATATGCGCAGTAGTGTTACTCCCATCATGCCTCTGGCCCAGCCCACCTGTGAGAACACGTAAACCCACAGCGGTGACGTCATTTGGGAAAGTTTTACAAAGATTAAACCTCCGTGGTTTAAAAATATACGATACAAAGAGTAATAACTGACCTTGTTTACAGCTGGAGGTGTCCTGTCAGCAGTTTTACACACGTCTCTTTTACAGTGGTGGTCTATGAGGAAAATGATGGTCTATGAGGAAAATGATGGTCTATGGGGAAAATAATGGTCTATGGGGAAAATGCTTTTTGGGCCGCAGGAGGATTTTTCATTGCAATACCGCGGGTGGCCACTGGGAAAAAAATTGGAAGCAAGACTGAGCAGCGGCGCCGTATCCAGTTCTTATAATACATTCATGCATGGCACCTGGGAAACAACCAACTAGCTAACTATGCTACCAGTTTCTGTCTGTACATCTTACTGTAGCTTTACAGTAGCAGGCAGCTAACTGGCTAAACGACGCTACTAGATGCTTATCATGTTGGTGTTACTAAATTATTACTTCTTACCATTTTACAAGGTTTTTACAGAATGTGAAAGTCAGCCTGCTAACAGGCTAACATGCTAGCTAGACGTTTTGGAAGGGAAAACGATAACAAACGCTTCAGGTGTTTTCTCGTTGCCGCTCTCAGTAAATCTGCGCTGTTTAACTGTCGACTGCTTGTTTCAACTGTCACGTCATTTTTAAGACATTCTGGTTCCCACTCGCCTTCCATCGAGTGTTAAACTGAACACTGGGGGGAAATCTCGTTTCATCTAATTCTACCACTGATTATTAGAGCTTCCTCTATTCTGCACTGCTTTATTTGTTCAGGTGATTCTGATGTTTTGATAAAACTGGCTAGCTGTACATAGCTTAGCATCCCAGCATGTCATGACTTTGTGAAGCAAAAAGTCAACACCTGCCAAATAGCTCAAGTTTTATGAATTTCACACGTGGAATTCAAAAATCCCCGAAGTTTCAGTAGAGACTGATTGTGATATTGTCCACTGAACTTTCATAACTTTAAGATGTTAGTTTCATGATAACTGCAGTGAAATGTAGAAAGCAGCCTTGGTTTGATCATGAAAATGTGTTTTGATTGAATCTCTGAATAGGTGCATTTAGTAAATTAGTTTATAATGAATTTAAAAACATCACGACTTCAGTTTTTGTTTTGACAAATGATAAAATCAGCATCGTTATTTCAAGTTTCATGACTTTTTCTTTAAACCCAACGACATTTTAAAGATGTTCAACCCTATTTTTGTGTGACTGTGACCCCCCCCAAACAACAAACAACATGATCGAGGCGGTACATGTAACACTGGTTATGATTATAGCAGTGATAGTAGCAGGCAGCAGTAAACGCAGGGCTCGTAATGTTCATGAGAAAAGTGATTTTTGTGAAACGCCACAGAAACCTCGTTAAGATGTTACGCTTAACGAGCTTCTGGTGTGTGAAGAAACTCTCCACCTGATTGGCTGATTTGACCCGTTAGCAGATGACGTAATGAAATTAGTCTGTTAACTTCTGTATTTAATATTTAGATTTCACGATTTTATAAATTAACTTCACATCCTTTACAGTATTTTACAATGTTGATTTTTCAGGAGGTGATTGGCACTTTAAATTAAGACTTCCTGAAACGTCCGGTCAGCTGTTGAACATCCTCATCTGTCCGTCACTGATGAAGAGCAGTTTCTACTTTGCAGTCAGTTTCTGTTGAATGTTTTTGTATCGCAGCAGCTCCTGGTCTGAAACTGACGGCTTGAAGTTTTCTAGCGCTGCAGAGAAATCCTCAACGGAGAGGGGGACAGGAGAGTCCTCCGAGTCCAGACCTGAGAGAGAGCGAGGTGGTAGAGAGAGTTACAGTATGAATGGAGACAGACGAGCCTCGACCGCACGTCAGCACTGAAACATGTCGATTTTTGTTCAGATTTTATTTAAAATA
>NTHP01000144.1:1070435-1095419 GCA_003416845.1 Oplegnathus fasciatus
AGAGTTAACCAGCAGCAGGGTCAGAGTTAACCAGCAGGGTCAGAGTTAACCAGCAGGTTAGAGTTAACCAGCAGGGTCAGAGTTAACCAGCAGGTTAGAGTTAACCAGCATTGACATGACATATTATTGCCTTATATGGCTGACGTGATGATGAGGAGGAGTTCTGATCTCTGACTCGTCACAGTAAATCAGTTTTAGAGGCTTGTTCTGGATCTCATCACCTTGGGGGCTCCGATGGCCGTGGACTGGGCATCCTGCAGGGTGTCCAGGGCGGAGGTGAAGTCCTGGTTCAGGATGGTCACTCCACTGGAGCACAGATCCTCCTCCTGCCGGCCACCACTGGACACACAGCAGGACTTAGAAACCAGCCAATATACAGTATACACACATACACACACATGTACACACACATGTACACACACGTACACACACACGTACACACATGTACACACACATATACACACACATGTACACACACGTACACACACGTACACACACATATACACACACATGTACACACACATGTACACACACATATACACACACATGTACACACACATATACACACACATGTACACAGTATATAATGTTTGACCATAGCAATCGGCTTCATACTCAGAAGTCAGAAGTTTCACAAGCGTTTTATATTTCCAGAGTGAAAGACGTGACGAGAGAGGAGACCGTAAAATACTGAAAAACTGATTCAAGATTCAAAAGACACTGACTCAGGACCAGTCCAGGAAAAACACGGTGGAACCTGCTATAAAATGATTGACAGGTCTTTTAATACAACGACTCTGTTTCAGTGATGTTTGGTTGTTTCCATCAGTAATGTTTGTAAACACACAGTCACATGATCAGATGGTTTCAGTTCTGATTGGTTGAGAAACTGTTCACCTTTATTTTTAAACCAACTGAACTCACATTAGTCAGTTTTGTTGTTCTGTTATATTCTAAACACTCAAATTGAGATTTTATATTCAATTGTTTGTTGACGCTGGCGGGTCCACCTGTCCGTCATCAGCTGAGGTGAGACAGCCCTTTAAAATGTCTTCTTATTGGTCTTTAGTCTCACCTGCTGTGGATCAGCCTCCTGCAGGCAGATCTACCAGCCTCGACCAGCAGAGCACTCAGGTCCCCCAACACAAAACCCTGAGGAGGAGGAGGAGGAGGAGGAGGAGGAGAAATCCTTGTTACTGAATACACTCACTGTCAGGTTTTCACTCCCTGAAGAGGTCTGGATCCAGACTGTCTACTCTCTGATGTCTGAACAGAGACGTACTGCAGTGAGTTTGGAGAGTCTCTCCAGGTTGACGTCCCTCCCCAGGTGAAGGTCTCGGCTCAGGCTGACCAGCATGGAGCGCCGCTGCTCCTCAGTGGGACTTTCTAACGCCACCTGGTGGACAAATGCCGCCATGAGACCCGCAGACAGCTCCCGAGGTCTGGAGACCGTCGCCACCACCACCACACTGAAACACACAGACCAGCGCGTTACATTTCCTCTGAGCTGAGAGTCCTGCGGGTCCTACGGTCTGCTGGGTTCATCTCAAACAAACAGCAGCTCAGTGAGCACGTGCAGAAGCTCCTTCTTACTGCTGCATCCTCAGACTGGACATGATGATCCAGGACAGGAACAACGCTGGTGAGCTGGAGAGTCACCTGACATGATAACACACATCTGACTGTATAACACATATTTAGGAGGTGACTAGTTAACTGTTTCAACCTTCAACAGCCGATATGATCGCTGATAACACCTCACTCACAGCCTCAATTTAACTTCAATTAAAACCACTAATGAACTTTTAATCAGCTTCAGCAGCAGCTCTGTGAGCTCAGGGTCAAATGATGGCGGTCTAAGGAACTTCCTGTCACTAACTGTTGGAGAATAAGACCTCTCTCTGATCTGACTGGCTCTGAATATATTCAGTATCATCAGTATTGTGTCGCCGTGTCAACCCACTCTTTATGCCTCAAAGATAAAATAAAGTTACAAACAAAAAGCAGGAAACAGGAAAGAGCCGAACACAAAATGTTGACACAAAGCTGGACAGGACTGTCCACAAACTTTTGACCATATAGTGTATCTGTCACTAGCTACCAAACTGTAGAAACTGGTGAACCCGTCCCTCCCACCTGCAGCCAGATTACTGTATGGGGGTTGGAGGCAGTCAGTGACCTGGTGGGGGCGCTGTGGAGCAGCTGGCAGAGCGCCGCCTGGACTCTGCCGTCCTCCTCGGCGCCACCTCGAGGTCTGAGCAGGAGCTGCAGGTTCCTGAGCAGCAGGACGCACGGCTGCAGGGCGTCGGCCCGCTGAAACACCGACGTCAGCTTCACCTCCGAGGCGGCAGGAGTGTCAGCGCACACACTCACACAGTCCACCTGCACACAGGTAACAACAGGAAGTGTAACCGTAACATAACAGCACACACACACACACACACACACACACACACACACACACTATAAGAGGACTGTGTCAGAGTTCAGCAGTCGTACCTTCAGCAGGTGGAGGTTCAGTCTGCGACTCGCCGCGCTGACCGCCGTCACTTTGCCACTTCCTGCAGGACCATGAAGGAGGACGGTGCAACCAGACAGAGAGCTGCTACGACCACACAGAACAGACATCACTGATCACGTACAGTCCTACAGTCACACTTCCTGTCACAGCTCCCAGCAGACAGGTGAGTTACCTGTGGTGCAGGTGTGGGAGGATGATGCTGCTGATGAGCTCCACGGTCCTGCTGAGGCCTGGAGGAGACAGACTGCTCCACAGAGACGCTCCCTCCACAGAGCAGCAGGGGACGGGGCTGTTGGTGGACGCTCGCTGAGGAGACACCGAAACTGTCAGAGACACACGAGCTGCACGATTCACCACGATAACACCACGATCTGGATTCAGGTCTCTATGTGATCTCGTTTACACGTGATTCTGCCGTGTCTGCAGCAGTGGGCAGATCTACTGCATCAAAACTAACGCACCTAATCTGGAGGAAGAACAAATAAATGCATCCACCCACAGTTCTGACAAAACTGTTGTAAAAACTTCAGGCTGCTGTGTGGAACAGGATTTAAAGATGACGACCTCTGACGTTACATATCTGTATAACCACCTGAAACATCACTGAAATCACCATCATCCGACCAGATAACGGTCATACATGAGGCTGACAGTTATGTCATCAGTGATCTGTAATGACTTTATCATGAACAGTCCGAGTCTATAGACTGAGAGGATCTCTGAGGTTCACACAGGACTGGACCAGGCTCCTAAAAGCTGGATCAAGCCTCAGTGTTTTGGGGCGCAGGATGCATCTGGCTTCAGGTGAGCTGAGCATCATTTTTTAAACACAAACAGGAAAACATTTTTCAAAAGAGCAGAGAACACTTTTAGTTGATGAGCCGTCGTTCAGGAGCTCATGATCTCGTTGCTTTTACTGTCGGCAGCAATGCTTTTTTTTGTTTTGTTAAAACAATGTTCCTAAGAGTCGAAAAATCAGGATTCATGCAGCCCTAACTGACACACGACAGGCTGGGGTCAGGGGTCAAAGGTCACCATGTAGAGTGAGGTGTGCAGTCTGTCAGCCAGGTGAGCTCCTCCTCCTCCTCCTTCTTCTTCTTCTTCTTCTTCTCTCTCTGCAGATGGACACACCTTCTGCACTCTGAAGAACAGCACTGGACACCTGGCAGAGGTCAAAGGTCACACAGACTCATCGTCACCCGGCAGGTCGACACATCAACAGTGAAAGAATTTAAATAATTTACTGTTTATTGATCACAGGGATGATTGAACCACCTCCTGTGCTTCAGATTAACAGATGAACTGCTCTAAAGAAATCTGACATCAGGACTGTGAGACTGACAGGAAGTACCTCGCAGCACACGGCCTGATGAAAGTCCACCACTGAAACCTCGCATCTCTGATAAACTCGCTGCTGACTGTGAGCCGCAACTTTTATTTTACAAAACTGACAGCGAGGAGAAGAAAAAGGCTGAAAAACAACGTTACTGACAGTTTTTCTAAATAAATACGAGCGCCACAAAAACACAAACTGGATGATTTTATCTTCCGACTGTCGACACAAACCTCGGTGCAGTCAGCTGTGACATCACTCCAACAAACTCCTATCACGGCCTGTTTCCACGCTGCAACTCGCTGACGCTGCACAACAGCAGACCGAGCCGTGATCAGGTTTCCACGGCAGCATCAGGACCGGACTGTCTCTTACTGTGACGACGAGCTGTCCTACGGGAAACTATTCACTCCATGTCCTCAACACAAGACCTGCCTGCAGCTGCTCACAGCTCAGGGTGGATACTCCACCACCCTCCACTTCTGAATACAACGGCGTGAGTACAGGTTGTCTTTATATGTTGTTTTAGAAGTATCATAAGGCCAACATGTTTGTACCTGTGGATTCCCTCTGAACTGTTCTCCAGCAGGTCTGGATGGTTTTCAGCTGGAACTGTCAAGATGTCTCCCTGTGAAACCAGTCTGCACAGAGAGAGAGGACAAACTGATATACAGTATATATATATAATATATTATGTATGTATATATATATATATATATATATGTGTATATATATATATACATATATATATGTATATATATATATATTAGACAGACAGACAGATATCATGTAAACTGATCCAATAGTTGTCAAAACACATTAGTCTCAATGACGTGTCTCAAATCCAGACTACACACTAATTCTAAGCAGGTTCACACAGGAAACAGTTTACTGAAAAATGTCCCACAATGCAACAGGAGAAATGGAAGAGTTGCCCACAGCTGCAAAACATTCAAATAAATAGTAAATGGCGGTGACACAGATCAAGAAAGATCCCACGAACGAAAAATAAAAAATGATATTCCTGAAGTTTAACTGAAGCGTCACGATGCAGCAGCAGCTGTTATTCCTCGTTCATCAGCAGTAATGATCATAATAAATACACATGCAGTCAGTGTGCACGAGCTCACCTGGGCGTGCCGAAGTGATCAGACAGCAGGTCGTCGTAGCAGCTCGGGTTGTTGTACAGCGGAGACACGACCGGCTGGATGTGAAGCTCGCCGGCGAACGGTGGAGAAGCTGAGCGACAGAAAGTGTCAGAGCGACGCCCGCCGGGCTCCGGAGGAGACGGCCTCCACCTCTGAGACAAAACAACAAGAGCTCATGATGAGGAGACAACTCGCTGACCAATCAGTGTCTAATCTGGTGTGTGTGTGTGTGTGTGTGTGTGTAGTACTGTGTATCATGTGTGTGTGTGTGTGTGTGTAGTATTGTGTATTATGTGTGTGTGTGTGTGTGTAGTATTGTGTATTTTGTGTGTGACCTTCATCCTCAGTGTGCAGCTGTTCTCGGGGATCTCGTCTCCTTCAGTCATGTTGAACCACAGGGTTGTTGATATGAAACCAACTTCATCGTGGTTCTGCAGGTCTGGACTCGGTGTTAAATCCACCACCAGCACAGAGACCAGCCGGTCTCTGCAGACGCCCCCCCTGACCTCGGTCTGACCCGCAGGAGGTCTGGAGGACCCGCCCGGCCTCGACAGCTTCACCCACTCCTGGTTAAACAGCCCCAGCCTGAGAAGCAGCTGTTTGCTCACAAACACACAGCTGTCCACGTCCACAGCGGCTCCCTGCTGACCTCTGACCCCGAGCCATCGCTGAGGGTCCACCACCCGGACGTCCAGCCTGCACTCCAGCGCCTGCAGGACGCCCGAGAACCCCGAGCCCAGCAGCTTCCTGTTGTCAAGGAGAGATCGCCCCCCTCCGAGGCCGTCTGCATAATGAGCAAAGTCTGACACACACAGCCTGAGCGGCCTGCAGGGCGGGCCGGGTCCTGGGGGGTCCACCGAGTCCCAGCAGTCTGTCAGAACCAGAGAGGTGTCTGCGGTGATCCGTCCCTGTGTTACAGGACTGCAGTCCAGCACCAGCAGCTCCAACAGCTGCTGCTGCGCCCGACAACACACGAAGAAGAGAAACCAGGAAGGGGTCAGGATGAACTACATGAAGACCAAACAGTGACACAGCTCTGATGCTGCAGAGACTGATCGATTAATCAGCTGGCTGATCGACAGAAACTTATGCAGCATCACTTCTGACTGATTGATCATTCTCTCTGGTGGTCTGACTCTTCTGTGACCAGAGCCTGAAGATTTGAGGTTCTGGACTGTTTCAACATCATGTTGGAGAAAAACACACTTTTCACACTTCATTAATATAAATTATTATTATTATCAAAATGTAAAACTAAATCAATCTTAAAACAAAATATACACCTTGATGTTGATGAAGTCTCACCTGTCCCGGGTCCTCTCCCAGCAGGAGCCGGGGCAGCAGCAGCGGGTCTCCCTGCCGGGCCAGCAGCCACTGTCCCGGGCGGCAGAGCTCCAGCAGCCCGCCGGTGAACTGCTCAGCGGAGGCCCAGCGGAGGCTCTGCCTGCTGCGGGCTCCCAGCACCACTCTGTCCAGGTTGACCGGCTCCAGAGCCCGGACGGTCCCCGTGCAGCCGAGCCGCTGGAGCCCGTGGTGCCGCAGGAAGAGGCGGCTGGTGAACAGCCGGACCCGGCTCCCGCGCTCGGCTCTGGGGGAGTTTCCTCCGCCGCAGCCCGCAGTCTCCTCCTCGGTGGTCGGGTGAACGCGCAGTAAAATACCCGGCCTCCCGGAGCCCCGGGCCCGCTGCGGGGTGAAGAGGACGGTCGGTGGGTCGGTGTCATTCTGGAACACTGAATCGAGGTGAGACTTTAATATCAAAACATCCAGAGGACTCAGGTGAGCAGGAAAACTCTCCAGACCGCACAACTCCACCTGCGCCGCCATCTTGGAACTGCGTCATGGCCTCCACTTCACCATGGTTTCCGGCGGGTCACCACCGCCACCTGGTGGACGGACCCGAACAACCTCCTAAACCCTGACTCCTAAATATAACAATAATAACAATAATAACAACAATAATAATAATAATAATAATAACAATAATAATAATAATAACAATAATAATAATAATAATAATAATAATAATAATAATAATAATAGTAATTGTAATAATAATAATAAGAAGAAGAACAACAACAACAACAACAACAATAATAATAGTAATAATAACAATAATAATGTTTTCTTCTCTCTTTAGCTCACTGTTAACATCAGCAGATGCCCGTATAATATTTCTATACTGATATTACAGTTTAGTTGACAGTCACTGGGAGGTTACACATGAGGCTCTGTATACTGCTATAACAGCACCACACAGGACTGACAGTGTGGCTGTGTGCCGGGTAGACAACAGTGACTTTATGGAACCTCTGACAGAACTGGTGTTAAGGCTGCTGATATCAGATCTTCACCACACCAGAGACTTGCAGACACCTACTGGGAAAACAGCTTAAACTACAACCACAAACTTCTTCATGAAACACTCTGTGTGTGGGACATGATGAAATGTGACCCCGGACCTCAACAGTAACACATGTACTGGTTCAACATCTGAGTAAGAGCTAGAGCTAGGGACTGAAGTACTTTAAGTGTTAAATGTACACTGAAACCTGAACTATAGTGCCTTCATTTAACGTGTAGGTCACTGATGACATTTAATAAAAGTGTTCTGTTTTCAGTGGGAGAGCAGCCGCTGGTGGTGCTGGAGAGGAAGATGAACGTATTCTTCAGTACTTGACTTATTAAGAATGAGATTAAACGGACACAGTGGAAGCATTTTATCCAGTTTGAATCGTCACACAGTCTGAGCTTCTGCCTTTCTGTATTTTATGATATATGTTACAGAGTGGAAGGAAGTTTAATAAAGTGTCAGCTTTAATTAAATTAGATCACCGTGTTTTGACATTAAAGGATCTTCTTGTATGGATCAGAGGGAATGCACAACAGTGATGCAAAATAATTTCCTTTCGGGGCTCCGTATAAAACAGTGGGGTGGGGTGAATACTTTCACAGGCACTGAAAGTTTAGCCTTTGTTGAGTGTCGTCCCATTGGTCCAATCAACATTTGGACTGGTCTTTATACAGACCTGAGGCCGGTGCCAAGAGAAGATGGACCTGATCTGGACCCGAGACATAGTGGAAAAGTCTGGATCCAGATCAGTTCCTTGGGTTTGCTGGAAACTAGTGAGAAAAGAATGACAAGACGCCCTTCCACATGACCAAGACTTTACTTCACAGCTCAGTGCCCATCGACCCCCTTACAAACACAACATGGGCTCCAACAACCAGCAGAGCTTTGCACTGTCAGCAGAATCCAAGCAGGTATAACTTCCTCTCATGGTTAACCCTGTTTTTCTCATGCGTAAAAAACAGGCATAGTGCCAACACATTGAAACAGAAGGTTAAAGACTTGAAATTTACACTTTGCTTGGCAAGATAAAAAATAAAGATGTCTTTATGGGAAATGATTCTATTATATACAATTCAGAGCATAAACAAAATAAAAAACACCCAGAAAATAGAATGATTAAAGCATGCCCATTGTCACACCATGAGGAGGAGGCGAGCGGCCGAGCGATTTATTTTGTGTTCACATCCAACTCTTCTCTTTATCCAAGACCATAATGAGTACAGGATATAGTTAGGAATCTCTTATCATATTAACATAGTTCGGGCATTCAAACCAGTCCAATTTGATGTTTTTTTTGGCATGTTTATCCCAATAAGGAGGGGAGAACTATATCAAATCATTTAAAGGTACAGATTTTTGTACATGTTGTTTTCCCTCTACAGATTCAATGTATTTGTGATATACTTTACCATGCAATGTGAACCAAGCAGGGTACTGTCAATAGAAGAGTAGTATAGCTGTGGACAAGCTGGGAGTACTGTGTAAGGTGAGAGTCTCTGAAACTGGACTTGTTGGAGGCCATGATTCTCTGCTCCAGAAACCAGTTAAATCGGGGATTGACCAGGGAGCAGCAGACGTATCCATAGCACCATGGCAGCAACGCTCCTGTCAGTCAAGATTACTGGAAGCCCATGAAGATAGTTCAGTAAGCTGTCCTTGGAAAATATAAGAGGTCCGTATACATTAAATGAATTGAAGGAGGTCATTGTAACATCACAGTCTAATATGGAATCAGGTGAGAACCTTTGAGGCGTAGCTTGTCCGAAGACTGATTATACACAAACATGTCTCAGCGATGAGTCTCTTTGTATTATCTAGCGGGCACCGCCTTCTCCCTGGCGTTTGGCTTCCCCTTTGCTGCGCCGGCTGGTTTCGGCCTTGTCCTGGCAGGCGTGGTGCCAGAGGAGGTCTGGGCGGTGGCTTCCTGCGAGGCACTGCGCCGCATGGTTGTTGTAGTCCTGGGCGGTAGCATGGGGACAGTTGGGGCTCGAACCGAGAGGGGCTGCCTGGACGGACACACTCTCTGGGGGGAGGGGCTGTCAGTCCTGCAGTGGGTGGAGCTAAGGCTGCGTCGGGTTCCAAACAGGACTCGCAGGGGCATTCGAGGGCTGCCGGACGGGGCAGGGGCAGCAGAGGGACGGGGACATGAGGAAGAGGACCTGGGTGTGACAGGTTTGGATTTTCGTTGAGTGCTGAGAGTGCTTAGTCCAATTTTCTGATTCCTGTGGACAAAAGAGTAAATTGTAGGTGTTATTTCTTTACATTTCATAGAAATATTTAATCACACTGCTTCGAAATCAAAACTTGTACACACTAAAAGAGAGAAAGAATCATACCCATTAGTGAAGGATGATGCTCCTTTGGTAGTGCTGGAGTCTGGCAAGGAGAGAGGAGAAGGAGCAGCAGCAGCAAGCCCCACTGAAGCCTTCTTTACAGGGGTGACGGGCCTAGGGATCCTGCTCCTGCACTCCTTGGAGCCTTGCTCTTCAGTCGGTTTGAGACGGGAGCTCCTCCTGGATTCGTCCGAGGTATGCGTGTCCTCCTCTGAGCCGGTGGTGGACAGAGTTTCAGAAGCCCTCCTGCGCTCATCGTCCCCAGAGGACAACGATGACGACGTTCCAGAAAGCATCCTCCTCCTCATCCAGCGACCCTGTTGCTTCTGGACCAGCTGGCGGGCCAAGTCCAGCTGCCTGGCCCGCTGCTGAAGCCGAGCCCGAGCCGAGAGGGAGGAGGACTGCTCTGAGCCTGAGTCCTCTTCAGAGATGAGTACTGGGATTCGGCTCCGGATTCTGGGCTTTATGGCAGCTGATCCGGTTGTCTGAAGCTTAGCAGCTTCCTCACTGGATGATGGCTGTTTCTTAGGTTCCTGTGACAGATCTTTATGTTCACGAACTGGTGACATGGCTTCGGGAACAGGCTCCAAAGACTGGGCCAGGACAGTTGATGGACCATTCTCAGTATTGGGGTGTTTGTCAACTGGTGTACTTTGGTCTGGCACGCACTCCTCTGGAGACTCTTCTGTCACTGGTGCCCCCCCCCGCTCATGGGTGTCATCCTCTACAGCTGATGCCTTCACGATGGCCAAGACTTCCCGGTCACTGTCCTTGGCAGAGTGACCGTTGGAAGACATGACATTGAGGTGTGATGTCTCTGCAATATGGATGAAAGTGCGCTCAACTTTGGTGAAGGGTGGTGATGCGGGAGCGATGGGAGTAGAAGGCCTAAGGTCTGACCTGAGAGCAGGGGACAAACGGCCGGTCTCAGAGGGTTCAGGTTGGATCGCCTCCCCGACCAGGAGGCGGTCGTTACGGGATGTGAGGGCACACGGTGTGGCCAATTCACCCTCTAGAATATGATCACCACCAGAGGGAGATTTGCGAGTGTCACCAGGTGAGAAGAGGACAAGGGTTTTGGAAGCGTCCTCCAGGTCAGGGTCTGCATCAGCAGCTGAGGCGTGCTCCCTCTGGCCCCTCTGGTCCTCAGCCATGAGCGTTGAAGGCGCAGCATCCTGGCTACGTTCAGTGCTCTTCTGACTGGCCTCACTGTTGGACTCGCTCTTCGTGACGTCGTCATCCTTTGGCCCTGGAAATTCTGGGACTTCTTCGTCTGGCGTGGCAAAGCTCCGGCGCTGAGGCAAGGTACCGGTTAGCATGACAGTGAGGAAGTCGGCCCTCTTTGCCTGAAGTTGAGGAAGGATGTGGAAATGCTCCTTCTCGTCGCTCTGGCCCTTTGTCCGATAGTCTGGGGAGGGTGGCGACGGGGTGCTCTGCTCCGTGGGCGACAACACCTGGAAACAATGAATCAACAGTTTTTATTACAACTGAATCAACTCAAAACTCATCAGCAGCGTATGGACTCAATCAACATGCATGACCAACGAAACCATATGAGGGGCAGAATTAAAAACTTCTATATTTATTTAGGGTGCACATCACACACACAATGTCTCACCATAGCCGCAACTAAAAAAATGTAAAGAAATTAAACAGCTGAAATAAGATGGTAAAAACAATGGTAACAAATATATCAGTTAAGTTCAAATGCAGTTTCATCAGAGTTTAATAATTAGCATTAATTTCAATGACCTTGTCATTCACTGAATATTTGTTGCCTCCAGTCTTTCATGGAGCCCGCTTTAAAACATAAAGAGATTACACTCGTTGGTTTTGTCACAGTGGGACCAAATGTCCTCCCAGCTTGCTGACGATGTCATAAATTTGAACAGTTGAGTTTTGAAAAATTAACAATGAGCTGGGATGAAATTACGGCATTTGGGAGCACTATGAGAAAATCAGAGAATGTATCTTTAAACGATGAAAACTCACAGTGGTGATGATTTTTTAAATTAAATAATGAAACTGTCACTGCGTTTCTCAAATCACAATTTTCATAGTCAGAGGTTCATAAAGTCAATTTGATGTCATCTTGTTTATGATCAGTAGTCTGATCCTATTGCAGAATGTACTGGGAGTGAAAAGACACTTGTATTGTACCGACAGTATTGTACAGTTTTCAGATGTCAGAAACCCACACAAACCCATGGAAGAGAGTCTTACACTGACCAGGTAAAAACCACTTCCATGATAGCTTGCCAGGTAATGCCTGATGAACAAGTGAACAATGACATTCAGAGATCATCCAATGTTTTTGTTATTTAACGTTTGTTACCTCCCCTCTTATAGCAGTATCAACAATCTTTTTGAAACCAGGGCGATTTTACTTGAGTTATGTAACAAAAAGAATGTTTCAGAGGAAGCTAACGTGTGTGGCGCTGTTTTCACTAACCGTCCCTCAACCAGTAAGAAAGACAGCAGGAACTGATGTATTTGCCCCCAAAACCATTTTAATGTCATTTTGGTTGTACACAAGCTTTTCAAGATTGTCTAGATTACATACATTGATATAAAAGGCACAAAAAAATGCATTGCAGAGTTTATCCTTAGACAGCACGCAGTCTGATATCAGGTGATTTTCAAGTGTTTTCCTTCATAAAGATTCAACATACAGCCTGTACATACATACTAAACCCCGCTAATTATCATGCTATTAGAGATTAACTGCAAACCTAATTACTTTCTACATTTCTGTATATATGTACACAGTTATCATTTGGATTTACAAAAAGTTTAAAATACATGCTTTACCTGTAAATTATACAAGCAGTACTGTACAATCATATAGTGATAGAAAAAAAATGCTTACATGTATTATACACGTGAAAGACACTCACGGATCATCACACTGAACTAACACTGTGAGCTCTTCAATCCTCTTTACCACGACAACAGAAACTCTGCTGTTATTGCAAAAACGTTGAAGGAACACTCAGACATTTAATGAAATACTCTGAGAACTGTGCCGCCAGCTGTGCTGGACACAGTTTCAGCCAGTACACGGATAGGTCCTGGATGTTTTTAGCTTAGCTTAGCACAAACACTGGAAGCAGGGGGTGAACTGCGATCCTAGCTCCCAAAAAATCCACTTCTCAACAACTCTGAAGCTGTATAATATACATGTTGTATATTGTTGAATACACGGATGTACAAATAGAAAATAAAAGATTGATGGACAGCTTCCCCTCAGTGTGCCCAGTAAAGAAATACAGTGAGCCTAGCTTAGCAGAGGCTGGAAGCATGTTAAAACTTCTAGCCAAGCTAAGTTAAAGCTAACATTGGACTACACGTTCCAACAACTCCAAAGCTGTATGACTTACATGTTGTATCTTGTTTTATTGAAGTGTAGAAACAGAAATGTAATGAGACAGTTAGCGTTGGAGCTATTTGTTAACCAACACCCGCTGGGAGCAGTGACTGAACGCAGCAGCTCTAAAGTCCTGAACTCACAGTGGGGTTGTTGGTTTGAGCTCAGTCCGAACTGTCAACTAAACCAGCTGACTACAAAATGGACCGCTGACGAGCTTGTTAGCTAATAAGATTTGTGTAAAGGTAGGAGCTAAGCTAGCAGTTTCCCCCTGCTTCCAGTCTTTGTGCTAAGCTAGGCTAAACACGTCCTCTGTACTGGACACCATCTTCTCCGGGGAAAGTGACTCATTTCAGACTAAGAAGGTTTCTTAAAATATCTGAATGTTCCTTTGTGAATCAACTATTAGTGACACATGAGGTCCAGACGGACCTGATTAACAAACTGGTGAATGCGGCATATGGTCTAAACAAAACTAACGTGGAGACGAGTGTTCACCTCTAAAGACACAATGCAGTTTTGTTCTCTCGACAGAAACATTTATCTGTACAATATCACCCTGTTATTCCATAAAGATAAGCACTAAATATGCAATAAAATGTATGTTTGAGAGGAGCATAATACCATTTTCTTACATTTATATAATTCTAGTGTGTGATTTATGAGGTATAAATGTTTTGTGGCAGACTGTGAAAAAGGTTTGTTAAACTTAACAGTTTTAACAGTTTCTGCTAAATCTGCACTCATCTAGTTTTGAGGACATAAAGGCTTCAAATTCGCAGTATTGTCGATGTGATGGAAATGTCATTTTTGCTATTAATAAAAACCTTCAAAATGTTGATTTTTCAGGGGCTAAGAAAAGTGGCCTAATTTTTACTTTGACCACTGCGCAGAACTGCTGTTTATGTAAATACTGCACTTCTACATATCAGGACTTTCTAATCAACAGAACTGGGATACATTTTCTGGAAATCACTTTACAAGTTACAACTGTAGGTTTAATATTTTCTTGTTTAAATCAGCTGAAACCAAATGAACATATTTTTCTGTTTGCGCAACATGAGTAGCAGCAGTTAGACTAACACCACCCTCCAAACAAAATTCAATTCGACGTGTTCTTACAGCCAAAAAGGGCCTGTGCGCAAAACACAAGCCTGGCAATATGGTCATTTGTTAAAATTCATTAAATGAATAGTTGGAGTCACTGTACAAGTGTTTGCTCACAGCACCATATTGAGCAGCAGTTGGACCTTTGAGAACACATTTTGTTTGGAGTGAACTGCCAGTATTTTTTGATTTGCACTACACATGTAAAGGTTTGAAGGACAATTTCAGCCTTTTTTAGATCCTGGATCTTATTTTTGTTGTTTTGGCCATAATTCCTAGAGACAATAATTAATAAAAAAACAAGTTAACACACTCAAAACACCTTTTCAATAGTTCATTGACCTGCAAAACTGCTTTAAGTTCAGTACGAACCAGTAAGTAGCTCTTCAAAGACCGACTGTTCCTCTGAAATGAGGCTGTTCAATCCAATCGTATTATGACGGATGGGAATTATGTCCAAAACAGCAAAAATGAGACATAAAAGTTACATAAAAAAACATCTCATCCATCCAGAGCTGACGGCTCAAACAGCCACCTGACGCTCATAGAATATTTAGAGAAGTCCTTGATGTTTTAACACCATCATGCATCATGACTTCCTCCACTGGATGTAAATGTTCACATCTACACTGCAGAAGAATAGATGTGATGAAAGATTATGGATTCTGAGACTATCAGGACTGAAAAAGGCTCCAGCTGCTTCTTGTTATTTTAAAATCAGCTCCGGACTCCACAGCTCTGATCCGTGAGTATCCTCTCTAGTTGCGGTGTGAGTTATTTACAAAAGATCACAGACGTTTTTCAGTCAGAGGTGTATATTCACTGTGTTTTTGTTGTAATTACAGTACAGTGCTGTTTTCAGTCATTTTACAGTCAGAGGTGCGTGTCGTACAAACAGTAGATCTCATGCAAAGAGTGGCGACAGTCGGTAAACAGTCTTTTGGTACGACATACCGTCATTAATGCTGCAGATCGTTTTTTTAACCTCAGTGTGTCGTCAGCAGAATAAGCACACTCAAAGCTTTCTACCGCCTCTTTTTAACTGGATGTGGCACCGCGTTCATAGTGACACAGGACAAAACATTGACATGTATCAGTGACAATCTTGTACGGTAGGTGAATCATTTTGCAGGCGTGCAAAATAAAGTTCAGAGTTAGCAGCTAGTCCACTTCATACATTCTCTAAGTGGTTGTAGTGTAACGCTATGCTAAATATAAAACAGGCAGGACGCCCTGAACTCAGCATGAAGCAGCATGAAAACAAAGTCAGGTTGTCTCCTCGTCAGACTGGAGCTGTGATGAGCCTCAGCACAGAGGGACGTGTCCTGCTGAGCTAATGTTAATGCCTCAAGCTTAATGGAACAGCAAGTGGTGCATATTTAGTTCATGTAGCCCTTAACACATTGAGAAAGCAACCGTTTGGCTTTCATTGCACAAAATGGCCGTCCTAGCTCGTCTCATGTAGCCAGATTTTGGAAGTGTACTCCAAAACATTTTTGAACATGTTCAGGAGACACAGCTGCGAATAACATTCAAAGCAACATACCGCAGACTGCTGCTCTGGCATGACGTTAGCAGCGGCCTGATGTTCAACATGGTTTCACAACTCAACACTCAGCCTTCACAATGGCTCGCTGTTCTCCAGTAACATGGTGGCTACCGACCAAAAAACACCTCAAAGAATGTTTGTCGAGTTTCTACTGAAAGCCTCCATCTCTCAAGATGGAACTGGTTTTTTTTAAGGACCAAACGTCTCATTCAAAGAGGAAAATAAAGTTCTATAAAAACTGGAGAAACAAGATTCTGATTCTAGCCAGAGACTTTCTGATGCTATATTTAAACAAGCTCTTGATGTGGTTTTTCTTCCATACCAAATTTAACATGAGGTGAGGTAATCTCACTTCTTTTCAAACAAAGAATTGACTCATGGAATGGTTATTTTTGTGGGGGGGTCATGACACTTTTTCAGCTGCTGGAAGAAATTCCCAATTTTCAAATGTTCAGACGTTTTTCACAGCGTTCAATCACTTTGGGATTTGTTGGATTCTGCATCAAAATCAGGAAGTCTCTCGAAATATCGACGTCTCTGTCAGATCAGATTCCACCTCCTGTCTCTGATACTTCAGCCCTGTGATCAGATTCACAGCTCGGTCACTGGATGTAAGATGTCTGCTGGTTTGATGGGGTTTACTCCGGACTGTTGGATGTTGGTTCTCTCCCACCAAATAAACCACCAAAATACTATTTTTTACACCATTTCAAGGAATCTACCAGGAACAACCATTTTCAAAATGGAGACACGGTAACATACTTTTACTAAAACCAATAAAGAACACAGCATCACCCAGCTTGTTTCCCACTGGCCAACACAACACTGAAACAGACTCTGGCTACATTTACTACGCATGCCCTTATGATACAGCTGTTACTGACTGGAACGTTATTCTATCTCATCGCTTGTGAAAAGGAGAAAATGGCGCGCTCTTCTCTACTGGAGCCATTATGGGACTATAATGGTGGTTTTTGTTTGAAATTCAATGCAGCTGACTTTTTTTAATTTATCTTCATCATTCATGTCAGAGCAGAGTCAGTTTTCAGAACTCTCCCTGGTGGTGAGTTCAAGTCTGCAAGTTGATTTTCACAGAAATGAGCTGAAACCAACAGCTGAAGGAAAATCAATCGATGGTATGATTTAAAAATGTTCAAAAAACATGTAAACCACCAGAGCGTCCATTTAAATAAGTCTCTTTTTTCTGTTATAACACCCCACATTTCACTTATTGCATCTGTGTTTTGCATCCATATAGTGAGAACCCCGGCCCGGCCTGATCCCCCTCTCCGGTCCACTCAGTGATAAAGTGCAACAGTGAAGTCCAGCGGTCAGAAAATAGTGATGGAAGAGGAAGCACGATGGAAATAAGACGGTGATACAACACATGACAAGATGTCAGGAACCAGGAAAACCTCCCCGGAGACCGCTGCAGAATGGATTTCAATACACAACGAAGCTCAGAGTTGTCTGGTCACGTTCGCCGCCTTTTACAAAACAGACAAAACGACTCCACAGATGACTGAAAGGGCAGAAGACGACTCATCCAGTCACCTCCACAACTCTTCATTAGGTCAGCTGGCTCAATCAGAGACAGACAGCCTTCAGAAAAAACACCAAACCCTGAACCAACACGGCAGCCTGAACCATCTGACGGACCTTAAAGTGAAAAAACCCAACATAAAACAAATGTTACTGATTGATCTTCAATCGGCAATCCTGATGAATGAAACAGGATGGACCTCATCCTGTGGAAGACCTGATTTAACTCAAACACAACAGCCAGATGTGGAACGATGCAGATGTGACCAAGAGCCATTAGATCTCCACAACAACCTTCTGTAGCTTTGACCGGTTTCTGAAAGTGTTTCTGAGCTCGTTATCTTGAGATTATGACTTCATTATCTCGTTATCTTGAGACAACAAAGTGCCTTGAACAGTCTGCCGCCTTCCTTTCTCCTCGGTCAGTTTTTTTTGTCTTCAGGCAGCCTGTTATCGTACTAATGCCTTGCTAGCAGCTTTGTGAGGCTGTACTTAGACACAGCTCTGTTGTTAGCTATGCTAACATGCAGGTTTACCATGTTCACCATCTTAGTTTAGTGTGTTAGCTAATCACCAAAGGGAGGGGATCACCGAAGTTATTACAGTTCATCCTGAGGGGAACATGAATGTCTGAACCACATTTCATCACAATCCATCCAACAGCTGTTGAGATATTTCACTCAGAACGACAAATGTGAACCTCATGGTGGCGCCAGAGGAAAAGTCAAGAATAACCAAAGTTATTAAGATTCATCCTCTGGGCACCATGAACAGCTGTAACAGATGTTGAGATATTTCAGTCTGGACCAGAGTGGTGGACCGAGCCACAGACATGTTGAGATAATGAGAAAGTGAAGTCATAATGTCCAGATAAAGTAGAATAATTATTAAGCACCACAGCTGCTCAAACAAGAGATGCAACAAACAGACACGAGGACCTTCTGAACCAACAACAGCCGATAAAACTGTACGATGTCTCCGTACCCATGATGCTCTATGTCATGTTTAACAGCTCGAACCTTCCTACACACTTAGAGCTCCGCCTCCATTTGAGGTCTCATAAAAAGTTTAGTTACACGGGTCCGCGGGCCAACACTGGCCTCGTACACTTTCCTGTCGTGTGGTGGCCTTTAACAGCAAAATACAACATTTCGTAAAATGAATTTTTCAGGAAATAAATCAGAAAGTAGCTAACTAAAATTAGCAACTGCTACATTTAGCAAAGAAGAGTGTCAGAGGTTGTCACAGAAGTTGTGTTTTGTTTTCTTTTTTGTGATTTACAATTTGTTGGCTAGTTTGTTTCGCAAAAATGAGTCTGTTGTGTTAATTTCTTTTGGCTGAACGTTGTCAACTTGTTTTCTTTCTAGTCGTAGTGTTTTTGGAATTTTTAATACATTTTGTTAAACATTTTTATAAAATTAGTCTTGTGATGTCCTTTAATTTGTTTTCTGCTACACTGTCACATTTTGGAGTTTATTTAGTGAAATGTTGTGGGGTTTTATTATGTTGTTTTATGAAATGTCCTTGTGTAATCACTTTTGCTAATTTGTTTTTTCTGCAACGTTGCTGTTTTCTTTTTTTTGTGTGTGAAATATTTGCACTTTATGGCCTCCGTACTTCTACCCAGAGACCCATCACAGTAACAGTTTTTGTCATAAAGGCTTTGATTAGAGATCAAAGTGATGGATCAATTATCACACCTTCCTTTTCACAGAGAAAACTCACACTTCTCTCTTCATACACAACATTTAATGAAGCTGGAATCAGAGCGAGACGTTTGGATCACGGATTTTGTGTCGGTGAAGACGTGTTGCGAAGCGGTGTCGGTGTATTGCTCGGTGGGCGGGATGATCGGAGGGGACACGCCGATTCCAAAGTCTCGGTGCAAAAACTTGATCGCCGGGACGACCTGCATTCCTTGACGATCGCTCCTTCATTTTAGCAGGAAAAGCAGAAAAAAATAAAAATAAATAAATGCACAAATACTGTAAAGCTTAACAGTCTGTTAGCAGCCTCACTCTGTTTCACTTTCCTCTTCTTCACAGAAACAAGAAGGAAATATTCAGTTTCACATTATTTCCTCCAGTTTGCCTCCAGGTCTGTGGCGTGTGCAACGTAAGGTTTGCAGAGAGGCTTTTTACAGTTTATTGCATGGAAAATATTTCCCGTCGTCAGCACTTCTCTTCTTCTTCTGTTCCTCTACTCGAAAAGTAGTTGGTAGAGCTACTTGAGTGTGAATGTGTGTGTGTGTGTGTGTGTGTTCACCAGCTGCTGTGTGCCAGTAATATGGCTTGTTGTGTTCAATTAACATGTGTGGTTATTATCTGGCTCTCAGTTTCATACATGTGTATGTTTGTGTTTGTATATGCAGAGCCGGTCTGAAGTAAACTGAACCACCAGCAAATTACAAACATGAAATCGACCGTTTGTTGACTTGTTGTCTGTTGTTGTTGTTTGTTATGTCGGTATTTAAAGGTACAGTCCTCCCAGCTCACTGGTGATGAGTTTTCAAACAAAGACTCAGGGAGGTTTTATTTAAAGTGTCACTTTGCTCACATTTGAAATCATTTTGACATTTTATTGAGAATGAATCGAATAAATTTCAAAGAGTTACAGATTAATCAATAATGAAATGATTGTTAATTGCTGCCCTTAATATATTAAAGGTCCTCAGTAGGTGATCTACACTTTGTGCAGTCTTTATAGAGTACACTGAATGTGCTGGGACAAGGGGGGTCAAATTCTGCCTCGGGTCCCAAAAATGGTTTGACAGACTCTGCATATATGTGTTTGATATGTGTGTGTGTGTGTTCTGAGTCCGTCTCTCAGTCCTCTCAGCTGCTGTTCTTGTTCATGAGCTTGGCTAACATCTGCTGCAGCTGCGTTCTCGACACGTTCAGGACCGAGTGTCTGCTCCGCGGGCTGCCGGGCGTCGGCAGGGTCCCGGCGTGCCGCCGCCGGACCGAGGCGGTGGTGACGTGGGCGGGGCTGCTCTCGGCCGAGCGGCTCCTCTGGATGAAGCTGCCTCCTCCGTGGGGATACTGCTCCGTCTCCAGGGTGGAGGAAGAGAAGACGTAGGAGGCCAGCCTCCTCAGCTGATTGGGCCGCGGTTGGTGCCTGTCCTCTTCCAACTGCAAACAGACCAATCAGAGAGAGGGAGGGGAGGTTAACGAGCGGAAACAGACTCTATAAAAATAAATGCTTTAATAAATGTTTTCCTACGGCTACGTCCCAACACTCTGATTTGACTTCCTGCCCTCGTCTCCTTCCCCTCCCTGACCAGACGTTAGACAGGTGAGAGCTGATTGGTGCTCTCACACATCTAAAGCCTTCAGCTGATTGGTCAAAGGTTGTGAGGGGAGGAGCCTGGGGACAGAAGCTGGGGGAGTGTTGGTGTAAATCTGTCTACAGCTATAGCTACATCAGATGCTACTAAGAAGCTATGAAAAACTTAACAGGACAGTTGAGCCAATAGACTGTTAGCTGTGTGGGTTGCCAGATTGGTCAGACTAGCACCCCTCTAGCTGGAAAAATGGTGATGAAAATATTTTCCCCCACAAAGAAGCACAAAGTCACCAGCACGAACACTGCACATACTGTATCTCACTAGTCTACAACAGTCTGAGCCTGGACAACTGACAGTTTGAGTTTCTGAAGGAAAAATGACCATTGGAGATGCAAAAAGAAACGGGGAACACAAAAGAGAGATGGAGTCATCAAGCACACAAAACACAGACACACGACGGAGGAAAAAAAGGGAGGAAATATGTCTGAACAGAAGGAAAAGGAAGAGGAGGAACAGAAACTGAGTGAGAGAACAGAGGTAAAGGACTATTCCTAAACTGTGCTTACCCCGAAACATCACTTTATTTCTTCTTGTGTTGTCCCAATGGCACCCTCGCTCTTTTCTCTGTCTCCTCAGGTGAGTCAAACTCGACATACTGTGTACTTTTAAAGCGATTGGGGGCAAAGGCATCAGTAGTTATGTGGAGGGGAAAAGAATTGGAGAGGAGTAAAAAAGAGAATGGCAGTCCTCGATGGTTGGCGGCGGAGCGCTCGCTCTGAGTCTAGCGGTGACAATCGGCACGAAAATAAAAGAAGATCGAAGCTAAAATATCACTAAAAAGGGATTTGTGCACACGTTTCAGCACAGACAAGGCCTTAAATGATAAGATGTTACAGATAAAGTGATATATCAGTGATGATGTAATAACCTGTAAACAGCAGCCACCAAGTATGGAGGACCAAACCTGACTTATTAGTAAATCAATAAATGAGTGCATGAATAAATCAAATGGTCACACGAATGTATAACTGAACTTAAAAGGATAAAGAAAATAAAGAAATTAGGAAAAGAATCAATAAATCACCCATGAAGGAAGTCCTGCTGAAGGAAAGTGAAATATAAATCCTGAGGTGAAAATAAAATATAAAATAAACGTTAAATTCAATGATTCACTTTCATGAAATCAGTTGTGCATATTCAGACTCGTTAGAGGTTAACTCCTAATGATTCTGGTGACCCCCTGACCTTTCCACTAGCGCCACCATCAGGACAAAATTTCACAAGAAATACACAATCACACACACAAAAAAATCAAAATATAATGTCATGAAATGTTCAGATCTCATTCCTGCTCTCCAGAGGATGAACCCTTCTAGCTCCACTACTGGTAAAACTCTGAGAACAGATGAATATAAATGTAAGTATGATAAATAACCAGGATGTTTGTATTTGGCTGTAATGAACTCTGCAGCCTCTAGGGGACGCTGGCAGCACTTTAAACTGTTAGTGTTGTGATCAAATTATCACATTTTTTTTCCTAATTAGACAGGTTTGGTCCTCCATAATAAAGTGCTCACAGATGCTGTTTCATTTGTTTTATATTTGTCCCTTTGTCAGAACCTTTTACTATTTCGTCCTAAAATATCTGTTTAAAACAGTTTAGACGTCTGTTAAAAGCAAACACTGTTTTAATATTTTTATTAGTTTTTATTAGTGTTTATTTATTTTTATTAACTTCATCTTTAATTTACGGAGGCACAGAAGTCCTGAAAGATCTTCTTTTTAATCTTGTGTGCCAACATATTATCTTACGATTACAAAAAAAAATCTTTCAGGACTTTTCAGAAACTCTGACAGGGTTTAGTGATCTGAGAAGTCTTTTCATCTGACAGCAGACACACACACGTCACATTTACAATGACATCTTGTTTTTGTCAGTCGTGTCACGTGTGTGTGTTTAATGATGGTTGAGTGTTTATCTGGACGGATGTTTCAAGTCGTACATTAGTGAGAGTGTGTATTTATGACAAACAACATTAAGTTTCTGGTTTTCAGCTGGACTTCAGGGTTCTCATTTTTAAACCAGATAGTCAGACCACAGTTTTAATTCACATTACAGCCGACTCTTGTCTTTTTTAACGCCAATAAATAGAGTCTGAGCAGGCAAGCAGAGCACATGAACCATCCAACCATCAACAGCTCATTTTGGATTCTGGCTGACTGATGGATTCACGTCATCTGGACACTCGTAGACTAAACGTGAGAGACCTCTGACAGTCCAGTCCGAACACTGAGAGGACGTTCATCATCTTTGGACCACCAAACACATCTAAATGTTCCACAGTGACGCTGATCTGAGGACAGCGGCTGTGTATGGACAAGTATAACACTTTTCTGCTACATGATATAAATGTGTATGTGGTGACAAAAATAAAAGCCATATTTTCAGAGCTATATATATCCCAAACTCATTTTGTGTTGTCGTCACCACCCAAACTTCAGATGTGAATATTACCAGAGAACGGAACAGATTTCAGGATTTGTACAAACTGTTGGATGCAATTACAAAAAGTGTATCATGAACTTTAACCACCACTTATTTAATCTAAACTCACTCCCATAAAACTGAGTCAAACATGAACTAAGTAGGTAAAGTTTAACTGTGATTACTAATTGATAAAAATAGAAATTCGTAGCCTTGTTATGACAAAATACAGCTGTCATTTTCCAGCTTGTATTCATTACGAGTTGAACAGTGAGTCTCAAAAATCAAGAGGACAAAACCAGATCAAACTGCTTTAGCAAAGAGAACCGACCCTGACTGAAGGAAATCTGCCAAACAACAAACTGTGACCATCAAGTTGAACCAACATCTCAGACAGACTCAACAAACACTGACAACGATGAGCTTCTCCAAACTCGTCTTCCCTGAAGGATGGTGACGGAGCTGGTCGGCCGTAATATTCTTACAGAAAGAACGCTGAAAATACAAACTCACCGCACGGTACGTAATCTTCTGAGCAACTTAGCAGGTGGAGAAAAACTCTGCAGGTAAGTGTAAAGTAAGAAAAACATGAATCACTCTGACTGAGATTGTGTTGCTGTCAAGCTGGAGGACACATGAAGGAGAGTAACAGAATATGCTCTTTTAATCAGTATTCTTGCTGCAGTGTAGTTAAAGAAGCGAGGAAGAAATTTGAATCGACTTGTTTTGTTTATTTTGTGCACGAGGACACGCATGCACACGCACACAGGAGATGTTGCTTTCACACTATTCCACTGATCCACAGGAGGCAGTAATGCAGCAATGCACCGACAAAGACAGTGAAGAAGATGTGGAGGTAAACGATTTAAAATGTTAAAAAAATCGGATTTGCAGATGTTTTATGAGGAAAGAAATGAATTCAGAGTTTGTTAAAGCTCAAAGATTCACAGAAAACTTCACAGAGCACCTTTAATGGAGGAAACCTTTCTCGGTCGGACTAACCTGTGTTTGTTACTTCACTCCAAGAAAACTGGTGAGTTTGTATTTTTGACATTCGTTGAACACCCCTGAGTGACGGTCCTGAGTCAGGGTTGTACTGTATAATAAGGAACTCCTCCACTTCTCTACATGAATTGAGGACTGTTTGTTTTTTAGCTTTTTTTAAACACAGAAACACAGAAGTTGTTTTGCTGATAAAAGTTTCCACCTCACTAGAAGCGTCCTACACATCGTTCACATTTCAGCTCTCATGTGGTCAATCACAGAAAAGAGGCTCTTAATCTTTTTGACAAATCTGTCGCCACACAAGAACATCAATACTGGACACTGTCTACAGTACAGAACGTGCACCTGCATTAATAAAGGTCAAAGAAGATGTAAAACAAACTATGGTTAAGGTCAGCGTCAGGTAACTAAAGCACCTGGTTAAGGTTGGTGTGAAGGAAAGATGTTTACGCTTCATATAAAGGTGAACATTCATCCAAACCCCCCGACCTCCACACCTTTACTGCCCCCCAGTATGGACGTTCATCTCTGGGATACNTGGTTTGTTTACACACTTCAACTCACTTAATCACCAAAACTCTGTGTGTGTGTGTGTGTGTGTGTGTGTGTGTGTAACCAGGTGGTGAAACGGTGTCACTTTGGCTCTACTGTGTCAGAGAACATGAGAAAACAGCAGAACAACAGAAGATGAAAACATCGTCAACATCCTGACAGAAACATCGCGGCTGCAGGTTGAATCACTCAGGAGCTGCTGTTTCCCATTCACTCCTTCAGAATAAAACAATGGTCCAAAGCAAAAGTCATGAGCAAAAGCAAAGAGATGGAAAAGATTTCAACTCTGCTCCAATGACGAGGAAAAGACAGCAGCACCGTTCACACAGCTGGATGGTGAACAGGTTTTTATGTGTCACAGGCAGTCGAGGAAAAATCAAACCATCAGCAGCGTCAGCGTTCGACA
>NTHP01000144.1:1110926-1132041 GCA_003416845.1 Oplegnathus fasciatus
TATCAGCTGATTGACGTCACACCTGCCGCCTTATATGACACCTGCACTCCGTCCCCGCCCTCGGCATGTCGACGTGGCCAAATGAAGCGCAGCCAAAGGTGATAATGGCAGAGACGAGACTTTTGATATGTCACATATGTACATTATGTGTGCATTTTGTTTACTTGCTGCAGCCATTTGCTTGTCAAATTGAAGTGGAGTGGAAACCCAACCAGCTCAACCCGACACGGTGCTGCTCAGGTTTCATGAGATCATGACATAATAATTACATGTATGTGTATGTGTTGGATTCTGATGTAAACAGAGTAAATTATCACCAAACTGAGCAAAATAACCAAATAATGACACAAGCAGAAACATCAGCAGAGGGTCACGCTGCATCTACAGCCTCCATCGGTCAATCAAGATGTTTCCATGGCGATATTATTCACATTTGTGTGGTGAGCAAGATATGATGACATGTTTAGGCTCCCATGACAACCAGGAGACGCGTCGTGACTTGAGAGTGGAGATACAGATGTACTGTATGTAAATCTAAACACGTCTTTACAGGTCAGAGTTCACTGTGATGAATTTATTGGACCACAGTCGGCGTTTCCATTTCCTTTATTTTTCTTTAAAGCTCCTCTTTGCATTTTAAATCCTGTATTGTTTTCATCCATGTTTACAGTCTTCTTCTTCTTCACCGCCTTTGTTGGCACACTGCAGCATTACCTCCACCTGCAGATCAGAGGAACAGTGTGACGCCGTTGGTAGGAGTGCGTGTCGCATCGCCCACGTTCACATGTGTGTGCATGTGTGTGTGCACCAGATAAACAACGCAGGAACCACTAATAAAAAACTCCACAGGGAACCTTTAATCTGAGCAATTCAAATATGAGTGAGAAAAAATGGATTAAAAAATGAGGGAACTTCACTGCACTGTGATCAGTTCAGCCCCGTTATTATGATGGTTGTGATTATTTCTATATATAAATATAAAAATAGTCTTAGTAGTAGTAGTAGTATAAATATTATTGGTATTTTTCTGAGGGCTGAGCCTAAATCAGTGTAAAGAATTTGAATTGTTCAGCACTAAAACACACGATGACACTGGGCCTCATGGAAGAACAGATGTGCTAGAAGAGTTTTCTCTGAGAGACGAACGAAATTCGTAGTTCAGACGTGTCGTACGAATTATAAACAGTTTGGAGTTGAAATGAAACACAGAACTAAGACACATTTAATGCAAAATCAATATTCTGTTCACCATATTATAATCATCAATTTTAATATGCCAATTTACTATAATATGATGCTCTAATTGTAATATCGTCACATGACCTCCTCTCATATTAATCATTTGCTTTTATAAAACATTTTTCATGTCAAACCATTCAGTCTTTATCATTGACAGCTGTTCTATTCATATTTCCTGTCCTCTAACACCACCTCTGACTCTGCTAAATGATTTCATCTGATTTCTGAAAGCTTCTTCGCTTCAGACTGAAATTCTTCTTTTGACTCGAAACTTTCCCACAAACGGAGCAGAACAGGTGACCTCATACGGCACTTTTAGTGGTGTCGATTACGCTCAAATCTCACGAACGTTCACCTCCTCATGAACTGGAGACGGTCACCAGGCTGAACCGAGCGATTCATGACATGTTGGTGCAGGCAAATGAATCCGACTGGGAACAAAGTCAGAGAGGTTTGGGAGAAGAAAATGTTCTTTCACGAGGTCACTCATCGTCGTTACTTAACAGGCGAAATGTTGGTAAGTCAAATAAACACATCCGAGGATCAGCTGCTTGGTCGAGTGATTTCACAGTCAGACTTTTTCATTCACAAAGATGAATATCGTTTGTCTCTTTCGCTGCAAACACTTTAATTTCTCTACAATCCAGCAGTGTTGTACTACAGCAGCTCTTCTTCAAATCAGACTAATAAGATTTAGATTAAGATATTTACACACCACACAAACTAGTTCTCACATACAGAACAGTGAATAGTTAATGTTTAATAATAATCTGACCTGTTTAGAGTGAAAAGTTAAAGTATAATATGAAATGTGGTCGGTATATCTGACACTTGACTGAAATGCTGTTTAATAATAATAATAACTGGGAAGATTTTAAATTCACAAAAACAAGACAGCATTCCTCGAATTACAAAACATCACGTTAATAATATCAAACTAAACGTCAGCATGGTCGGATGCTTCGCTCATAATGAACTGCATGAACACGACTAACTCTCAAACACACAGAGTTTAACACATCGTTTGACCCCTAAAACTGACTTCCTGTTTACATAGCTGACTGTTTTTGATTGGACGTGTTTCCTAGGAACTGATTTACACATTACTGAAGTCTTCACTAGCTGAGACATTCCTGGTTGACATGTGGAGAGAGCTGCAGACTGTTCCCACGAATAATAAAAAGAGATGAACGAGTGACAGCGTCTGTAATAAATGTGTTAATAAAGTTGTATTGACACACCAGTGTGTTTGGGTCATCTAATAACTGAACGTAGGAGTTGTCGGCACTTTAATCTCTGATGGTGACTAACTACACTTCAGTGGTCGGCTGGTGATGCGGCTGTGACCCCTCTGTTGCTATAGAAACCACTCACATCCCCGGGTAACCATGGAGACGATGGAGAAACGGGAGGCATGCACGTCAAAATCATAAGTCCAAAGGAACTGTAAGAAAAACAAAAACAACACTGAAACGTAAAACGATGAAAATCAAACACAGTCGACAGATAAAAAAGCAACTGAAACTCCACAGAAAACAAATTATTGATAAAAGAACTGATGATTGGTGATCAATACAGACCGGACATCATGCAAACTGTCACTCAGGTAACTGATGATCCGAGGTGGGGCAGTCTTTTCATCGTTTTTATGACATTACACTTGTTTTAAAATGTTGAAACACTTTATTATCTACAGTATGTGAGAAGATATGAGAGAAAGTCAGGGTCTGAAATGTATCTTATAAACGAGAAAAAGTCAGAAATCTGAGATTTAAGTTAAGTTTGAAAAGGCAAAAGATCATTTTAAAAAGAGCTGAAATCTATAAATGTTGAGTCTGATTTCTGTGGAGAAAAAGTCAAAACATTTCACAAAAAAAGGCTTGTAGAGAAAACTGTGACTTTAATCTCAGAACTTTATTTTCTCACATAAATCTAAAATTAATATTTCTGAGAAAGCCTTAAAGCTCGCCTGGAGAAGACGAGGAGATTGAGAGATGAAAAAGAAACTAAAAGGAAACAGGTTTGTGTGCCGAGAACAGAGTGTTAGCATGTTGAAATCCACACGCCTCAACCATCAGACACAGAGAAGAGCTCTTTATTCCATCCAGCAGCTACATGCTAACAGAGACAGAGCAGTGAAGTGATTCTGTAACAGAGACTGGGCCTCGTGTCCTGTAGAAGTCTGATGATATTCTTTATATTTCTTATCATCAAACCTCATGTTCAGACTCAAACAGTGAATGTTTCTACTAACAAGTACTGTGTGTGAATCACAGCCTGATATCTCTTCTTCCTCTGAGCCCATAAAAACTATTAAAACTCATCAATGAGCCACACTGTTGCCCTGGGCGACATGTTCCTTCATCACCATGAACACACACACTGCAGACTCACTAGAGCACCACATGTGGATTAAAGGTACCCTGTTACGGCAAGTCCTTTTAATACTGAACCAGTGGGGCTGACTGGTAGCGATTTAGTTTTCACTCGTGGAAATGTTCATTTAAGATTTTGACATGTTACAAATATATTTTCACATGTAGAAATGACATCTAGTCAAAACTGATTTACAGATATCTGTAATTTAATTACATATTTTATATATTTCCACTAGTAAGAATAACGATTACAGATATCTACGACATTTTGACAAGTGGAAATTCCTTTTTTGATATCTAAAATTAAATTCTGACTAGTTATTAAAGGTACTGTAGATATCTCAAATATAACTGCTACTAGTACGAATATAGTTTTCACTAGTTACAGTTGTATTCTAGGTATATAAATTACATCCTTTCTAGTCACAGTTCCAAGCCGACATATCAATCATTTAATTTTGACTAGTCAGAAATGAATTATTGATATCTAGAATCCACTGATGATGTCTGTAATGTAAGAACAACTGTGGATATCTACAATGAGCATTTTGACGAGTAAGAAATGAGTTGTAGATATCTTTAATTAGAATCGCCACTAGTCAAACTAACATTATGGATGTGCTGGCTTGGGATTATAACCAGACAAAAAGCAGTTGTTGATATGTACAATTACTGATGAAATGTCCATAACCCTGTGCAGCTTTATGGAGCAACGTTTGTTTGTTGTTTGTTTGTCACACGTACACGAGGATGCAGCCGCTCGATACACTAAACCACTGAATGACTGTTGAAATGTAGCTGCACCAGTTTAGATGAAGAAGAAGAAGAAGAGCTGGCAAACATGGATGTAAACAATGTAGGATATTAAAACAAACAAATTTTGTTTTGTTTACAAGAATCCTCCACAGGGTACCTTTAATCCGCAGCTGAAAATAGTTCCTAACTAACGCACTACTTCCTGTTTGTGTAATGTTTGCTAAAAACTACAGAAATGTTTTAGAAATGAAACTGTGTGTCTTTGGTGTTTTTAAACCTGCAGCAACTGAACTGAACTGAAACAGGCAGTGAACACGACACTAACACATCTTCACATTTTAAGCTGATGTGTTGATCAAACAGTTTATTCCACATCCAGCAGCAACATGATCCTTCATGTGGAGTCGTGTTTGTGTCAGCTGATGAATGTGAGTCCAGTNTTCTCTCTCTTTTAGCTCTGTGTTTGGTCTCCACCTCCTCCTGAGGGAAATATCTGTCTCTTTAGCTGCTGAATGCTCCACTATGTTCACCAGCTGCTCTCTGAGGGTGTCTGTCTGCTGTTTGCTGCTGAGCAGGTCGTGTACGGTGGCTTGTTACAGCTTTTATTCTGAAAACGACGCTGTGAGAGCGCTGAGAGTGAAGCAGAACAGATAAACTATAAAGCTCTGTGAAGCCGAGAGGAGCTGCAGATTCAGCTGATGGTTCTCTACCAGAGACACCAACACGCTGTCATTTATACATTGGTAATATAAAAAGTATTGTTTACAGTCGCTTTAAAGATTTACGTCTTCAGTAGGAACCAACGAGCTTGGAGCTGAGAGCCACAGGAAGTCAGACAGTGTTGAGAGACGCACTAACATGTCGCTGGTTTGAGTCTGCACATGAGGCTAATGAAGACTGATCCTTTAAATAAACACTACTGCACCTTCTACTATTATTACTAATATTACTGATACTGTGACTACTGCTGAAACTACTACTGCTGCTGATGAACGTGGTCATGTGACCTGATTCACACGCTCCTATAGACAGATGTGAGCAGATGTTGCCGCTGAAACTGGGAGGAGTTCCTGTTTGATAAGATGATGTCACTCTGAGAGAGAGAGGGGAAGGAGAGGAAGAGTGGGGGAGGGGTAGAGCAAGAAAGAGAGAGAGAGAGAGAGGGAGGCAATCCTCTCAGATGATTGGACAGAAGCTGACTCAGCTGTAGAGAGAGAGAGGGAGAGAGACACTGAGAAACAATGGAAGATGGGTGGAGGACAGAGAGAGAGCGGGAGGCTGGGAGCCTGAGGTCTCTCGCCCACTGACGCATGCAGGAGCATCAAATATTCATCTCACTGCTGCAACATGAACACTGCAGGAGGAGAGGAGGAGGGGGAGGAAGGGAGGGGAGGAGGAGAAAAGGAGGGGTGAAGAGGAGGAAATAAGAGAGGAGAGGTGAGGAGGAAAAAAGAAAGGAGATTGCAGAGGAGTACAGGAGGAAAAGGAGGAGTGAAGAGGAGGATATAAGAGGGGAGAGTTTGGGAGAGGAGAGGAGGAGGAGGTAGAGGAGGAAGAGGAGGAGGTTGACAGTAAATGGAAGCAGCTCACGTACTCGCTGGTCTAAAAATAACTCAGAGTCTGATAGAGAGACATCATAAATGAATGAGAGAAGTGAAAGAGAGAGAGAGGTTTGATCCGAGTGGAACTACAAAGACCAGCAGACCTGATTTCTGACTGACGACCAATCAAAACAGGAGGTGTTTTACACTTTTCACAATAAAAGCCTTTTACCTTCAAGCCTTCAAATCCAGAAAATCCCCTCATGCAGCATCAGGATCTTCTAAACTGCTGTTCTAATATCCTTCAGTACTATCAATAATGTCTAATCAGTGCTTATTGATCACTGAGAATCACTGTACAGGACATCAGGCCTCCAACAGACAGCAGTCTACAGTGAGTGATCCATTGGACTGACGTGCTGCAATGCAGCAAACACACCCCGTCTGTCTGCCAGGAGATTTTCTAGCTTTTTATTATTCAGCTTGTTATTTTTTTAAGCAGCTTAAAGGAAACCGAACACATCAGAGGAAAATAGAGATAACAGTATGTGTTGAGTATGGAAGACCATTCCTGCCAAAAAAAAACCTAATTAACAAATCAAAAGAAATTGTTGCGTTCATGTCTCATGACCATAAAAAAATTACTTTGATTAGAAAGTCAAAATTATAACTTAAAACCAAAGTATGACTGAGTCAAATCTTTGTCTTAGTATTTCATAATGAGACAGCTATCACGTTTTTAACTCAGCTTCTCATAATTTTGACTGAATCAAATCAAAATAATAATTACAATCAAAGACTTTATAAATCATATACATAAGATAACTTTTAATAAGGTTTTGTTTTTTAAGTATGACAAACTATCTGATAAATCATTAATTTATATTTTGTTTCTAATGTTTATCTGATTTCCTTTGTTTTGATTATCCTGTCTTTTATTCTAGTGTATGAAATGTAGTGTATGAATTTAAAATGTCAAAATTATGACTATTAAGACAACAATTAAGAAAGACATAATTTTTTTTATTTTGGTACTGAAGTAAAAAACCTTTGATAAAAAGCCATTATTAAGATATGCTGTCTCAAAATTTTGGCTCAAGTTGCAGTAACTAAAAATGACAATTTTAAAATTGTAAGTTCATCTGTTTATCTTTGCAGCAGGACTGGTCTTCCATACAACATCAGCTGATCAGTGTCTGAAAACACTTTGTTTGATATGACGCAGAATTTTAGGACACAAACTGTTGATGTTTTTCAGGCTGATCACAGCCTGGCGGTGCTTCTGTCAGCGTGGATGTTGTCAATAAAGTTTCTTACCGGTCGGACCTCTCCGGTGGTGTTGGTGTACTGTCGCGCCAGACCAAAATCTAGCATGTAGCACTTCCTGTAGGTGGAGGGAAGCCGGCCCATCGCAAAGTTTGACTGCAGGAACAAAACAAGACAGAAACAAATCAACAGAAAAACACTTTCTAAGTTCTAATCCAGAATCTTTGTGTTGATTGTTCATTTATCTCTCGTTACATGCTGAATATGTGTCATCAATATTTTTCTCTTCTGTCTTCCTGTAAAAATATTTCTGATGACTCATCTTGAACTCGATGGCGGTTCCATAAATTTGTCCAATCAAATGTGATTTGGGCCGACCAGCTAACCCCCCGAGGCTTGTGGGAAGCTTGCAGGAACCGTGTGTTTGGATTTCAGCTGGTAAAACAGTGAAAACCAAGAATGTGGTCTAATTTGTTCATTTAACGCTCCTCCTCCTGATCTAGCAAGGCGGGTGAGGGAGGTGTGGGTGGAGGCCAGCAGTCCTCTGCAGCTCTGTATCGTGTTGCCGTAATCTCTGGGCCACATCTGTAGGATTTGATTTATGTTCCTCCAGTAACATATTCAGTTTCAGGTGGAAATACGTCACATTACAGGGGGGAAAAAGTCACTGACACAGATTCTAATTTTATTTTTATTTCTAAATGTTCTTCTATTTAGTTTGGTGGCAGGACTGGTCTTCTTTAACGTCCATGTCACAGTGACTTTAACTTTACATGATACACACAGAAGGACGACTGTGGATTTTGTCCCCCCTGCAAGCAAAATCAGTTTCAGTGTTCATACGAACACCTGACTTTTGTTTTGAAAAACTGAACACTGAGGTTTATTGTGAAAGGTTCAGGCAGTTTGTGCAGGTGTTGTTAGTTCGACTCTGTGTTCTAATAATAAACATGAAGTTTCCTTTTTCTTTTCTTTACAGGAGATTTTATGCTTTTCCGACACGTTTCAGAGGAAAATCTGGCACTTTTTTCTCCCCCATGATGATCTGGCAGCTAGGGTTTACTGGTTAGTTTGCAGAATTACAGAAACTCTCTCTCTTGAATTTTCAGCACAAACAAACAATGAGACATGAAGATGTTGAACTGGCTGAACTGAGTCTCAGTCTCACATTAGTAACCATCATGAGGCGGAGCTGAAGGTGTTTCTTCCTCACTCTGACCTTCCTGCTCCACCACACTCATCAGTGTTTGTCCTCCAGCTTTTGTTCCAGCTCTGCTCCTTAATATGCAAATCTATTCAGCTCCAAAATCCTCTTAACATCCTTTTCTGTCCTCACTGTTACTGCCCAGTTTTCTGTTTAGAACTGAGCTTCAAAACTGTCAATATTCATTTAAAATCAGACGAAGGTGCAACAAGGCTTTAAAAGCTTCATCTTTCATACATTAAAACATAAAACCAAATAAAACGTTTCAACTAGTTGCTGTCACATTTACACTGTTTGGTTAAAAAGTAAATTTTCCAAATACGGTTGTCACACGTTTAGACATAAATAAAAACTAAAAGAAGAAGACAACGTCATTGTACCGGTTTGATGTCGCGGTGCAGGAAGCCCACTGAGTGGATGGCTTCAATGGACTCCAGGATCTGCTTCCCGAGCCGCAGGGTGGTGCTCATGGTGAAGGTTCCTCTGGGCTGACTCCTCCGCAGGTCGGCCAGGTTACGACCCTGCAACAACACGGTCGCTTAGCAACAACATAAACTATAGAGGAAGTAAACGGGCCGCCATCACTGCTGTGGTACCTAACGTTTAAACCTGTGATTAAGACCTTAATCCTTAAAATCACCAAAGCAACACTAACTGTTCCATGTTGTTATCAGCTGAGGCAAATCCACAAGTCTTCACTACATGAAATGAATGTCACTTCAATTACTCTCCACTAACATTTGCATTCTGTACACTCTGCATACAGAAAATGTTCGAAATTCCACCTAAACGTTTCAGTGTGTTTCAGATTTTTGTATTTGATCTAATTATAAAGTATGGAATCAAGTTTACTGATTTATAGTCAGAAATAAAAAGTAATGCCTGCTGGGTTGAATTACACAGAACTGCAGCTTGTGGATGGCTAAAATGTTAATGTTAAAGTCATGACCAAGTTCAAACCACTGTCTTACATGAGCACATTTACATGAGCTAATTTCATCTGTTAGAGGGGGCGACTGCCGACCGTGAACAACTCAAACATCAGTGAATGTGTTCAGTTTGATTCTGACGCCGCAGTCAAGGCAGCTTCCAAAGCTCAAGTCCTGTTTAACAAGCTACTCATTCTGAGCTTACTGTCTGTCAAAGGTATCAAACTCTCTGTTGCTGTGTCTTTGTCTGTATTTATATCCTTCACAATAAATGTCTATGTCTGTAGTCGTCCGCACTCGGACTCACCTGAAGCTGCATGACCACGTAGTTGAATTTGTCGTTTCTCCCGCAGCCTATAAACTTACAGACGTGGTTTTTACCTGGAAAAGAAAAAGGGAAAAGGTTCAATCAGAGCACCTGAAACACTGTTAAATATCCTGATCGCTCAACTGATCAGTTATCAGTAACTCAGTGACATCAGTCAGTGTCCAGTCAACTTAAAATTTCAGAACTATCTCAGAATGAACGTCCCACTAAACTGATTATATTAAGGAAAATAGCAACATAGCTTATTAGCGTACTACCCAGCATGAACTCTGTTTGGATTCAACCTCTTCAGAAACTCTGAGTTCTTTTTTTTATTACTGAGCAGTTTTTTTTTTTACAGTGCATCCGGTCGGCTGAAGTTTTCTCCCCAGCTCTGCACACTCACACAAACATCACACACGACATTAAACCAGGACTTCTTCTTCTTCTTCTTCTTGCAACTAGAAAATATCAGCAAGCCAAACACCATTTATTACACCACACCATTATCACCATTAATAAACATTTGAAGAGCTATTAAAAGAAATAGTATGTTGATGCCTGTAACTGGTTTAACAGAACACCAGTGTGTGATAATAAAAACTGCCAGTTACTGAGATGAGATTGTCTCTTCAGTGTCGGAGTGTAAAAATCGTCTCTATGTAGACGATACAGCTTTATACCGTGTTGCCAATTCTCTGCAATTAGACATAGAAAAACTGCAACTCTCCTTTAATGCGCTGCAAGATGCACTTATTGATCTTAAACTAGTGCTTAAATCGGCTATAACTGATAGTTTTATAATAACAATGTATGAACTGACAGTGTGTTGGTGTCTCTGGTAGTGAATTATCAGCTGAAACTGCAGCTCCGCTCGGCTTTACGGAGCTTTATAGTTTCAGCACTCTCATAGTGTCGTTTTCGGAATAAAAGCTGTAAAAAGCCACTGTACACTACCTGCTCAGCAGCAAACAGCAGACAGACACAGTTTGAGAGCAGCTGGTGAACATAGTGGAGCATTTAGCAGACACTGTTCCTTTTATTCTATTGTAGTTATGCTCAGCCAACCTAACCTGTATAAATAAAGGTTGCTACTGTGACGTATTTCTTGTTCTGACTGGATGTTAGATGTAACCTTATCTCCAGTGATGTAATTATTTCACATGAACAAAAGGTTCTTGGGGAAACATTAAAAGCAAATGGTTTCCAATTGGTTATTCATAATAAATCTACCTAATCTATACCACTAAAGCATCATTAACAGAGGATGATGGAACGGAGCAGAAAAGTCTAAAAGTCACATTGAGGAGGGGGAGGAGCGACTGTCATCAGTCATCAGCTGGAAACTCCAGCTGCAGTGACTCAGTGAAAGCAAACCGACCAGTCACGTGCTGTCCTGACACACACACAGTCACTGATTTAGTTCAACAGTGACATAATACTGTTACACAATCTTCATCATCATCATCATCATCATTTATCTTTAGCATTAAATTCAACATGTAGAGGACTTTTGTTTTTACCATCCTGACCATAAACTCTCCAATACCCTCTGAAAACTAACCAGTGAAATCAGTCAAAGAAACTCTGGGGGTCCCTCTATTTCGGTTCTTACAACTTTAATGTCTCAGATTTTTTCATTTATTTCGTGGCTGCACCAGTTCTCCAGACATAGCCACAAAGCAACAGCTCTAATTACAACACCCACAGATCCTGTGCAGTATCAGTGGACTACAACCGTCTGTGAAAACTGATACTAAAGGGTCGACTTACACATAAAGAGAGACAAAACATCCGATCGTTCCCCTTTTGGCTCAGACTTCAGTTTGAATCAGTCACTTCCTGTTCAGAAACAGACTTCCAGCTTGATTTCATTTGAAAAAACAGGCGGGATGTTTTTAGCTTAAACCACCGACTAGTCTGTGGTTTGCATTTGGACTGGTGGTGATACATTTTCTGCATGAGCTTTTTTTTTCAGTTTTTAGCAACACAAGCAGCATGATTCTGTTATACTTGTTATATCTTAACAGCTATTCAATGAGTGGAACTAAATGGGTTTAAATGTGGGACTGAAATGTTTTAAATGTGGGACTGAGCTGGGTTTAACTGTGGGACTGAGCTGGGTTTAACTGTGGGACTGAGCTGGGTTTGAATGTGGGACTGAGCTGGGTTTAACTGTGGGACTGAGCTGGGTTTAACTGTGGGACTGAGCTGGGTTTAAATGTGGGACTGAGCTGGGTTTAAATGTAGGACTGAGTTAGGTTTAAATGTGGGACTGAGTTAGGTTTAAATGTGGGACTGAGCTGGGTTTAATGTGGGACTGAGCTAGGTTTAAATGTGGGACTGAGTTAGGTTTAAATGTGGGACTGAGCTGGGTTTAAATGTGGCACTGAGCTGGGTTTGAATGTGGGACTGAGCTGGGTTTGAATGTGGGACTGAACTGGGTTTAAATGGGGGATTGAGCTAGGTTTAAATGTGGGACTGAGCTGGGTTTAAATGTGGGACTGAGCTGGGTTTGAATGTGGAACTGAGCTGGGTTTAAATGTGGGACTGAGCCAGGTTTAAATGTGGGACTGAACTGTTTTAAATGTGGGACTGAGCTGGGTTTAAATGTAGGACTGAGTTAGGTTTAAATGTGGGACTGAGCTGGGTTTAATGTGGGACTGAGCTGGGTTTAAATGTGGGACTGAGTTAGGTTTAAATGTGGGACTGAGCTGGGTTTGAATGTGGGACTGAGCTGGGTTTGAATGTGGGACTGAGCTGGGTTTAAATGTGGGACTGAGCTGGGTTTGAATGTGGGACTGAGCTGGGTTTGAATGTGGGACTGAGCTGGGTTTGAATGTGGGACAGTGTGTTGAAGGTGTCTTACCCTGCAGCTTCTTCAGCACCGCTACCTCCATCTTCAGCACCTGTTTCGGCTGCTGGGCCGACTCCACCTTCAGCGCCACGTTCTCCCGCGTCAGCAGGTCCAAGGCCTCGTAGATCTCCCCGAACCCGCCCCCACCGATCTTCTTCAGCTGGGACACAGGATGCAGGACAGACTCTGGATCAGTTTGGTCTGTTAATCTCAGTGTTACGGCATCAAACTGGAGCTACAAGAGCTTCACCGAACCAGAAGACCAATAAAACAGAAACTAAACTTTCTGGGATTTAAACCATTTAAATGTTTCATCCCTTCTTTATTCTTCCCCCTATTCTCTTTGTATTCTTCTTCTTCCCCCTATCCCACTGATTTCTTCACTTCTTTCATTCATTCTTCCCTTCTTCATTTTTTTTGCCTTATATTGGTCCTTTTCCTCTTTTATTTTCCTACATCGTCTTCTTTCTTTGTACACTTCCCGTCTTCTTTTCTGCTCCTTGATTGTTGTTTCCCTGATCTCTTAATCCTCTTTTTCTTTTCAGTTTATTTGTCTTTCACTCTTTTTTGTTCTTTCACTTTTCCAGCAAAGTAAGAAGAGGAAGAGAGAAAAAAACACACTGATAAATAGTTTTTAAGGATCTGGTTTTAAACCAGTAATTAATTCATTAAAACAATTAGATTCAAATCAACCCAGAAAGCAACGGAAAACTTCCCTTCATTCTTCCTCAATTCTTCCATCTTCCCTTATTTCTTTTCTTCTGCTCCTCTTTTCTCCTTTCTCAACTCTTTAATCCCTTATTCTTATATTTCCCCTCTTTTATTCCTTCCCACCTCATCTTTCTTCCCTTTTCTCTTGCTTCTTTCTTTCTTCACTTACTCCCATCTTTGTTTCCTCCTTCTTCCGATTCTCCCTTATTTCCATCTTCCATTTTCTTCCTTCGTCTCCTCTTTCTCCCCCTCTTCAGTTTTTATTTTTTTATTATTTTCATTATTTTATCCCTTTTTTCTTTTGTTCTCTTTGTTAGTTTATGACTGCTGTCTGAATCCTGCTGAAGTGTCTTTGAGCAAAACTCTGAACTGTCAGTGTGTGTGTGTAGATATATATATGTGTGTATATATATATAGTACGTGTGTGTGTTGAACCTCGGTGGTTCAGTGGAGACAGTAAATTGATCAGTGAAGTGCAAACAGCCTGCAGGCTCAACGCTGCGATCTGATTGGCTCAGACAGGAGCTGCATTATGTAACTTCTCATTTCAGAAACCAAAGGACCACAGCAGTAGTTTTTATATGTGTTATATACACATATTTCACATCGGTCACATGTACTTTAAATGATTATTTCTTTCTTTCCTTCCAGCCACAGCTCATTTCAGTAACAATCAACCTGATTATTCATCACAGTCGATGTTTCATCGACTTTATATTTGAGTCAAACGTGTGTTCAGTTCAGGCGGAGATGGAGCTGCTGCTTTGTCGGATTTTTGTCCTTCTGGTTTTCATTTTCCTTAAAAACAGCTTGTGAATTCAGTATCTTCATCAGCCAACTATGTTGGAGCGTCCTCGAACGCATCATCAGGTACAGTTTTGAGAATGGTTCCTGCTTCACCGCACGATGATAATGAAGTTAGATGTGGACTGTGATGGATTCTTTATCTGCAGCCTGATCTGAAAACTGATGATCTGGAAACCACAACAGGACTTTACAGTAAACGTGTGATTAGACGCGTTGAAACACTCAGTGAATGTGCGAGACGTCTCGTTGGTCGACTCTCTCTGTCCTCTCAGATCAACTGCAGCAGCTCGACCGTTTTACTGTTTTGTGTGAAAATGAAATCAAACATCAAATAAATTTTTTCTTCTGAATGATTTTCATAAAACATTCTGACTTTTGTGACACATTTTCTGTGTATTTCTGCCAGCTTAGTCCTACAGAGCATCTCCTCCGTTATTATTATTATTATTATTATTATTATTATTATTATTATAATAGTTTGATGTGTAACCTATGTTTATCTTTAACATGGTGAATATTGCATTATTATTATTATTATTATTTTTCCTTTTCTTGTACGTTATTCTGTGTTGTCCTTTTCATGTAATTTGCTTGATTTTAACTTGTGCAAATAAATAAATAAAAGTAAATAAATACATTTAAAATATCTAATAAAATGAATTAACAGTACAAACATTTAAAAACAGAATAATTAATATAAAATGAAATAATACAATTTAAATGTAAGAAATTGAATTAACCAATAAATAAATCATTTAACAAATGAAACTAAAGTTCAAATATTTTAAAGCTCCACAGCAGAATCTGTAAACTGAACCGGGGGGGCGGGGGGGTTCCTGACTCACCACTTTCCATCGGTCTTTAACCATGCAGTTTGGCGGCAGGATGTCGGCCTGCTCGGACGTCCCGTTCATGTTGGCGTTGTCCTGGAGGCCGGGGACTAGGCACTGCATCTGCCAGCTGGACAGAACACGAGCAGCTCCCAGCTTAAAAGAGCCATTTATCTGTGAGGAGGGAAGAAAGACAGAAGAAAGAAGGGAAGGAAGGCAGAACAGTCAGTAAATTCAAAACATCATCTTTGTACTGGGGGGCTCCCAGTCTAACCACAACCGTGTGCTGGGACAGTCACAGCAGTCCAGTATAACAACAGGCATTAGAGATGGCTGGCTGCCATTAGAAGCCATTCTTCAGCTGGATCAGGCTACAGGCCGGTGGGGGGGTGGGGGTTGGGGTTGGGGGTGTGATGGTATTTGCAGTAACTGGAGCAAATATCATGTGTGCAGAGGAAGCAGCCGGACACTCTGCTCTCATCCTGACTGCAGGTTTGATGCTGCGACGGCCCGACAGCCATCGACTCCACCCAATCACCAGAGATCAGAACAGGCTGGTTTTTAATCGACCATCTGAACTAACAACCATCAGCATGGCACAGGAACACGTCCCGACAAGATCCACGAGCTCTGATCCGAACTGAACTACAAGTGAGCGCTCTAAAAACTGTCATTCAGTTTGTGACCTTGTATGTTTTTTTATTTTTCTGCAAGTTAAAGGAACCGTTTGACATGTTGGGAAATCCTCTTCTTCTTCTCCTTCTCTGAGAGTCTGACGTTCAGACTGATTCCACTCTGTACAGCCAGCAGCCAGTTAGCTTAGCTTAGCATAAAGACTGGAAACAGGGAAACAGTTAGCTTAGCTCTGTCCAAAGGAAACAAAATCCACCTACCAGCTCCTCTAAAGCTCACGTTACATCTGCTTTGTTTAATCTGTGCAGATTAAGTGTAAAAATGACAATTAATCATTTTATGGCTTTAGTTTTTGACTATCTGTTGGCTGGGACCAGTTACCAGTCAACTAGGGGAGACTCCAGGAAGTCACTGCTCTCAGCCAGGAAACAGTCCATCACAAAAACTCCTGTAAAACCACATCGTGTCGATTTTACACTTCTGCTTTTGAACAAATTAAACAAACGAGATATAAAGTGTTAATCAGGAAGCTTCAGAGGTGCTGGCAGGTGGATTTTGTTTCCTTTGGACAGAACTAGGCTAGCTGTTTCCCCCTGTTTCCAGTCTTTACACTAAGCTATGCTAACCGACTACTGGCTGGCTCCATATTCAGCACACAAACATGAGAGTGGAATCAGTCTGAACATCTGACTCTCAGAGAGGAAGAGAAGAAGCGTATTTCCCAAAATGTTGAACTATTGATTTAAAAATACAATTCAGGGGAGGAAATCTAAATAAAGAATGACTGATACTGATAAGGTCTGGGTACTGAACCTCAATACTACACTGAAGTGTATCTTTAGCTCTGAGAATCAAAAAGTGTGAAATACTGAAAGCCGGTATCAAATGTCTGTAATCTTATTTTACAGGTCTGTCATTTCTGAGTAATTTCTTACGAATGGTTCTGCAGACAAAGAGCACAGAGACACCTGGAGAAATTAGCACTGCTGCTGCGCCAGATTCATTTTGAACTGTAGTGACAAATAAATTGTTTTCTTGTTTGTTTCATCAAAGAAGCTAGCCATGAAGTTGAACTTTGGAAAATGAGTAATTTCTTGCCCTGAATTCAGTCTGGCAGGTAGTGTACGCTCCCAAGTCAAACACAGCTCCGCCAACAAGCTCCATAAATGAAATGCTTAGATTGAGCCGGATGAGTTGAAGGTTAGAAACAGTGTTCTAAGATCTGAGGAGCTTGTTGGGGACCAAACAGACAGGGAGTGAGATCTGCCTAAGAAGACAACTTCAGGGGAAAGAAAGTCCCAGCAGCCTTTACATATCTGGAAAAACTAGTTAATAACTAATCAAACTAATAGCTTGATAGTGACTGTACTAAACTTGATTATTTCATCCAGGAAAAGTGGCAATTGGTCAAATCAACGAGTGTTTTTCAGATTTTTTGGTCACTGCGAAGACAAACTTGGATGCTCCAGCAAATAATGTGGTGATTGGTTGAAGTTGGGTTAATTATTGGACTGGCAAAGTAATAAAATCCTGATTAGTGTGAACTAAAGGACCATAAACACTGTTCCTGAACACTGAATATGGATTAGTAGTGGAGGATGCGGTGGCCTGTATCTGTCTGGGCATCACTCTCTCATCACTTTAACGCTCTGCAGTCAGTCGACCTGAACTGAACTCTGGGTTTTACTCTGATGCAACATTTCTGCCATGAATCAGTTTTCAGTGGATTCGTGGGGAAATTTGAAGTTCAAAGTGATGCATGTCAATCCCCAAACCATGCTGTTCTGCATGCAATGCCACGGGCCGTCATCAGTGCATGCAGAGCTCAGGCGGACTGCAGATATAATGGAGAGTGTCCGCTGTGTTTCCAGTCAGACCAGCTCTGACAGAGGACTGGACAGACTGGGAAGGAGGGGAGGAGGCTTCTCTGCACCTGCAGTGTTTAGCTCTGTCACACAGCAGCACCATCATCATCAGCTGACCAGCGACCAGCAGCTGGGAGTCACTGTGACACTGGAGATGTAGTGAAACCTGCTGCAGGCCTCAACACACTGCTGAGCCGCCAATCACTGCAGAGGGCGGGACCACCGAGTCTCTCTGAACACACTGCAACAGTCTTACACAACAGAACTGCCATAATATAGTGATAAGTAGTATAATGTAATATAATATAAAGGTATAATATAGTATTATATCTTGTCATGTAGTGCAGTACAGTTAGCATAAAATAGATAAGTAAAGTATAGTACAGTATTTGTACATACGTAATATAGCAATATATGTATATTCATATATTATTATCAAAACCAATGTATTTTTTTAATTTATAGTATAAAACAGTATGTGTGATACAGCGTTGTACTGTATTTTACACTGTAGCATAACACAATATAGGTTAGTATAGTATAGTACTATATAGTATCTGTAGTCCTGTAGTACAACATGTTCACATGAACTGCTGTAACTGTGTTAGTTCTCACTAACAGAATTATGACATCTGCCTCAGATACTAAAACTGCTTCAGAGATAAACGTTATTCTGAACTGAATAAAAAGAAATGAGCCAACATGTTCCTGTAAAACAAACTGGCCCATGGGTGAACCAGTCTCTGGCGTACAGCGTGGTTCCAGTAATCTGTATCTCATTGTATAGTTTAGTGTCATCATGTCATTGTACAGTATTGTACCATATTTTTGTGCAGTACTGTATTGCAATGTATAATATACTGTTCAGTATAATCCCATATCTTGTGATATTGTATATTAATGTATACTATAGTACTGTATATAAATGTACAGAACTGTATATAGTACTGTATATTCATGTACTGTACGGTATTGTATATTACCGTATAGCATAGTACTGTATATTAAAGTACAGTTACAGTATATTATAGTACCACACAATACAGTATAGTACTGTATATTCATGTACTGTACGGTATTGTATATTACCGTATAGCATAGTACTGTATGTTAAAGTACAGTTNTATAGTACTGTATATTCATGTACTGTACGGTATTGTATATTACCGTATAGCATAGTACTGTATATTAAAGTACAGTTACAGTATATTATAGTACCACACAATACAGTATAGTACTGTATATTCATGTACTGTACGGTATTGTATATTACCGTATAGCATAGTACTGTATGTTAAAGTACAGTTTCTGTGTATTACAGTACTACACAGTACAGTATGGTACTGTATATTAAAGTACAGTTTCTGTGTATTACAGTACTACACAGTACAGTATGGTACTGTATATTAAAGTACAGTTTCTGTATATTACAGTACTACACGGTACAGTATGGTACTGTATATTAAAGTACAGTTTCTGTATATTACAGTACCACACAGTAAAGTATAGTACTGTATATTAGAGTACAGTTTCTGTATATTAAAGTTGTTACTGTATATTACAGTACTATGCAGTACAGTATGGTACTGTATATTAAAGTACAGTTTCTGTATATTACAGTACTACACAGTACAGTATAGTACTGTATATAATGACATTAATAACCACTGAAGTGTAAAATCAGTGTCACAGAGAGACTCGGCGGTCCGGCAGCGTCTCAGCAGCAGATCAGAGTGAAACATCCTGACAGACACTTTCTCTACCTTCAAACCTCAGTCTGCTCTTCTTCTTCTTCTCTTCTTCACCTACAAATCTACCAATCTGTTACTGAGGGGGGAGGGGGAGGGGTGCTCTGCCAGAAGCCGGGTTTGCATCATTCCAGTTTTGATCTGATGAAGTCAGTCAGAGCTCACCATAGTTCTGAGCTCCCGGAAAACCTGACGGCTTACAACAAATCCTGAGCGGGACAAAACCCTTCCTGTTCCTGTGTTAGCCTACAAGCCAAAACAGAGGGCACAGTTAACGAGAGGAGGACCAACCGCTGCAGCCGTCCGACCTGCACACACAGGCTCAAACAGTGACATCACAGGGGGGCGGAGCATGGAGGGTCAGGCCTTCATACAGCGGGTTAAAAATCTCATCATGGAACCTGAACAGAACGGATTTCTTTATTTTCATGTGAAGCCACATTCACCAAAACACTAGAAGTGACTCTCTGCTCCTCAGGATCATCCTCAGGAACATCCTCAGGAACATCCTCAGGAACTTCCTCAGGAACATCCTCAGGAACTTCCTCAGGAACTTCCTCAGGAACTTCCTCAGGAACATCCTCAGCAAAGACTCGGAATAAACTGTGAACATTCCTGCTGCCCAGACGAGGAAGTCCTCGTAACCTCTCCAGACCACAAGTGGTCACATCATAAATCTGCGTGGATACTTTTACGTCTTCAGGCCTCTAAAAACGATTCAAATAAAACAATCTAGAGATCTGAGAGAATCTCTTTGGTTTAGCTGCTTATTACGGAGGCCCTTAAGGGTCACGGCGAGAATTATTTTTTTCATCTCACAATACATGTTGTATTCCAGAAACTGTTCATGAATGAAGCATCCTGCAGATTCCCGTACTGCTTTCCTCTGCAGAGACCTCTTGATCTAAGATCACTAATTACATAACCTGCCCATGGAGCAGCAGTACTGTATCAGCATACTGAATGTCCAATTCTAGGAGCTGATCCACACTGGGACGTTGTGCTGGGAGTACTGTGAGGTAACGCAAAAGTAGTCCTCAAAAAAATTCTCGCCGTGACCCTTCAGGGGCTCCGTAGTTTATAAGTCAGACATGTGCAGCCTGTGATGTTGAACATGTTGACGCTCGTCAATCACAGCGTCGCTCTGAGCTCCCTCCTTCTTCTTCTCTCCCTGACATTTAGTTCTGATCCAGCGCACTAGCTGACTGTCAGCTAACATGCACGTGTTTATTTTATCAATGTAAATTTGCATTACTGTCATAAATCTGACAATTTCTCCGAGTTAACCAAACAAAGTGTGATTTTTGGTATATTTATGGAACACATGACTCAATTAACACAATTATTATTTTTGGAAAAACCTTCTTACATAAGAATCGATTCCTGAAAACACGACTGAATTTCTGCTGTGTTAGTGACGTCCCGTCTCAGTGCGTCTGGACCTGGTCTCAGTTTTTACTCTGACGGAGGAGCTTCAGTAAAACTGTGTTTTGGTGAATGTGACATCAGATGAGGAGAACAACGAGCACAGAACAGTTTCATGTTTGATGTTGAGTTTTACGACACCTCATCACAATTACAAAATACCACAAGTTACACATTTAAATACTAAATGTGTGACTGTCACTACCTATTTACCTTTAAATACTTTATTACAATTTATTACAAATTATTTTATTATTTTTTGCATAATTCAGTCAAAATATTAGTGAGAAACTTTATTTGTGCCACAATCCAAAAACAACAGGATGTAATAAATTATCTTATCTAATAATAAAAAATCTTACAAATGGTGACGACAGAAAAAAGTGTTTCTATTCTGTATCTGTAACATTTTAATGAAGCTCCTGAAACATTTGACTCCTTTTATAGTTCGATAGTTTTCACTTTGTATATTGATGAATAGAAATCATCGTCTCTTATAAGTCATTTAATTATTTCAAAATTGGATTTTTGGCACAAAAGACACTCCGTACATCAAACTGTGCTTTTCTTACAGAATATTAGTGTATTTATTGTGTTTATATTAGTGTATTTATTGTGT
>NTHP01000144.1:1184009-1194729 GCA_003416845.1 Oplegnathus fasciatus
TGTTTGGATGAACCCCATCAGGTTTAAAGCGGTCTTTACAGTTCCAAAAGATATTGAAATTGTCAATAAACTTTATCCCATGGGTGAGGCATGCAGATGACAGCCATGTACTCAGGCCAAGGAGTCTACTAAAAGATTTGATTCCTTTCCCCAAGGTGGGAATGGGGCCTGAGATGAATACATGTTGCGATTGACAGCCGCTCAGTTTCTCCTGTAGCAGGCCACAGTCTTTTTTCAGGATTTCAGAGGCAGTTTTCCTTCGCAGAATGTCAAAAGACCCAGCGTGGATAATGACCCTCATATCACTTGGATGTGTGGAGAGGATAACTGGCAACAGCTCTGTTAGCTCCCTGACAGACGTGTCAACCACAGTTAGATTTTCAGTCTTTGGCATTCTTACATGTTTGGTTATAGAGTCCCCAGTCAGAATAGTGCCTGGCTTATCAGGCATGGAGTTAGGATTGTTTCTTCTGGCCCTCGCTGGCATATCAGGTGTGGAGTTAGAAATGTTTTCTCTGGCCATCGGTGGCTTATCAGGTGTGGAGTTAGCAATGTTTCTTCTGGCCCTCGGCCTAGCAGTGGTGCAGCTCGATTGGCATTCGCCAGAGAACACCAGAATTGGCAGGTCCGGCATTGGCGCCCTGTTCTCTTCACAGATGAGAGCAGGTTCACACTGAGCACATGTAACAGACATGAAAGAGTGGTGAATGTTATGCTCCCTGCAACATCATCCAGCATGACCGGTTTGGCGGTGGGTCAGTGATGGTCTGGGGAGACATATCCTTGAAGGGTTGCACAGATCTCCACGTGCTAGCCAATGGTACCCTGACTGCTGTTAGGCACCAGGATGAAAACCCCAGAGCCATTGTCAGACCTTATGCTGGTGCAGTGGGCCATGGGTTCCTCCTGGTACAGGACAATGCCTGGCCTCATGTGGCCAGAGTGTGTAGGCAGTTCCTGGATGACGAAGGCATTGATGCCATTGACTTGCCTTCACGTTCCCCAGACCTGAATCCAATCGAGAACCTCTGGGACATTATGTATCGGTGCATCCGACGCCGCTAAGTAGCACTACAGACTGTCCAGGAGCTCACTGATGCCCTGATCCAGGTCTGGGAGGAGATCCCCCAGGACACCATCCGCCGTCTCATCAGGAGCATGCCCAGACGTTGTCGGGAGTGCATACAGGCACGTGGGGGCCATACGCACTACTGAATCACATTATGAGTTGCTGTGATGAAATTTACGCAAGTTGGATCAGCCTGTGATTTCAATTTTTTACTTTGATTTTCGGTGTGATTTTGAATCCAGCTCCCAATTGGTTGGTGATTTTGGTTTCCATTGACCATTGTTACGTCATTTTGTTCTCAACGAATTACACAATGTGCAGTAAAGATTTTGAACTTGAATATATTTCGTTCATCGAGATCCGATAAGTGACTTAAGTGTTCCCTTAATTTTTTTGAGCAGTGTATATATAATAACAGTATATATATACTGTATAAAAAAACAAAAACAAAACAACAATAGCAAGTGTAGACAGTAAGACAATAGTGCAATGGAGCAGAGTGCAAAGGATGCTAAAATAAATATTATTACTGTAACAGGCAGCTTTATACACATGAGGAAGGTGGATATGACAGTATACACAGTATACTTTTCACTGCTTAATTTCAAACTTTATCCATTTAGCGATCTCCTGTGTTTCCACAATTCAATATGCTCATGATAATAATACCACCGTAGGCTATATCTATAATAATAATCATATACTATGTAATATTCATTCTCTGCGTCATCTGGTATAAAATGGTCCTCATTCATTCATTGTGTTCATTGTCGTATTTATTCATTGTTGCATTTATTCACTGTTACCTTCATTCATTTATATGTCTAGTAGTTGTTAGTTCTCTGAGTAGTTCAGTAGTTTAATAAATATTTCATTTATAAAGAACTTGGTCACTTGGTTTTGGTGTGTATAAACTGTGTACTAGGACAAGAACCTTGACTTGAGATTAGGAGGTTCAATTAATTAATTCCAGGTTTCCCTGTTTTTCCAAAATAGGGTGGCGTCCAACATGAACTTAAGGCTAAATTTGGTTATTTAATATAAAACTAATTGTTTCTGATAGCTGAAGTTGAGTGCCATCACTCTCAGCCATCTTTTGCACCCATTTAGGTGTGTATGATGCATAATTTTGAGTTATCAATTATTGTACATATGTTGGCTATTAATTAATTATCAACTATTAAATCTGTTTCAGTTTCTGCTACACACTAAAGGAAGGAATAAAATGAAAACTTAATTCTATTCTACTATATGTGTGTGTGTGTGTGTGTGTGTGTGTGTGGCTGTATACATACACACATAAACACACAAACACACAGACAATACACATATACATAAAACAACAAATGTGTTGTCAGTGGCAGAAAATGTCCTTTTTACAATTTGATTTATGTTTCAGAAAACACTGAAATTCCATTATTGTCTGTTGCTATTGTTGTTATTTACTGAGGTGGTTACAGATGTTTTGTTCAGTTGAGACTGACAGACACTGTACAGATTAATCAAGATTTTAAGTTGGAAATTGGTCGCCCCGACTCATTTTAGAAAAAGGTTGAATTTCTGACAGATCGGTTGTTGTTTGACATTCAGTTTGCGCCTTATTAATATCCTGAACGATCAACAAGCTGTCTGTTGGACGATGGGTTGGATTTCTGACAGGTCAGAAATTTTGCTCTGCTGTCTGCAGGTTGAGCAGTTCCATGGTCCAATTTCCCAACATGGCTGCTGTCAAAAGGTCCATTATTAACTGTAGTGAGCTTGTTTTAAAATTATTGGAGTGGTATTTTACCATATAAAACTGTAGGCTTGACTGAGACTGCTGTGATATAAAACTGAACTTCACTGCAGAACAGACAGATCAGACTGTCTGCATCTTCCAGCTCCAGCTTCATATTTTTATTTTCTTCTTTTCATAGTAGAATTGCACGAAGTAACGCTGCCTTTCTCTCTTTTTGTCAACATTATTGAGGACACAGTGATCTTGTTTGCATAAACTTTACTGGAATTGTCAATGTACAAAACTGACCGAGGGTTTGTGTTTATGTTCAGCATGAGTCGACTGATCTGTACAGCAGAGAAGTTGTATGTTTTGGTCATACAGAAAGGCTGATAAAAACGTGAAGTGTGAGTTAACACAGGCGGCAGATGTGGAGCAGCAGGAACTGAACCGGGCCCAGCGTGAGCGGCATTTGCAGATGGCCGTGGATGAAGCGGTGCAAGCAAGGAGAAAAAAACTCTCCTGTTTTTTCAGCAGTCTTTTGTGTTGCTGCCTTCCGTCTTTTCTGAGACAAAGTTTGTTTCCTTGCTGCCACATACCAAGAACCAAGAACACCATCCCTTCGATATCCTCCATTGTTCCTGTGTTTGTGTGGCGTTGAAGATGATGTCATGGCAGTTTCACGCGGCGTCGCTATGATGATCAGATAAGAATCCCGCCTACATTGAGGGGGTACTATCTGCAGGGGAAAACCAAATCGAGAAAAGTACCTGGTACTGAAAGCGAGTCAAGTCAAGTCGAGCCAAGCCGTACCATGCAGTGGAAATGAGGCTTTAATATCGCTAAGTGACAGAACGAAATTGATGGAAAAAATATATCAAACATGAGAAGTTTCAAAGTTTCGAAAGTCAAGAATGAACTTTGAACCACAACTTTTAAGCCAACATCAACGAGACATCCTCAAAGTTGTCACAGAAATTTGAAAATCTACAAGTGGGCAAACTCAATCTGCCGATAAAGATGTAAAATTACTGAAACCTCTTGATGATTTTGCATTATTTTTTATAAAGACCTGACTATGTTTATCAAAAAATATGTGTGTAGTAGGCGTCAGTAAATGATCAGCACCAGATCCTGGTCTGATATTAGTTGGGAGGTCAGTCTCAGTGGGGGCAGGGACTCTCACCACATCAGTTACTGTCTTCACTGTTATCAGCAGTGCTGCTGGTAGAGACTGTGAACCAACAGTCCTCAGCTTGTCAGTGTGACAGAGAAATAGTGTGTGAGCTCTTGTTGCCTGTTCATACCTGAGAGTGTCCAGTTTCCAGTGTGGATCCTCTAGTACAGCAGACAGCAGCTTCGCTCCTGAGTCTCCTGGATGATTGTAGCTCAGGTCCAGCTCTTTCAGATGGGAGGGGTTGGATCTCAGAGCTGAGGCCAGAGAAGTACAGCCTTCCTCTGTGATCAGACAGCCTGACAGCCTGGAAACAAACACACACACACACACACACACACACACAGAGAAAGATATTTCATTTATTTTCATCTATTTTTTACCAATCAGTGTGAATTAAGTGATTAAGATGAGCTAAATGTTACATCGGTCCACTGCTTTGAAATTCATTGTTACTAAACAGTCAAATGACAGCAGACTCCATCATCAACAAAGTATTTTGACTTAAATCTGCATTAATTTATGGTTGACCACTCAGGGGCAGCCCAACAAGCTGTAAAACACAACACTGACATATTAACACCTTATGAAGTTGATGTTGCAAATGTCTTAGCAAACAATTCCCTACTTCTGGGGCGACCTGCCAAAGCTAGCACAGCGGAGAAGAAGAGCAAAATGGAGCGGCACAGTCTGTGGAAATATTGGATTTAAAAGTTGACTTGTCCCATACAAAAATGTATTCATCATTGCGGAAAGACAGCAGACATCTGTGAGATCACAAAAATAAAAGATGCAGCCAGCTGCATTGTAGGGATGTACCCGAATCCGAATACGTTATTCGGGAAAGCACGGATAATGCGATGGAAACAGATATTAATTCTACCCGGAGTTGCTCATTATTAATTGGCGAGGGGGCCATCAAATCGATTCATATCATTGTGGATGGCCACAAGATAAAAATACCCATTCTGTTTGCAACATAGGACTTTGATTTTACTATCTAGTCATTTCACTTACTACACACTATTGAAAAGTGATCCTACATTCTGTAGTCGCCCCCACCAGCGGGCTGACAGCTGACCGTTCCCGGCTATCACTCAAGGAAACTCTCGCATTGAGGAGGAAGAGGCGTCATAATGAGACAAAAGCCTGGTGTGGCAGCTGGATTTCTTTCAAACCCCCACAACCTATACATCAAAATGAAGCTTAGAACCTGTAGTTTTTAGCTGCATGTCTTTTCCTCAAATTAAAAAATACCTTAGTAGCGCAGCTTTAGCTCATCTGGTAGAGTGCATACCTTTAAGGCTGAGTCCTTATTACAGCGGCGTGAGTTCAATTCCAACGTGGGGCCCTTTGATAAATGTCATCCCCTATCTCACTGGAGACTGTTTTGATTTATAAAGCTTAATTTTCCTAGTTCAAACTGACTGGTCAGTGTCCCCCAGATAGGTTAGGGATGGTGGTGGCGGTGGGGTTCAGATGGTTTGCAGTCTATCCAAACTTAGTTCAGTAGGGGGAAAAACAGGCAAAAAAAAAAGTTTATGTATTACTGTTATGTAATTAGTGGGAGGGGGGTTCAGACAGTTCATAAAACTTAGTTTAATTAAAAATAAAAATAAAAGAGAGAGAGAGATGAGAAGTACAGTACGAGGATGTGGAAATATATTTCCTAATTAATTATATGCCAATATTAAATCGATTTGATGCTTTGAAGGCACAAAAATTGCATCGCCAATGAATATTAGGTTAGAAAATACAACATTTGCCCAATTTAACGTGACTTCCGGTCTCCACCAACTCTTGAGAAAAATATCTGACTGTTCAGCTGCTGGATGTTCCACTTTCTTCACCCGTTAGTCTCTAACTGTGTCTGTCTGCTGTTTGCTGCTGGGCAGGTAGTGTACAGTGGGTTCATCAGAGCTTGTTTGATGAAAACAGCTGCGCTGATGAGAGCTGTGAGACTGAATCAAAACAGTGAAGTTCTGACTTGTAAACACTAAACAATGAGCTGAAAGATGCTTCAACGGTCTGTAGAGCTGAGGGGTAGCTGTGATAATTCTGTGGGTTTGTCATGATGAACGACACTTTTCATATTGCATATATAGTAATTTGATCCATTGCTGATATAAAACATTTCTTACAACAGCTTTAATAATGGTTTTGTCTCACCTTTGCTGCAGAATTAAAATACATTATGAATCTTCATAATCAGAGGTTCTCAGAGAAAATGGGTAGTGCAGTGCTTTGAATTAACCGATCCTAAGTCCCGCCCCCCCTTAGTTACTGTTGCTAGGTCGGACAAGTTGGACAATAAGAAACATGGCGACGCCAGTTCCGTTTAGCCGGGTGCCACAGTTTTTGGCAGTATCTGGGCGTCAGGCAATATAGCTTCAAGAAGCCGACAGCAAGGACTACAGTATGCGATGGAAGGATACATTCATGATGTCAGCTTTTATGAAGGAGACAAAATGACGCGAATTGAGGGAGAGACCGAGGATGACAAGACAGTCAACATTGCTCCTGGACTGCCGGCCGGCTATGTATCCCCTTTTCCCCATCTGGGGATCAGTAGATGATAACTTTTACTAAGGTAACTTTTCCCGTTGGGATGCCAGACATCATGTATATATATAAAAAATAACACCAGAAGTTACTTCGGGGCAGCACCTTGCCTTACAGACATGATATAAACAAACCAATGTTAGCCTTGATCTTTTCTGGCTAACAATAACTCATGTCATCTTAAACATATGTCAGCAACCATCCTATCTGTCCACTTCCAAGTCTCTTCAACGTTACCACAGAAATAAAGAGGAAGCAAACCTGGCTGGCGTTGGTGATCTGATATCAGACTAACTCCTCTTGATGTAACGTTAGCTAGCTAGTTAGCTAGCATTTTGCTAAAATTAGCTAACTCAAGATGTGAATAAATACAGTGTAATGTGTACGTGAAGATTGTGACACCAATGTAATGTGACTTTACATGGTAATGTTACCTTTGAACAGACGTATGTATCTAAATATGTAGTAAACAGTAGAGGGGAAAGTTGACCGAGGTTCTGCTGTGTTCCAATCTTGCTCAACTGTGATTGGAGCACAGAGCAAAAAGGGGCGGGACTTAGGAAGGGCTAATTATAGTCTACAATTTAATCCTATCCACCTTATTTTGGAACGCAAATACGGACCGACTGTTTACTTCGCGTTCCAAAATAAGGTGGAAAGATGTTAAGAATCTTTTTTATAGACATTAACTACATATATGTATGCAGCGTTTCCCATAAATAGGCTCTACTTGGGCGGCCCACCCAGGTAGATTAAGACCCGCCCAGGTAGATAAATTCCAAATTCCAATTTTTTTTTCAATCAAGAAGTGCAATTGTAATTTCATAATGCACACAGACCAGCAGACCTCCTAGAGAAAGCTGCAAGCAGCAATACCGGAGGACAAACTATCGGCCTGTTCTGAACAGGCACTGCACTAGTTTATATAATCCGTCTTTGAAAGAATACAAGATGAGTGGCCACAATCAATACAAGCTAGACACTACTTAGCAAGGCAGCTACCGGCCATCGACAGTCTGTTATTCTGAGTGTGGCTGGCGAGTGTACACATATGCCAGACCGATGCGGACCCTCAAATGTAATATGAATGGAACCGTGTGCCCGCCCGCAAGCCGCAGTTAAGTATGTCGAGGCTTTAATCAGCACGAGTGAATTTTAAATCTTTCATTAGGCTACAAACCAGTTTACCGTCTCTTTTCCATGGATCTGACGGTCCATGTACCCTCCGTCCAAGTGTTCAATTTGTTTGATAACAGGATAAACAAATATGTAATGCATTATTTTGTTTTCCTGTTTTTCGTGTGAATTGAAAAAGAAACCGGAAACCCATGCGCACCCATGTGTGTTTTGGATGTGAAAAAAAATAATGCTTTGTTGTATCTAATGTGTTAACGTTACACATCTTAACTTAGAAGGGTAGTTGGACTGGCTCATGGGCAGATATTATGGGGGGCAGGGGGTCCAGACCCCCCCTTCCTGGGAAAAAACATGAGTTGTCCCCCTCAATATATCATTGTAAACATAATGATATAATTTGAAATAATATAATAATATGCACTGAAAGCACTTGTGATAATTATGCCTGTGACCCGCTGCAGTGTCTCACGCCGCACTGTCACATGCCGTGTGCCATCACATGCCACGTCACATGCTGCGCCACCCACCGCCACAAGTAAATTTTCAACCTGTGGGAAACACTGGTATGTTGAGCAACATTTAAATAGTTATCTGTTAATCAAAAGCTGAATCCTGACCTGAGAATCTCCAGTTTACAGTGTGGACTCTCCAATCCAGCAGAGAGCAGCTTCACTCCAGAATCCTGCAGGTCGTTGTCACTCAGGTCCAGCTCTCTCAGACTAGAGGACTGGGAGCTGAGAACTGAGGACAGAGTTTCACAGCTTCTGTCTGACAGATTACAGCCACTCAGCCTGAAGGAGAGTTAGAGATAAAGACAAACAATGAAAAACATCACATTTCTATGGTTGCCCTAGGGTCTCCGGTGATGAACATTTCTTGGACAATTACTGTAACAGCAATTTATCAATAAAATTTCAAAAAAAGTACAGTCTTTTGTGGGATCACAATAACTTACAGAAATTAATTTTAGCCTTAAATGCATTACACTGCAATTCCCCCCCTACATTCCTACATCTTCCTACATTAATCTGTGGAGGTACAATCATACTGAAGAAACAATTTGAAAGATTGTTCAGTTAATCAACTGACCAATCAGTTGACTAGATCTTATCACTTTACTAAGACTTAAATTAGTTGAGAACAACCCTACACATGTGATACAGCTAGTAGCTGCAGTTATCTGTGCACCTACAGAGCTTTGTTGGAGGCTTTGACCACTGGCAGCAGCCTCAGAAGAGCCTCCTCTGAAGCAGAGTATTTCTTCAGGTCAAACACGTCCAGATCTTTTTCTGATGACAGTAAGATGAAGACCAGAGCTGACCACTGAGCAGGAGACAGTTCATCTGTGGAGAGACTTCCTGCACTCAGGGACTGTTGAATCTCCTCCTCTAGAGAACGATCATTCAGTTCATTCAGACAGTGAAACAGATTGATGCTTTTCTCTGGAGACAGATTCTCACTGATCTTCTTCTTGATGTACTCAACTGTTTCCTGATTGGTCTCTGAGCTTCTTTTTTTTTTCAGTAGGCCTCGTACGAGAGTCTGATTGGTCTGCAGAGAAAGACCCAGGAGGAAGCGGAGGAACATGTCCAGGTGTCCATTTGGACTCTGCAAGGCCTTGTCAATAGCAAACCTGTGGACCTCTGTCATAGATGTTTTGCTGAAAACCATTCGCACATATTCACCCCAATTTTGGCCTGGCTCAGACATCACGTTCTTGTTTCTGTTAATGAGTGTCCACTCTACATAGAGTGCCGCCAAAAACTCCTGTACACTCAGATGGACAAAGCTAAACATCTTGTCTTCATCATTCTTCCTCCCACGTTCCTCTTTAAAGATCTCTGTGAACACTCCTGAGCACACTGAGGCTCCACTGACATCAATGCCGCTCTCTTTTAGGTCTTTCTCATAGAAGATCAATTTGCCCTTTTCTAGCTGGTGGAAAGCTAGTTTTGCTAATGACTTAATGTATTGAATGCACTTTGTTTGGTCATTGCTCTGTTTTGTTCGATCAATCTGAAACACCAAGAATTCTGTGTACATCTCAGTCAGGGTCTTGGGCAGCTCTCCTCCCTCTCTGGTCTTCAACACATCCTCCAGAACTGTAGCAGTGATCCAGCAGAAGACTGGGATGTGGCACATGATNGCAGAAGGAAGCAGATTTCTCTTGATGAGGTTTGTCAGCAGCACATCCACCGAAGTGGACTCTGTCACATCAAAGTTAACTGCCTGATTGTCACTGGTAGTGCAGTCCAGTTGAAGTCGGCTCTCATCCAGTCCATCTAAAACAAACAGAAGTTTGAATTTGCTCTTGTCATAGTTGGTGTTTCCTGATGACTGCAGAGTTGTAAAGATGTGATTAAGAGCTTCTTCCTTGATGTCTCTGGTCTCCCTGATACATTTATGAATTAGCCCTGCCAAACACAACTTTTCTCCTTTCCATAAATTCAGCTGGCGGAAAGTGAAGGGGAATATGAGATGCACATCTTGATTGTTTTTTTTTTCAGCCCAGTCCAACACAAACTTGTTCACAAGAAATGTTTTGCCAATTCCTGCAATTCCATTGGTCATCACTGTTCTTATGGGTCTGTAGATGGGGGGTTTGAACATGTCACTGGGTTTTATTGGTTTCTCTTCATCTGCTGGCTTCACCACCGCCTCAATCTGTCTGACCTCATGCTGTGTGTTGACGTTCATGTCACCCCCAGCTGTGATCCAGAGCTCTGTGTACATATCATCCAGACGCTGCTCATCCTTCTTCTGTGCCCACCCCTCTTGTGCACACATAAATTTATTCTCAAGGTTTGTTTGAAGCATTTGTTGGTAATATGAGATATGTCGTGGCTCTGGTACTGGAACAATCACATCTGTGTGACATAAATAGAAAAAAAAAAACATAGAGTTAGGTTGTATGTCTACAGATGAAGAAGCAGTACACAAATGTCTTTTGTTAATCTTTTGTTAAGGGATTGTCTTCCTAAGAATAACAAACAACACGTCCTTTCATTTTAATGACAAAAAATGGAGCCAGTTTAAATGTCTTTACAGTCAACCAAACATA
>NTHP01000145.1:0-88100 GCA_003416845.1 Oplegnathus fasciatus
TATCTATCTATCTATCTATCTATCTATCTATCGATCTATCTATCTTGTGCCAGTGTCTGTTAATATTTACAGTATATTGCAATCAATGATAAATTAATCTAAAATTTAACATATTTAAATATTTGATTTAAAGTTTAGCTACACCAAATGGCATTAATTTCACTGTAGAGTCAAAAGCAATTACCTATTGTGCCATTGTTTTGTGAAACTACAAACAATTTTGGGCCATAAAAGGAAAGGAATGATTTTTTTTATTTCACCTAGCTTCTCTACTGAAGCCAACAAAAACAACAACAAAAATATAACATTCCTTGCAATGTTGTCCTTGTGAAAAAGCCCAGACGGGATTGTTTTATTTAGGACAGGTGTCAATTTTTGAGATACTAAGTCATTATTTTGAGACACTAACTCATTATTTTGAGATAATAAGTTATTATTTTGAGAACGTTTCTCATTATAATGACTTTCAGGATCTTTTTTTCCCCATCACATTGGCGGAAATGGGCTTCCATACAAGTACATTGTCAATTTTAACTTTTTTTTACAAAGTAGTTTTTCTAAGTTCCAAATTGTGAATTCCACTAGAGTCAAAAAGAGATGGCAGTTACTGCTCTGTTAGCTTTAGCAGTAGTTTTGCTATTTTTTCCCATATTGATTGAATTTAGTTTCTGCCTCATTTAGTTCTGTGGAATAACGAACAGAGTTACTAAGATTGAAATCAATGATAATTTAATCTACAATTTACCAGCTATATTTAAATATGTGATTCAGAGGTAGCTAACCACACCAAATCTCATGATTTCCACCAAGCCAGTCAAAAGAATGGCAGTTACTGCTAACCTGCTGCTCTGAGTTTAGCTAGCTGTTTTTTTCCATCATGATGGAGCTACTGCCACATTTAGTTCATGTGGAATTACCGAGTTTGAAAAATAAATACATTAAATTAATAATTAATGCAATTTAATACATTTAAATGTGATTTAAAGGCAGCTTAGTGGCTCCAAATTACATGAATTCCACCAGTCAAAAGCTGAGATGGCAGTTAATGGCACTGCTACTCTGCTAAGCTAGTTAGCTTTAGCAGGACTCCAGCTGGGTCTGTTGAATTTAGCTAATGTTACTGCCTCATTAATTATGTGAAATAACAAACTGAATACTAAGATGTTAGTTCATCATATTTTTCAATTACAGATTACAACAAGGGAAAAATCAGTAAATACATGTATTTATAGATTTAGTTTAGGCTAGCAGTGGCTATCTCCCAAGCTAGTTGTCTGTCTCTGTGACAATTTTGCATGTTGTTGCATGGAAATTATACATTTTTAAGGCATCATATTTTATAAATTTATAAATATAAATTTTATTTGGTAAAACAGATGGCAAAAAATCAGATTCTATCTATCTAAATCAGAATTTATCTATCTTTAAAAATCATTCCACTGAAAACAAGACACAAATTCATGTCAAACAATTGTTTATTACTAATTATGGTACAAATCAATGTGACATACTTGAAGCTTTTTTTTGGAAATACACAAAGTGCTGCTTAACTGACCAAACAGATATTGCTCTATAGATTAAGTACAGTTTTCAGTCTATAAAAAAATTAAAACCAACCTCTGCAGGCTCTTCAGCTTTGGTTTCGAGTTCTTCAACTATTAACAAAACGTCAAACCAGTTTGTTTGTGTTAGTAAAATTTCACAAAAGCATTGAAAGGTGATTAAACAAATCATCCTAATTGGGTTAAGAGCAACATTACTGTAATCTCCTTTTCCTCTACGCGGGTCTACAGGTCTGTGAGAACTGAGAGGTGAACGCCACAACGAATGAGAAATAACGCAACGATAATAAAAAACAGATGACCAGAGAGTCACACGTGGCTCGGGAAACCACTTCACGAAAATAAAACAATCATGTGTCACGTAATAATAAATAAAACACAAGCCTCTCCCTCCACTTTGAAGGTGAACATCGACACACACAGTGCAGAGTAATCTGTCTTTTCTACTGACCTGCTGCTGCTTGTATGGCATTTGTATGATTCTCACAAGAACAGTACTGAGGTAAACCTTGGATGAACTACTGTACATTTCTACTCTTCAATTCTTTTATCTCAGATTTTAAAGATTGTCAACATCATGAATCTATTTCTCTGTACAATGTGCATAACTATAGAGCTTTGGTCCAGCATTGAAAAGTTGAGCAAAGGCATAACTCCTTTCTGTGTCTTCTTTTTTTATTTTTTGGTTTTGGTTACAGCTTTATTGTTAAGCCTCAGAACAGATCCATATTCTACCTGCAGGAGCCTGCTGCTTTCTCGTATGTTTGTCTGGTGGGTGGACGCAGACATGTAGTTTCTTGGCCAAAGATTTGCCTGAATTAAACACTGGAAGCAACATAAAAATACACAAAATCTGATTATAGGTGTTGCTGTAGATGTGCAGATGAAAATATGCAATCAAAATAATATTAAAAGTCTCTGTGCACCAAAGGAAGTGAGAGTGTATAGTTGCCTTTCCTTTAAAATGTAAAGACATGTAAAGCTTCTTCATGTGTTTTCTAACATTTACCGAATGTGTGCGTGTTTTACAGGCAGTGAAGAAGAACACAGCCGTGCACAGGGGACTGAAAGACTGAGATAACCAATGTGACGTGGAAGGACAGATATCGAGCAGACACATGATTCTGAATAAATTGCATCAAATTTCACCTCACTTCAAATTAAGTTCACTCGTTCTGACATGTGACACTTATTCTCAACATTCACCTCTTTTTTTCCTTCTTTTTCCTGTGACGGTTTTTGTGAAAGCCAAATATTTGCAGTGATGGTCTGGGAGGTTTCTTGTCTGAAATATTGACATTTCTCACAAGGTAATATGTAAAATGAACAGTTTAGTAGACAGTGATGGAGAGTCAATTCATCAACACATCAGTGCACTGAAATTAATTCTACTCATGTAGATTTTGATAAGAAATAACCACAAATGCATGAAATCTTGAAGAGAATCTGTTGAAATTAACCTTTTTAAGCATTTTACTGTCATAGGTAAGAAAAAAACACATTAAATTGTTTGATTGTAACATCTGTAAACCTTCGATATAAAGAAAACAACATTTATCTTTGCAGAAAAGCATATTTGAGTTGAAATATTCAGGTTATAAAAACAGCTGAACTGGAATGAGCTCAGTAGTTTGGTCAGTGGCAACAAACAGGCTTCAACCACACTTTTATTTAATTTTAGGGCGTAATTAATGGGTTTATCATGTAAAATAATGTGTTTTTTTCACTGATATTAGCAAAATTCAGGTAATAATGTAATAATTTGGAGAAATTTATCGTAGCCAAGGTTGTAAATAATCCGTCTTCATGTGTTTTGAGTTGAAGCATGCAGAGGCAAATTTGCTTAAAAGAAAATTCATTCATCAAAACACATTTTCTATATTGCCGTGATCAGGAGTTACAGCAGACACCGTTGCAGCTGTTTGACATGATAGTGTTTTTTTTTGTTTTTTTGTTTGTTAAACTTGACCCACAGAAACACTTTAGAAAAAAGAGAGGGGGGGAGAAAGCCGTGTGAACAAATAAATAAAAAGGTAAAATCTTCACCAGTCCTTGAGCTGAAATTGATGTGTTCTTTGGCTATCAGGCTTTGGCAACAGAATGACACAGTAGCTCAAAACAAAGCTGCAGTAGACTTGACAGACACCTCATCATCCTCATCCTCATCATGTGAAAGTCCTTAGTTTACTCTCCCTCCGTGCGTCCTCTGAAACAATCTCATGACATTATTAATAAATACCTGTAAAAGTTGTACAAAGTTACACTGTGACTGAAAATATTTGCAGATGAAACACAAATCAGAGGCAAACAACATTATTATGCAATTGTTTAACAGCAAAGGTAAATTTTTTTTTTTTGTCCAAAAGAGAACTTTATCAGTGTGATTTCAATTCGAAGACGGCATTTTTTCTTTTTTTTTTAAAGATATTTACATACAAACAATGAGGAAAAAAGTAAGCGAGACAAAGATAAAATGTATACTCAACCTCACACATATAGCTTAGATCTGCCAGTACAAATGTAAAAATTTAGAGCACATTTACATTACAAAATTATTCTTAGTACTCAGATGCAACAGACTTTGGTAAATAGTGTTTTGATTTGGTATGATCTCTTTACTAAATCCCTCCTCGTGGGAACCAAAATTTGGGCGATAGTCTGGTCTGGAAGGCCAGAATCTAAAACTCTTTGAAACAGCACACCGTATGTTTTTACATAATTCTCAGATATTAATCTCTTTTTTCATGTTTTTGGTTTCGCCAAGGTCATTTACATAGCTGTGGTAATCACACTGACAACACATAGTTTTTGTTTGCAAACTCATGACTGTCCATCCAGGTGACTCTGGAACATGTTTCAGTCCCCGTTTCAAGTTCATCCACCTCCGTTGTTTTTAATGGCTGCCACTTTTCCTCTCCGCCGTTCAGTCGGAGAGCTCGTTCATTTTGGGAGCTCCTCTAGAGAATCGGTGAGAGGGTCCATTGGCGCAGCCGGGCCGAGCTCGGGCTGTTTCAAACGCTTTATTGTGTTTTTCAAGGCTTGCCTCTTGTTGCAGAACCAGACGCGCACCACCTCCCTGTCATAGTTCAGCTTCTCGGCTATTTCCGTCATTTCCTGTCCGGAGGGGTGTGTGTTCTTCTCAAAGTGGCTGTTGAGGATCTCGAGCGCCTGCGGGGTGAAAGAGGTCCTCCGCTTGCGTTTTTTGGAAGGCTCGCTGCCGATAAACTCAGTCAGGTTCTGCATGCCGGATCGGTGGCGGGCTTCAGCCTCGGCCATCCAGCGCTCCAGAACTGGCTTAATCTTCTGGGCGCTTTTAGGGGTGATGTCCAACTTCTCAAACCTGGCAGGATATAAAAGGCCAGGGTTCAGTTTGCCTGTCAGACTGCTACCTATAGTGTTCTCTTGGGCTTCCTGTGGTAGGAAAAAGTGGCTTCTCAGGATGGTGTGTCTGGGGAGAATTGAGAAAAAAGAATCTTACTTAGGTGCCCTGCCAGAACAAGGGATAAGCTGCCTGCCTTTTAGTCTCCTCAACCAGAATGCCACAGGGACTGAGACTAACGTCCGGGTACACATCCGAGCCAAACTCCTCTGTACTCTGCACCTGGAAGCACCTCAGCTGCAGCAGCTGGAGGTGACGGTTGCCAGAGGTGTGTTAATTTTCTGGAGGAGGCTGTGGTTCTCTGTCCCAAATTGGCAATAGTGGAGCAAGGAGATATTGCCAATGGCTAAAATCAGGTCCAGTTGAACCAAAAACATACCAAACATCTAACTAAATGTTTTAAATACTGCACTTCAAAAATCAACCAAAAAACAAAACAGGAATTACTCCCAAATATCCCATTTCTTTCCCTCAGGTGATAAAAAACAAAAATCCACTAATGCATGCAGTTAAATATGGCACCATCATTTATTTACAAAAAGAGCTTGAATTATTAATCAAAATGTACATTTAATACATTTTTCAAACTTTCTTTCATCTTCTAACAACGTCTCATTTTATATTTAATAAGAATACATTTACACACTCTAATCCTGAAAGTTCCTGCAACTTTACGGCCGCGTGACGCATAATTCTGACTTCACATATACTCGGCATTTTAGCGAGTCACAGTAAGAACAGAGAACGAAGCTTTTTATAAAAACACTGCAGCTCAATGACTCTGTCAGGTGCTGTTTCCTGTGATATGAACAGATACTGCGTGTGGTATTAAAATGAAGATGAGGGTCTTATATTTCACAGTAAAAGGATTCCTCTCATGCCTGTAACGTTTATATTATCACGTTATTTAATAGACAGGAGACCACTTTATCTTACTTTTGTTTAGATGTTTTCATGACAACAGATAAAAATAACAGTCCTTATAATGTGTTGAATTAATGAAACTTTAATTTCACATAATTTAATCACTAACCAATAGTGGATTTTTGAGGTCAATACTGACATTGATATTTGAGCGTTTAAAAATCTGATAATATTTGTTTTTTAACTATACATGAAATATAAACACACATTTTTCCTTTAAATCCCTTGAATTTGGGTATTAAAGATGATAACTTACACACAGCAGTGTGCAGACTCTTATTAGCAAATGTTGTATTTTGTATTTATGGTGATTTTCAAGTTACACGATGGACTATATATGAAGAAAACCTCAGACACCACCCTGTTAATGTTGGTCGAACTCTATTATTTACAGAATGGGACCTGCTTTCAAGTTGAAGTGACGCTAGCTGATCTGACTGGACAGATTTTATTTAGTCCTTCTCTGGGGTTTATTGTTTGTTTGTTTATGGACATTTTGTCTTTTGAGAGCGACAGGAAACACGGGGATGACATGTGATGAAGGTCCCGTTAGACTCGAACCAATGACAGTTGTAACAGTTACTTAGTCCTCTTTGTTAATAAGACATCTGGGCTGTCAGGACATCCCATTACACTCATTTTTCTTTTAATTAAAGGAGCAAATCAGGACTCAGTCTAGTGTAGCAGTGATACACGACTGAAGGGAGTTATCAGAGTTACCACTGGAGTGTACTGCAACACAAGTTAGACACACTCGTTCCTCTACGATTCCTCCTGGATTACTTGCTGATACTTTAAAGAATATTTCTAGTTGTTTTAATGGGTTTGTCTGTGTGAGACCCTTGTCTTGTGTGACTAAGTTGTCCTGTTGGGACCTCGGTGATCTTGTATATTTGTTCTCAGGTCTTTTTAAAGTATTTATTTTTGCTTTTATTTGATATCGGACAATATAGAGGTGACAGGAAATGAAGTGTGCACCCTCAGGTCTCTTTGGCAAAAAATGTCTTGATCTATGTGAGATTTTCAGAATAAATAAAGGTTCACTAACTAACCTTAATTTAAACCACATACAATGACATCTTCATTAAACATCACATGTCTATTAATAGAGGAAAATTCATATAATATCTGCTGTTTAAGATCCAAACATTATTCAATAAATAAGTGCAGATGGGTCAACTGAAAGTGTTTCTGGGACAAACATGAGCACGACGTGAGCGACTGCTTTTAGTAAAATAACTGACAGCTGTGACGGAGAGACAGCAGAGATCTCTGCTCTCTGTGGAACAAACAATGCACACAAGACATTTCTAATGGTGAGGTGAGCGGCTGCAGACAACAATGCCCATGCATGCATGAACTTCCTCTGTTTCTACACCTCGTTGGTGCTTTCCTCCTCGTCGACAGGCGGTATTATTTATAACCCCGTCCTCCTCTTAAACAGTGGGAAGAGGAGGGCTCCATACTGCGGGGAATACATTAGTAAATATGAGGAGTCACCAGAGACAGGACATTTCATGGATCAACAGGAACTGCAGATACTAAAATGAGTTGAGAGCTGCTCAGCTGGGGTATGCACTCCCTCCACTAGTGCATCAGCACGAGGGAGAAATGGCCCTGAATGCACCTCCGGCCTCTCTGGCTCTTCTTAAAAGTACCTTAGGAGTCTGCTTAGACATGCTGTATGTTTAGGCCTCAGCTCCCCCCGAGGGTTTACAGTCATGAACCAGAGAGAGCTGTTTGAGAGGTACAGGCTGGAAATCAGGACTAGTGTGGCCTAAAATCTACAGTATGTGAAGAGAAACCATCAGATTTTATTATTCTTTATACATCAGCACGTGCAGCTCATTTCTCATGTTGGTTCACCTCTGATACGTTTGTACTGTTTAATTACAGTTAAAGATACTGAGCTGCTGATTGGTTGGTTGAACTTTTGGTAAGAAGTCACTCGTTCATACAGCCATTGTCTGTTTAAAGACATTTCTTGAAATCTGTCAGGGAGGAATGGGTAAAATAACGATATATATCCAGTGAGACAATAAAATAAACTTTTCATATTGTGCGTTATCTATCCTGTTAGTATCTCCGGTTGTTATAGACCATTGAGTGCGATATGATTTGAAATCAATGTGATACATTAAGTAGATTGATCTGTCAGGATTAGATTAGACATTCATGTCTGGTGGATTTCATCCACTGACAATTTCTCGACTAATTTTCCAAGCATGTATTTTTATTAAGATATATACTAATATAATTATATAGATGTAAATATTTTGTAAAAGAGTATTTTATCCGTATCGCTCAGTCAGGTACTGAGAGGTGGCATCAAATGCTTTGTTAGATTCTTGGTCTCTGATTAAATGTTTCCTGATTTAGATGTGAATTTTGATAATTTTAGACCGTATTTTATTTGGGAAAGTTCTTGTAAGGCCGATTTATGTTGAGGAAAAATCAAACACTGATCCATTTAAGAAGTTTGGCTTCTTTCGTTTAATAAAAAAAGGATTTTTATAGAAGAACGTTTTTATATTTCAAAAAATGTGTTGTTTTCAGGTATTGTATAGGTGATATTAAAACATTTGGAACGACAGCCGGCTCTAAATTTGAATCTGTAAGAGATTCATAACATCAGTAATTTGGTAAAGTTGGTTTAATATCCAGCCCTGGCTAAGTTTATGTTTCTATAAGCTGGCTACGATTCCTGGTTGATTAAAAAGTTAAAAATTCTGGTCAAGGTTATTTATGCTGAGTCAAATGTATCTAAAGAAGAAATCAAAGCGTTCATAATGGTGCACATTGAATTCTCAGTAATTAAGTAGTAGTTATTAACGTNTCTTAAATCATGTAATTAAAATGAGAAATGTGTGACAGTTTTTACATTTTAACCAGAATCATGTCCATATTGGCTAAACCAAGCCAAAAGAGGACACACTGGCACATCATTGGTCTGATGATGTCCTCGTGTAATGCCCGTGCCTGTTTAGATAAACTAATAAAGTGCCTGGAAACATACTGAGCAATGAAAGGAGACAAGATGGAAGCATCTGTCAGTGTCTGTTCACTGTCTGGGTTCAGAGCCGGAGCCCCTGAGCTACCGTGACGTCCCGCTCCTCCTCAAACTTCATGTCTATGTTGATGTTAACTAAACTAAAGCATGTGAAGTTTGCCCCTCTACTTAAAACATCAGGATGTCATGTCCAATGTCATACAAACAAAAAAATTGTCTTAACGGCATGAATAACAGCCCACAGAGTGTTTATTTTTGAAGCTAATGGCTTTTAATGTATGTTATAAATATTTGAATTATTCCTGGCTGTAAATATTTCATGTGTGATTTTAAGACTTTAAACATTAGTCAGAGATGGCTGGGCCTCATAAGAACCCCGGCCCCTGCACTGTTTCACATTTTATCGCTCGTTTGATGTTGATGTGATGAAATTTTTAAAAGTGCGTGGCAGCGCCGTGTCACATAAACAGTACAGGTCATCAGCAAAGCACATGCATTGCAGAGAGACATTAAAATTAATACAAGAATAAGAACGGGAAAAAAACGGATGCAAAACAGGCTAAAATTGTGTTAAGTTCTGTTTGTTTTTGGCAAAGAAATGTCAAAAATATCTTCTTTAATTAGATTTTAGACAAAACATTTAACATTAACTTCCAATTGTAAACCTTTGTACACTAATCTTACACTTTAAATTGTTTTTAACATTGTAGAATAAATGATTTTACTATTCGGGTCTCTTGAAAAAGTAATATTTGGGCATGATGTAGCCCAATTATTCTGACTTGAAAGGGAAATACGGCTCATTTGGCATCCTCATGCAAAATGTTAGTCAAGTGGAACAACAGGAGGGATGAAACACTGATTGTCTGATTGTCTCATGAATATATAATACACCATTTATGGCTAAACTGTCCTTGTGGCAGCAGTAAAACACGGCAGTCTTATTAACAGATCATCGCCGTCAAGCTCTCTCATGTTCAGGCGAAGCGACTGGCAACGGGCCTTAGTAATTATTAAATGCTTTAAGTGCTTCGTGTAATACTTGTGTATGTATTTTGCATAAGTAACGCGCGGCTGTCATGTCAGCGGGTGAGAGGGAAGGAAGAGGAAGAAGTAAGTACAGGCATGAGAGCTTCGTTTGTCAGGGTGGTGATAGTCAATTATGTATTTTAATATCTTAATAATGTCTGTTAAAACATGGAATGAAAAACAGATGACAGTTATGAGCACCAGACAGCTCAGTGAGGCTGCACGACTGTCTCTGCTTTTGACAGAATTAGGACATATTGATCAGAAATAATGAATCGTTTATTGTTAGAGTTCGACCCTCTTTGTTTGTTCTTACCTGCAGATGGCAGACTGGCTGTACGCCGGCCCCTCTGCGGCGCTGAGCGCCTGGCCCACCTGAGTCTGTGTCAGGCCCAGGGACAGCCGGCGGATCTTGAATGCTTTGGCGAATTCACGAATCTCCTCCAGGTTGACCCCGTCCACCTCGCTGGGGGCGGTCTGCGGGTCTACAATACAACACACACATCTCATTTTATTAGCCCTCTGCTCCTCCGTCGCTTACCTCATTTTGGAGAGTGAATGAAGCAAACACCCAGACATACGTGATCATGATCGTCTCTAAACAACATAAAAAAATAGTCCTGCTCCGGGTCAGAACATATTATTTCTCTTTGCCCTTGTGCTGTAAACTGTGTGTATCTGAGAGATGTTTTGAAGAATAAATTCATCTGAGGTGTGAATGCAGACGTGTCATGGCTCTGACTTGCAAGTGTAAATCTTTAATCTCACACACAAAAGCATATGGACGAAACCATATAACACAGAGCTTGTTAATTCAATAGAAGGATAGATCTTGAGCAGATAGATACTGTAGCTTCTAGTTTTCTGTAGGAATATAAATATAAATTCTGGCGCTAGCACTCTCAAATAAACATTAAAGAATGTATAAAGACATTATTTCATCCATCTGACCCTTAGTGAAGACAGTTCAGGCCTTCAAACCACCAACAAGCCCCAAACACAAACGATACCCAACAGAAAAAACTCACACAAAGAAACGCTAGTTGTGAATCTTCGCATTTGAGCAGATCTGAAAAACTTCACTGAAGCATTTTGAAGAATTTCCCTGCTAATAAAAAGTGATTTCACATTGTACATCAATGTCAGGTGCCCTGGCATCCTGCTTACTAAAGCAAAGTTTGTGCCTCTGAATTATTCATCTTGGTCATTATCAATGAATTATTAAAGGAATCCTCCAAGCGTATTTAAGCAAAAATCTATGGGGCTGCCATCTCGTTGTGCCTCATAAGTGACGTGTAGCGTATGCGGCGTGCTCCAGACGTGTGAACACTTGGAAGATGAGGGACTAGAGGCTCCGAGACGACTAAATGGGAGATATGAGCACTCACGGCTTCGGGTCCCATCATCTCCACATTGATGAGCATCTCTTCATCATTCCCAACAGAGTCTATTTACTCAGTGGTTTGAAAGACTAATGGTGCTCTGAAGCGGCGGCGCTCAACTGGTCTAACCTCTGGATCCACGTTTGTCTATAGACATTAAGTCACAACCCAAACATGATTTAAGATTTAAACCCTTCTAATTTATTTTGCAATAATGAACGGCGGAATAAAGCTTTCACACAACAAACAGAGAAGTGAACAAAATGTTTTAAAAGCCAAATTAAAAAAACACTGAAACAATGGAGACAATCAATTTCTGGGCCTCCACAAAGCCACTTTTCTTCACAGCAATAATACACTAATAAGCTTAATAATTACAGCGAGACAATAACAAGTTAAACACTCAATTTCTCAGCTGAAAAGGAAAATGGGAAAAACCTTCATAAATTACAGGCTAGACTCGTCTATTATGTGCCAGGACTTTATGGCACACAATGCAGCCATGTTTTTGTCTCTGTGTTTGTTTTTCTTTTTGTTGAAATGTTCATAATCCACCTGAATTATACTGAATGATGATGGAGTTTGCAGTTGTGACCCACCAGGTGAGAACCAGGAGGAGAAGTTAGAAAATGTGACTGGGAAAAGTGAAGAAGTGATGCTCTCCTGTCCCTCAACAACTGCTGTTTTAGACTTTATTTACACCTGCTCTTCACATGTGATCTGTATCCGGATACAACATCTGGATATGGACATCAGATTCACGGGTCTTTGCATTTACACCTGGTATTAATCAGCATTCTTGTTATGGTCGATTCTGCCTCCACTGTGATCAGATATCATTTAATCTTTAAATCACTTTTTGTGTGGGAAGACTTCCGGGCAGCTTGAGCTGGCAGGAAGAAGCACAGTTACAGCTTGATCCTACCCTTCCGGGTTCTAGCCTATTTTTGATGGAAGCCACGTCAAGCTGCACAGAGCAGATGAGCTGGGCAGGAAGTCAGACACAGGAACGGCATAGCATCTGGTCAGTTTTCAAAATAAAACACCATGTGCAGACTCCCGATCGTATATCACATGACTACATCAACATTACGACATAACCTGTGGCACCAGACCAGAAGAAGCACAGAAATCAAGGAAAAATAACCAAATCAACAAAATCTGAGCAAGTCAACAACATTGGGCGGGCAAAACGCTCTGCTTCTGAAACGCTCCCGGTGGGGTATGAAGCCGTGCGGAGGATAGAACAAAACCGCGGCACCAAGCATCCGTGCCCGGTGGAATCCAGGCGTTAGATGACCTTTCAACTTTTTATTTTTATAATAACAAAGTTTCAAATGTGACAATGTGAAAGGGGTCGCTCGTAGTGATGAACCCCCAGAGAATCACCTGAATCTGCAGCTCCCCTCGGCTTTACGGAGCTTTATACTGAGTTTCAGCTCCTCGTTTAGCTGTCTGGCTCATAACTTTTACAGTCTTGGTTCACTCTCACCGCTCTCATAGCGTCATAGCGTGAACATAGTGCAGAATTTAGCAGCTAAAGAGCCAGATATTCATCTCAGGAGTTGGTGGAAACCAAAAACAGAGCTAAAAGAGCTAAAATGATAATGTTACTGTTCATGTAAATAAGCAACTGTTTGTTAACTTCATGTACATCAACTCATTTTTTATGTTGTTGCACCTGCATTAACAACCTTTTTTCCCTACCCAGATAACATATCCAGATAGAGATTGCATGTTATTGTCAGGTGTAAACGGGGTACAAGTGCCACTGAACTTGGCACTTTAACCTCTATTTTGTTCCAGTGCAGCAACCAATAGAAGACTGTGGTTGTAGTGGTGAAATGAATGCTAAGTAGGTTTGCATGCTCAGTCGACTTTCTCTGGATAAATCAAAGCTAAAATAAAAACAACCTCAAGGCGAAATATTGCTGACATTTTGTCTTTCTGATTGACATTTTCCCATCTGATTATTTTAAATAACAGTAACAGACATTCTCAGCTTTTTAATCTGTTTCTGGCACTTTGTTTGCGGCCAGTGAATGCAATGACATTTCATCTTCCCTCCTCTGCAGACGACTCTGATGCTGTCATGGGATTTTGCTTTGTGTATGTACGCTGTAAGTGATATTGAGAGGAAGTGATATGGCTCGTACTCAGCATAAAGCATTAATTCTATTTACCCCAGAACTGAGCCACAATGATTTTGTGCAGACTCAAAAATGGTTTATAAGATATTTTCCAAGCTGAAAGTAAACACAAACTAAACATGGTGTCTACAACAAGTTGATCAATGGCGACTTGCTTTTTATTAAATTCAGTGGCATTGTAGCTGCCTTTGAAATGAGTTTACATGGAGTTTAAGGGAATCGACTCTGACAAATGAAATTTATCTGAATAAAACAGAGTTTTTAAAGGCAATGGCTGCATGCTGACAGGCTGTGGCCCAGTGATTTATAAGGCTCTGCCAAAGGCCCCCGTATTGGGAGAATGAAACTTATGTTCATCATACATAACACACGCCACTTCGGATCGCCTAATAAACCAAAGAAATGACAGTCAGGAAAAAAATAAAACAATCACAGGAGGTGGGGATCAGTCAAAAGCTGTCCACACTGACAGTAATGTAGATACTGAGCATCCACCATGTTGACTCTTTAGCTGGTGATGTTAAAGGGACAGTTCACCCAAATTACAGAAAGACATTATTATCTCTGGTAGCCATGCAGATAGTTTTGGTTTTATTTGCTGAGATTTTAAGATAACTGTCTCTGAGATTTTTGCCTCCACCTCAAAACAAAGGAGGTATTTTATATCTGTGGTGCTCAAAACATTCAAAAATTGCTTACAAAAAATCAACAGCAACAGTTTTCATTGGGACTATTTACTCCTATTTTCTAATGAAATTCAACTTATTTAAAGGACCAGTGTGCAGGATTTAGGGGAATCTATTGGCAGTAATGGAACATAATACTCATAATTATGTTTTCATTTGTTTATAATCACCTGAAACTAAGAATCGTTGTGTTTTTGTTAGCTTAGAATGAGCCTTTCATATCTACATAGGGAGCGGGTTTTCTTGCACGGAGCCCGCCATGTTGCACCGCCATGTTTCTACAGTAGTCCAGAACGGACAAACCAAACACTGGCTCTAGAGAGGGCCTTTGGTGTTTTTATGTTGAAGTGGCCTTAGGTTCTCCTAAACTAAATCCTACACACTGGTCCTTTAAAGAATTCAGAAAAAGAAGTCACTGTATGCTCAAGCATCAACCAAAAATTTACTTGATTTTAGAAAAAAAAAAATTTCATCCTGTGAAAAACTGAAATATTCTCACTGTACTGGCAGATCTCATTTTAATGGGTAAGTCTGGTGATATTATATATATTTTTATTGTCAACAAATCCCATGAAAAGACCAAAACCAACAATGAATTGACCCTCCTGACAAGTATTGCCAATGTAGCCATTTCTTGATCTATCCTGATACCTCTGAGCCATAGAGCTCCATTGTTAAAAACACATCAAACCATTGTTGAACTGAGCAACACGTTCATTCATTACCATGAACACACACACACTGCAGTTTATTTTGAGTCAATCCCACATACGCCATCCTGCTGCTGTAAATACTCACGCAAGCACCAAATGTGTATTAATCCGCTGTTGAAAATAGTCCCCAACAACTACACAATTTCCTCCTGTTTTGATAACGTCTGCTAAAAGCTACGGTCCCCAGCTGTTTTAGGAAATTATTTAGCCTTTTTTAAAAATAAAAGACCATTTTTTTGAAGATTCACCTCTTCAGCAGAAACAAATAGGTTTGGTGCTGAGTGCCACAGACAGGGTACAGAAGTTATGTGAAAGTATTGAGAGGCAAACTAATGCATTGTTGGTTTTGGTCCTTTCATGGGATTTAGCAAAATTATAGCATATTGACAACCTTTCCTTAAAGAAAATAAGACTGCAAGGACTCAAAAAATCTTGATAAAAAGACCTTTGCTGTGTGGGTACCAAAGACAATGTGAGACACGCTGCTCTTTCAATGCTGTGAGCACCAGAAACAAAACTCCATTCACCTCTATTGCATCGTGCTTGAGGAAGAAATCTCACAGACAGATGTCTAAAAATGGTCTGCATGGTTAAATATTACTGGAGGGACGTGAGAAAATATGTTGATCTAACCTTCTAAAGCACATTCACTGTCTTATTATAGCTACAAGAGTGAGTGAATTTTACTCCATGTTGTGTTTGTGTGAGCTGTGTCAGACACTTACTGCTGACCAGCTGCCCCACGCTGAGAGCCGAGGAAGAGGAGGAGGTGGAGGAGGAGGAAGAGGCCTGGTGGAGAGGACTCTGTCTGTGGGGCATGTGGAGCAGGTTGGGCTGAGACGATGCGGGGCCTGTCTGACCCTGCTGCTGGACACACAAACAAACACACACACACACACACCGAGGTGAAACAATATATTGACAGCAGGTAGTACAGAAAAATATCCATTATCCCCTCCCCCACATCATCACAATAATCATCATTTATAGTAATCAGGTCATTATGGTGATTGGACTATAACATTAAATCTAATCAAACAATCAGCAGCTATTAAATTAGCCACTTAGAGGCTGAATATAATGAGATTTACCTTGTACCTCATGATGAATGAATGTTAATTACTGCCTGCAGTATTTAGACTGACAGAGCAGATAAATAGTGTCAATAGTCTGCTCAACAGACTACAGCAGCGTTTTACTGTAGCCGGAGACAGAGAGAGTCAACTCAGGTACTCCACTGTCTCTTTACAATCGCTTCTCTGCAGAAATCAGTTTAAAAAAACCCAAAAACAATTAGAGTCTTATCTCTCGTCATCAGACCTGAGAGGGTGCTAATAATGGCAGCCTGCATGTGAAATAAAAACATGTGGACACAGCAGTCCCTATATAAAACATAATTCATGATCCACAAGCTGCGTGCTCTGATGGCAAAAAAACCGATGTATTTTCATGTTTTATGCACATTTGAATTGCTTTTACAAGATCAAGATGGTACGTCTTCAGTCTTAAAGTGAAAAGCTGTCTCCGCTATAAGCTAGGCCAGCTTCTCCTCTCCTTCTTTGCAATTAATTATTTTCTCTGTGGCATGTGTTTGTTTGGATGGTGGGGGGTGTCAACAGCGATGCACACACTGTCAGGAGTGTTGACAGGCTCGGAGAATTATCTAGCTTCACTGGAAATATTCGAGACTGCAGGCTCTGACAACCGTAAATTATACCCGTGGAACAATGTGTACATGCGGGCTTTGAAGTGGAGACAAAAGCATAAACATTATTACAAATGCATTAATTCATTCAAGAGTATGATCTGGTGTTTTCGGGGAGCCACAATTAGGTGTCCATCTGCTGAGAGTTCATCCATTCTGCACTGTGCGGGCCTTCAATGTGAACTTTTACCCTGTAATTCTGCGCTGACATCGTCATTATCAAGTCAATAACCTTCTTGTTGTTGTGTGCATGCACCTGACTCCGCTCTTGTGCACTGTATAGCTCTTCAAACTGGGAGGAGAAAACGTTTGAGCTCGAGTTTCTACACTTACAGTACGAACTCAAATCTAGTGTACAAAAAAAGAACTTGTGTGTTTTTATGCGGCTTTCTTTTAAATCACAACAAAATACTTCTTGTTCGGGTCAGAGAGGACAAATCACAAGGCTGGAGAGTGTGATTGAGGAAAGAGAGAAGGAGGGGAAAGAGAGTGAAACGGAAAGAGGTGGAGAACACAGGCAGGAGTGTTTGGGTTTTAAGTGGGGTGATGAAAAGTGTTGTTTTGTTTTGGGTTTTTTTGGTGGTTTGGGCTCTGCAGGGCGCAGCAGCCTCCCTGAGACTGAGTCTGAAAGGCTGGCTGACAAGTGCCTTCCAAGCATGCACAGACACACACCGACACATTGTGAACAATTGTACCAAAAGCTACAATTTTCCAAGTGGAACGATGCAAATGAGCGTTATGAGTGTTGCAGCACTAAAAATACGAGGTGTTTAGCATAACACAGACCTGACTAGCAGTGCTGGGATATTAAATATAGACAAAGCTCTAGTCTGACTCCACTAGGTGTTGCTCATTCAACAGTTTTAAAGCTCATGTGTATAATAACCTGCTTCTCAAGATATCTTCCTCTATATGTGTGTGTGTTTGTGCATCGGTGTATATGTTACCTGCTGTCCAGGCTTGATTGGTGACAGCGTGATTCCCTGGGTGTTGATGACAGGCAGGATCTGATTGCCGATCACCGTGGCGATGATCTGGCCTTGAGCGTTGGTCAGAAGCTGAGGTGTAATTGGCTGTACCTGCAGTGCTGGGTTGCCACCCCCTGATTGGCTGGAGGGCCCTGCAGAGTTGGGCATCAGTGGGATTGTTCCAATTATCTACAAAGGGGGTAGAGAGGAGACGAAATCAGCTGGGTGGTTTTAAAAAGAAGACGGAGCAGAGAGGGTAAACACTACTGGAGGTATCAGTCTTAATGATCTCTGCCGCTGTGAGTCTTTTTTTGGCTTTTTTCGCATGTGATCTGAAACAAAGCACGAGCCGGTCAAATTCGCCGTGTTACGAGGCCAATCAGAGCACTCGGCTTTCGAGTCGGTCTGTGTGTGATTTAGAGAGAGAAACATGCACAACTGTCCACTGATCATCTGTCACTGAGGTGGTTTTACAGGCTGGAACAAGCGAAGCCAAAGCAGACTGCTGGGAGCACACTGCAAAGGTCAGCGCTGAATACCTGTGTGTGTGATGGTGCACACCACTGACTGTATTATCCATCACCAGGCCAAGACCGGGATGAGTGTGTGTGTGTGTGTATGTGTGACTGTGTGTGTCTAAGTGTGTTTGTGCTTAAGTGTCTTTGTCTGTCTCTGGTGAGAAGGAGTGAGGCTGCCGAGAGACCCCCATTTCACCTTCTCGCTCTCTCTCTCTCTCTCACACACACAGCCAGAAAGGAAGAAGTGGGAAGAAAGAGCAAGAAAAGAAACAATAAGAGGGAGAAAAGAGGAGCATCAGAGAGTGAGACAGGACCCTGTGTTTCTAATTCAACTCTCAGGGTCCCAGGGGTACTTCACCCCTCCTCCACCCCCCTCCAGCCCCTGCTTTCCTCTCCTCTGTGGCTGTAATCAGGAAGGGCAGATCAAAGGGGGCGGCAGAGTGTCACTGCAGCGTTTTAGCTCTCAGAGCTGCCAGAGTGTGGCCAAGAGTGGCGCTTTAGGGGGGTCTTAGCGCCTCTTCACCATGATGAAGGTTAATGTCATCTGGGGACTGGTTCTGAGCAGCTCCTGAGCAGCCGTCGCCCTGGTCTCCCCCCCCTCCCTCGCTGGCATCGCTCCTCCACCAAGCCTCATTACACCAGAGAGCAGCTCAACATGGATGAGACGCCCATCATTCTAAATTCTGTTATTTGGCAACCGGGCAAAGAGCTACTTTTGCAAAAATTGTCTTCTTCTTTAAGTTTATATTTTAGTGCAAGCTTCTACACCTCGACCCAAAGTAACACAAAACTACAAACAGCCTCTAAACAGCATTAACTGATCCTCTTCTGGCTCCCGTGTCTCTATCGCCACCACTGCTGATGTGTTTCAGCGTGTGGCTCGCCTCCCCCTCCTCTCTCCCCCCCGTCTCTTTGACATAATAGGGAGGGATCAGTGAGAGAAAGGTGGGCCGACAATCTGTAATTCATCCCTGCCACGGCTCATTTGCTTACGTTGCTTCGCATTAGGGGAGAGATAATTTATCTCTCTCTCCGCGGCGGCTTTACAAATTCCCTGTAATGCTCTCCTGCCACTTAGCATATTTTATTGCCCTGCCTGACGCTCTTGTCTCCCGAGTCCCACTGATCCCGCTTTGCATGCCACTGTGGCAGGGAACTTGTTCCGCTCAATTATTCATCGTCATTGGACTAAGTGGTTGTTCTATAAGCATAATAAAAGAGCAGGCAAGTTGACAGCTTAGCTCTCGTCCCTGTCCCACCATGCAATGCTTCTCCATCTGACTATCTCAGGCAGATGTTTCATGGCAGTGTCTCAAAGCTCCTCTGGGGCTGGAAGGGAAGAGTTTGTAGAGTAGTCAACTGTTTGAATGGCAACTTATAGACAGAAGGGAACACTTTGTTATATACTTTCCTTATGGGAAGTACTGAATTCAGTAATGTTTAAGTTTACAGAGCAGGAGTTTATAGTTTGGAGTACCAACCGAAACACGTCTGTAGCATCGAAAAGGGTCAATTACTGAAGCAATAATTGGTCAGATTGTTAGGTTTATTTATTCTTTTAACAGATCTAAATCAAGAAACATTTTTTAACTTTAGCTTATCTTTCGTTTAGGCATTTGGTAATTTGGCAACAAACCACATGTATCATAAAATACTAACCTTACACTTATTAAGATCATTTCCCACTGTATGCTTGTGTTTGATTCATAAAAAGTGCTTCAAAACAGCTTTTTAAAAGCAGTGCAACCAAACGTAACACCTCTATAATGTTTAAATCTCAAACTGTGTGTGCTTCTTGCAGCAAAAGTTACTGGTTTGACAATTCACAGCAAACACATCAGGTCTTGCGATTAATTCCTCATGTTTTTACTGATAATATATCAGTATACCAGTGAGGTTTCTCATAAGAACAACATTTGAGTGTGTTTTTCCAAACCTGCAGTACTCAGAATCAACCAGCAGGACAATTCCCTCTCTGTGTGAAGGCCCTCCTCAGTTATCTTTCTTTTATTTGGCTTCCTGTGTTTGCTTCCCGCTCCAGTTCGTATGACATGTGAGTAACGTGCCTCTCTCCACCCAGCAGAACTCATTAAGATTATGCTGCTCTTGTTTCCACAGAAATGTCATCTCATCTCTCCAGCCAGGGCAATCTGTGTCTTTAGCCATGGTCGCCAGGCAATATCTCTGCCCATTTTCTCTCCTCCACTGTTCATGCGGTGAATTGAGACCCGAGAGGGAAAATGTTTGGGAAGTTTGGTCCAAAGTCCAAGAAGAGCTAACATTAGGAGCACATCAAAGCCTAAAACAGCAGACTCATAACGGTGCACTTGACAGAAGACATTTCCTGGGTAGGGTGACAAGTATTTTCTATCCATTTAACAGCCTTTGTTTTATTTTCTCAAATATACAACAAGATACAGATACGGTAGATTAGTGCAGCAATTATGAGCTTTATTATTTATCCAACAAAAATGTTGAACATTAGCTGGTTGTAGCGTCTCAAATGTGAGAATTTGCTGCTTTTCCGTGTTTTATATCATTATAAATTTAATATCTTTGGTGTTAGGGGTGTTGGTCAGACAAAACAAACAATCTGGGAACTTGTAGGGCATCGACAGATTAATTGATAGTGAAAATAATCAATAGTTGCAGCCCCACAGTAGATTTACAATTACAAGGTCAATAGCAGCTTACACTTGATCTAAGGGCTGGAAGCTTCCATCAATACACAGGGCACACTTGTGTTGTGGTTCAGCTTCGCTCACTTTACAGGCGAACTTGCTTTGCAGGTTAACTGTGCATGTGCTCCTTACCTGTTGTTCTCTGCATGAGTGCCAGCAACATCCACCCTGAGGGCCACAGCCCTCAACAAACGCTGGGAATGCTGGGAGTAAAAGGGATGGGTGGCCTGACAGCCCACATTCAGTTTACTAAACTGGGATTTGCCGCACACACAAACCATTTCAGGGGTGTCTACACCTTTCAGGACGTATGGTACACTACATAAAACAGCCCTTAATGTCCCCATTTCCCAACATAGTTTTACTTCCATATTGAAGCGGCAGGAAAAAAAATGCCACAGATTTTTAATGGGAAAAGAAATAACAGGAGTGAGAGTGACTTAACAATATTCTGGCTTTTATCCATAGCCTTAATCACTGTTGTGAGGACAAAAGAGCCTCATTGATTCTCCTTGGAGAATAAAAAGGCTGGTGCCGGTATAATTAAGGTTTAAAAACATATTGAACTCCAAACGTTCATCAAACCAGGCATTTCTCAAGGTCCCCAGAGGTCTTGCTTATGAAAAGGTCTTTTGACAGGGTTGTAGAAAAAATTAGGAGGTCAAAGACTTTATAGTATGTTTTAAATTCAAGGAAAGGTGACTTTTTACTCATGGAGTACGGATTGTTTGATAATTTCCGATTAAATATGGATCCTGAGAGGATAAAAGCAGCTCTCTTGTAAATACAAGCCAAAATTTGATAAAAGCTGCTCCACTGCCTCTTGTTTTGTAGCTTTTCCACGCTGACATAAGTTCTCAGAGCGTGTTTGGTGGATCTCCAGCCTTGTTTGGGGTTTGTATTAGCCTGTATAATCTCCTCAGTGTTGGGGGGAAGCGGGGGCCGGGACCTTCTGATAGGGTAGTGCATGTTTCAGAGCCCTGCGCCTGAATAATGTTGTGGAATAATGAGGTGGGGAGCAAAGGCTGTAGCCCAGGGCTTTGACCGTCTCTGTGACCTGATTATGTCAGGGGCTGTCAGCCGCCAAGACACTACAAAAGCACAGAGCATCCCATCAAGTCCATATCCACAGTGATCTGTCCCCAGTGCTCCAGGCACCTTGTGAGCCAGGGAAGTCCATACTGTCTCATTAGCGACGTTTAGCATCAAGCGCTCGCACACAGACAACACTTTACTGCAAACAATGAGGCCTGGTCACACTGCTGGTACTGAAACTTCACTCCGGTAGGCTAAATGTCAAGTTTTAACATTCAAAATCAAATATTTTCTCATGTTTTCTAGTGCTAAGAAATGTCACCTACTGCTTTGGTTTCATCACGTTAAGTTTACACTAAGAAGAGTGTTAAAAGATGAAACAGGGGTTAAGGTAAAAAAACACAGTGGCATGAAAGGGCACATTGTCCATACAGTGTTCCTTTAATATGTGCTGTGTGCACCTGCGATAAGATGATTCATTAGATAGGGTCCCACAATGACAAGCATCATCGTTCAAGCCTCTGGCTACTGATGGAACAATTCTGCAGCCACCCTGTAAATATGACAAGGTCAGCGTTTTACTGCGACAGGCGCATGCGGATAAGAGAAAGAAGGGCTTTGTTTATTCCCAAAAAGCTTAATATATGGTGGGGTGGCGACTAGAGTGGAGACAAACTGCTCCAAGACAACACACAGAGCCACCACTAGAAATCTATGAGGGAAGATGAGAAATACGATACAAATGTTTTATTAGGAATCGCACATTCAAACATGATAGATGGTCCAGCAACATCTCTTACAGATCTGTTACCAAGGAAACTGTTTTCTCTCTGTAGTGCTTAATTAGCTGTGTGTTTAACTGATCATTCAAGTCTTTTAGCATATTAGCACTCACCTGTCCTTGTGCGTTGGTGACCAGCTGTCCAGTGGCTCCTTGCAGGTTTGACAGGGTGTTTCCAAACACCTGAGAACCGGCAATGGATCCCATGGCTGCTGCCGCTGCTACCGCCGCCTGGCTGGCCAGTGGATTCAGCTGGCGAGGACAAAGAAATCATTCGTCAAAACTGTATCTGTTTATGGCGCTGGTGCAGATGTTCACTAGTGTAATGCAAATTCATAAAAAAAAAGCAGGTTCAGGAAGGCTCGGCATGGGGGGCTTCACACTCCCATTCTTTGTTGCCGAGGCCAGATTAGGCTAACTGCAGTGAGGTCTGTATAGTCCAGCAGAGAGGGCTATGCAGTCCATCATACAGTTCCCAGAGGTCTGTGCTCCTGAACCCAGTGGGAGGCTCGAGGGTAGGGAGGAGCAGTGAGAACGGGAGGGTGGCTGTGAATAAGTGGCCATTTTACCACTCTAAGTGCTTCCTCTGGCCCCCGGGGCTCCCCATGGGCCTGAGCCCAGTCTCTCCACCCGCAGCAATGCCCCAACAGCATCCCGCTCTCACGATAGCGCCGGGCAGTGTGGCCATGCATCACTGTATCGTCAACCCCTTCAATATGCTTCGACTAAGAATTCCTCTTGCGTCATAATGCACTAGCACACTGTTACTTTTGAAGGAGAGGAGGGTTAAAATGACCATCTTTACCCCTGCTGTAATGGACTCATCTGGTCTGGCCTGTGGTTGTGAAAAGAGGCTCCTTGCGTCGGGGAGAGGTTGTAGAGCCCCGCCACATCGACGAGATTACCCATATAAATCAAGCTAACCACTTATTAGGGGGCTGAAAATGCACTGCTGATTTGGTTGTAGTGCAGCAGAGCAAAGTCTTATTAGGTTGAGTAAGTAGATCAAAGACCAAGAAGAGATAGGAGACCTCCCAATTACTCAACAGAATAGAGAAATAATAGAAACACTGCTTAGGAGCAGGCTGCCTGCTCCCTGCTGCTAATACTGGTTGGCCACATATTCAAACAAAACTGCTGAAATTAAAAGTAGAGTTTATATAAAAGGTTAAAAATAACACAAAGTATTACATGTGTTTTATATATTATCAAGTTTACGTAAAATACAATGCGCTGTAAAAGAAATTCTTTGACTGAAAGCATCAGCGTTTCCACACTCTCTGTACCCTGCAGGGAGTTCAGCTTTGTTCATCTGAGATCATTCAGTTGCCATTCATCTTTTATCTTACCCCACCACCATATATTATTACACTTTCTGAAATCAAATGATGAAAAAATGCCACAGAGCGATCAATACTTTTTCATTGACAGTAAAGGTTAAGCACATTAAGAATGACACTGCATTTGTCTTATGAAATCATATTTCATGTTGGTGGCCTCAAATTGGCCGTGATTGATATTGCCTCCCCTCGTCTGAAAGTCATCCAGTTTTTCCTCGATAATCGCAAGATTGTCTTTTATGTGTCCAGCAGGTTCGTCCTTCGGAAAACTTGATGTCTCAAATGTTAGAAAAGCCTGATTCTGACTTTTCACGCAAAAAGCAACAGAAACCTCAGTCAAGCTGGAATTAACCTGATGTTTGATAGTAAACCTGTACTGTGAGCTAATTTGGGTGCTCTAACAATTAAGGAACATTACTGTATATGTTCATTAAGCTCAGAGATCAACAGTAGAAGAGACGCATTCATCATATGGCACATAGTTTATCCCAAAACATGTAATTTCTAATAATATTAGCTAATGTTTAATCTTCCAAAAAACAGATTACATTTTGGATTACACTGGAGTTTGGAGTTGATGTTAACTAAGACATAAGATTTTACTTCTCCCAAAGATTCATCTTCTTCACCAAACAGTCCTTTACCCAATATGCTTTGCTAAATAGTGAAATTTTAATTCATGTAGAGGTCTGACTGTGGTCATAAATACACATTTAATATGGAGGAAGATGGCAACAGTGACATTTTGCTGGAAGAGACAGAAAAAGAAACAATCCTCTCTGACTTTTTCCTCCACTCACTCATCACACAAATGTGAATTGACACGTTTGTTTTAAAAAAAACTTTTAGAATCAGTTGAAAATGTTTTAAAAGAAGCAGCAGCTAAAGGCAGCAACACAACAAAGACGAAACATCTCCACCACTACGCAGTGCACAGTGGCATTTCATTAGTTGTCAAAGTATGTTTTAAATAGAAAGAGTTTTGCGTTATTTAAATAAAATCATATACCAAGATGTATTTGGCCAGCACATCGGTAATTCTTTACCATCTAACATTATAATGCACATTAACACCACTATCTTCAGTAACCTAGACTAAGATTTGACCAATCTGGGGTAACTGATAGAGGAGGAGTGCTTGATGTTGATACTCAGCAGATAATTTCCCCTCAGTTTCTGACTGGAGAAGTAGTGGTATTAGTAGCTGTGAAGAAGAAATAAAACCTGGACCAGCTACTGTGGTAGTTCATGTTTTGTGAATATAAAATACCTTCTTAAGTGTTGATAAAGGGGGTCTTGAAGCCATGTTGGTGAAAACACAGTATTCTGGGTGTTGTGACAGTGAATGGGGACACAGAGAAAAGCCAACACGGCCAGTTAAACAGAGTTAAACAGAGGCTGCAGATCAACACACAGATAATGTGATCTGCTCAGGCGAGCACAGCCCGAGTCTCCCTGAAAATCTGCTGCGCTTGGTGTCATTGTGTGAGTGATAGGTTGTTTGGGAGAAGCCTTCAGATTTATTTGAAATATTATCATTGTGTTTCATTCGATGATAGCCCTTTCAGATGCTATGTTATTCTGGTAAATCTAGGTGAAAAGAGAGCAGGCTTTATTGCTGCATCTCCTGGCACTGGGTAATATGGATAGCAGTTGAAAGGAGAGCCAGGAATAAGGAGAGGCGAGGCTGTGTTCAACACCTAAACAGGTGATTTTCCGCCACGGTGACTCCTCTCAACACCTCGGCGGGAGGCACAAAATGACAGACCTGGCCTAGCATTTGTACTGATTGCATGTGTTGGAGGAGATAAACAGTGATCTTCCAGTTTGCAGAGCCTGCATGTTAACCATTGTGTTTCATTCTTTTCATTCCCCATGAAAAGGGCGTCAAGAGGATTTTCAGCAGCTCTGGTCAGCCACACTAAGAGTTGGGATAACACAGATGCTAACTGAAGTCAGTGCATTTTGTTTAAGAAATGTTTGAGATGTTAACTTTAAATTCAAGTTAGAAATGTAGAAATATTGTCAACACATTCTTATGGCGTGCAGCAGCAAACCTTAGCACTGCTCAAGCCTCCATTTTATCAAGTGACATCATCTTGTCACCTTTAAGTCACCACAGCTGCTATCACTCTCTGCACTATCACAGTTTAATATAGCCAAATAAACAGGGCTACACAGGGATCAACAAACACAAAATAAATGCCTCTGAGAGGAGAAAAAAAGCCAGCAAATTGTTAAAAATGCATCTTTTCTCTGTATGGTGTGAAGGGGAGGGAATCTAAACTCCGCCAGGCTCTCCGTCGCCTGTTTGACCATGAGGGTCACCTGGTGCAGCAACCCGTGTAATCTCAGGAATAGAGGGAAAAATAGCGTCCCCGCAAACCGTGGAGAGACCCCTGGAAACCAAAATTGTCTGACACAAACTAACTGGAGTTTATTCTTGGTTTTTGCTCTTTTCATGTGGCCGTTTTAAACTTAATTGCTTTTTTTTTTTCCTGGGCCTGCACAGGACAAAAAAGAGCAAAGATAAATGGACAAAGTGGTGCAGACACCAGCGGGTGGGCAGATTTGTCTATGCTCGGGCTTCAGCGGTGTGTAAAACTTATTTTCTGCTCATCTATGATTCAACAACAGAATCATTTATCCATTTATCTAACATATCAGAGAAAACTGAAAGAGAATATAAGACCACAGAGAATAATTTAGCAAATTAGTGGTCAGTAATGTTTTTAATTGACAATGAAAGCAGCTGTGTGTAAACTTTTGTCTAGAAAGTGGCTGAAACAAAAATCTTTTCCTTTTCAAAAAGTCTCTCAGACTGATTACAGGTGGAAGTAAGTACGATAGAGGCGGATATTTGGGAATTGTACCAAGTCTTTCAGCCAAAAGTGCGTCAAAGTGGACAAAACAGTGTAAATCACCAGTCAATATCAGTGTATTGTTTCTGAGAAGAATGTCTTTAATCTCTGGAACAACATGGAAGTTTTCCTCGTTCATCCCGGCCCCACATCTCTGTCTCCTCCTGCTCTTTTCCCACTCCAGAGTGAATGTAATCAGCTGTGACATGAGAAAACACGTTCTGTGTCTGTCAGGACTCTGCTAGTCTTCCGCTGACAGTCCTCTGCTGACTCTCCTCCTCCTCCTCCTCCCCCCAAAACGGCCTCTCCCCCCACCTCCCCGTCTCCCCTCCCTCACATCCGCTGTGCTTATGAACATCAAAATGCCATTAGGCCCTCCAAAACACCTCTGGTCCCTTGGTTAGCGGGGCCTCGCACTGTGGTCGTGCACTCTGAGCCCTCTGAGCGCCGACTATTGCTCACCACTGGGCCTCTGCTCCAGCCGTTGTGAAAAATAAACCCCAAAAAGAGCCATTCTTGAGGAAAAATATTGGGAAGTGAAAGACGGATAGAACAACTGGGGCAGATAACACCCGGCAAAATACAATAACGCTGCATCCGGTGATGGTCAGACGCTGTAATTGCTTAAGGCAGTGGAGGGATGGTGGTGGCAGCGGGTGTGGATGCGGAGGTGGTTGAGGTGGCATGGCGGGTGCTAATGGAGTGATGTCATACGAAACGCCAGAATGACAGCTAGTTAACTGAGGAGGTTTGGCTGATCAAATAAAATGCATTAACTCCAGGAAATGGATATCGCAGGCTGCTTCAGAAATGGCCATATCTAATGAGGCAAAATGCAAATGAAGGAGGAAAAGAGTCGTGAAAACGTTTAAACTAACTATAAAGGGATGATGGAGTGTCGGACAGTGGCCGTCAATCTCCCCACTCATTACCTTCATGTGAAATTAACAGCAGCTTTAATCATTACATAAAATCTGCTCCAGCCCATTTGTTGATAATTGTGAGGCGCAGAGGTTCAGAGTGGGTTCTTTGTCATCAATCACAGCAGCAGTATATTTCCTCTGGTTAGGGGACACTCTGCGAGTAAAAATATAAGTTATACTACATTCCTCTTACACGGTTCCTCTTCCTGAGGAATGATCTATAATATTTAGCTGTTTCCAGATGTATTAAATTTGAAACTACTTGGTGATTAAGTATCTACAGGAAAGTGCTGACCATTTCAGCTCATGATGTGACATATTTGGTGCAGTTATTTCTGTACCATACTAGTGTTGGAAATCATAGCAGCGTTAAACCGGTGTTGCAGTAAATCTACTGCTGCTCTGGCTATGACTTTAAAGTGGGTACCTGGCAATGTTTTTGGTTGCTGTGAGAAAATGAAAAATAAAATCATTGGAGTCAGGAGATCAGACGATAAAGAAATTATGAACACTATCATTTTGCTGTATTATCGAAGACTCTCTCCAGCCTTTGAATGACAATTAGCTCAAATATTCAATACGTAATAAAACATATTTCTGGATTTTAGTAGATCTACCTCCATTGCACCGACTACATCCCATTCGTTTTCGTTTAGGTGAACTTGGCGTCTCTTTTCACTCTGCTGTTGTTTGACATATAAATATAGCATTTGAATGACTTTAATATCCTCCTAATCAATGTCCAGTGATCTTTTGATGTCCTCAATTCAATATAGGAAGGGTCATCCATGCCGCAGCTTTATAAACACAATAAAGGTAAATGATTACTCTCCACTGTGGTGTCCAAAAATACGGCCAGTAATGAAGAGAAATGGAGGAGTTTGAGGGGGAGGCCTGTCATGTGTCATTGGCCAACTCTAAGCCTTAAGATTAATCACGAGAGAGGGGCTCTGTGGCTAAGATGTGGTCACCCTTGATCGATAAATCCGCCTCCCTCCCTCCCCTCCCTCTATGTCTCTCTGCTTCACTGTCTCTCTCTCTCTTTTTCTCCAAAATATACACAATCGTTGACACACGCTAAATCAGCATAAGTGGAGAGATGAATTGATGACATTTACAGCCGTATTTGTATTGATTGCTGGAGTTTTGACTTCTCCCCTTTTTGAGGAGTTGACTTAAGAAAATGCACTGTTCCTGCATTCTACTTGAGTCTATTTACAAAACCATCAATTGCACATTCCCACTCCTAATGATAAAGGGCATAAAATCACCCACCAGGAAAAGCAAAATACTCCTCTTTGAGATCAGGGCAGCAGAGTACAGTTTAGAGGAATTTCAATTCACGCAGCCCACTATATGTACATTGCAAAATATATATCAAATCCAGTCTAACCATGACTGAAAACCCTGTGAAGAGAAGGAGAATTTCTGATAATATTCTGCAGGGACCACAAATGGGACTTTTGACTTGGTCTACGAGGAGGGCATAATGCAATAACATTGCATTAGAAGGGTCTTTTTACAGCATGGCAGTGCTGCGCGGCTGTATTCCTTGTGTGAACCCGGTGCTCTGTTTGCGGTCACTAATGGGCATCAGAAATTACAGGCAGTGGAATCGCGCCCCGCGGGGGGACTGGCCTCCTCAGCGGAGCGGAGCACTTAGACAGTGTCTGGGAGCCTGCTGGAGGAGGAAGGGGGGAACTCAATGTCATAGCCCTGCCTCATAATTAAAGAAACCCTATTCCTTATCCACTGTTAGGTGAGCCCTAGCTTGGTGCTCCATCTGAGGGCTCCCCTGTGGGCGTCTAATGCGTGTTGCCCCCAATGTGCATGTGGGCTGATCAGGGAGCTGTGCCTTTCTGCTGGGTGTCTGAGCTGGAAGCCCTCTGCCCACCACCAGAGTAATGGGGCCAGGTTTAGAAGAATCGCAGACCTCAGAAAGCGAAGAAAATATAAACTTGGTGAGTTCAGAAAACCCAACAAAACCAGAAAAGCCAAAAAGGAAGTGCAAGGAAGGCCATAGGTGTCATTTTAAAAGTGAAAAGGCCTTTGCAGTTTCCCAAATGATCCTTCTGAAATATGATAAATTTAAGTTTCTCCTTATTTATAAATTCAGGGCTCATCGTTGGTCCTTAAGTCTGTAGATTTTCTTCCTGCCTAATCCCTCATTTGAAGTAAATAAAAGTAGTAGAGCTGTCATGGTCAGGTTGTTTTCCTCATCTAGCTCCCATGCTTTATAATTATTCATATGAAATGTGGTTCTGTTGATGGGCAACAGTCTTATTTTCTGCTTCAGTCAACAGTGCACATTTGTATTTCTAAATTGTGGAGCGCTTGTTATGTAAGGCAATTTTCTGCCTTCTTAAGAGCCGGATCTCCTGTGCATTAATAAGAGGCTAGGCTGAGCTGCTGGAGAGCTGAGGGCCTGTTCATGCTCTGAACCACACAGCCAAAACCAGCAGCACAGCCATTTAAACACAGTCTGGCACCAAATTTATACATATTTAAAAGTTTTATTAGAAAATTGTGATTTTAAAACAGGTGTTATCATGGATAATGGCCAGATGTGAGAATGCTTACAGCTTAAGTGTATTCAGATTTTTTGCAACTTCACCTGAATATTAATGTTAAATGCAAGAAAACTACTTTACCAGAGACATAGCCAGGATTTCAGGAAATACTGAGATCATGAATCCCGATTCCCCCAGCTCAACCAGACCCCCCTTCCACTTTTTTCCACATTTATTTACTCACCTTTATTTACCTGATTAATTACGCTTCATCTCCCAACATAATGGTCGAATGTTTTTTTTAAGGCTCGGAGAAATACTAAATCCATTTATTTAATGAATTATTTTTTTTGCCCCAAAATAGTCAAAGTTAAAGATAATGAGTCTAAAAATCTGAATAAGGAGCACCTGACGTCCAAGCCCTCATTGTTAGGTATGGCCCAGCGCTTTAATTCTTATTTTAAAATTCTCTGAGTGAACAACCTTGAATAAACACACAGTTCTGTGACTTTCAGATAACAAAATTTTGACCAACTGGCTTTCATGAGCGCAAGTTGTAAAATTGTGCTACCATTTAGAAATGTCAGGGATACAAAAAACCTATTATTTGCACATGATGTTGATAAATACATTTGTAAAATTATATTTCTATTAATAAACTCTGATCTTCTTCCAAACCACAGACACTACAGCTGAGTTATGACACATAAGACAGATAATGGACTCTTTCCTCAACTTAAGCGTTGCCAGTTTCATCGACAAGCCACAGTATGAGCCATTGGGTCTACATTTGAGCATGTCATTTTAATTTTGATTTAATACCCCATGGAATGATGGCAGCCCGTTTCGCTAAATTGAATAGACGTGGGGCTGATCTGGAAAATCAATTAATCGATGTGCAAGGCTCATTTAATACACATGTTAATATAATGGGAGAGACGCCCACCGCCCATAAAAAAAGAGACATTTGGAGCAAATTGGACAGTGGTGATTTTAACAGCGGTTGACATAAGTAAAAGTGCACTGCAGCGGAAAACAGTGACATGAGTGTCTGAAGGGGCCTCAGCTGGAGACAAAAGCAGCAGAGATGGGCCCGAGACTTGAGGAGGATGGTGGAGCGAATGGGAGGGGGAGGAGGAGGAGGAGGAGGTGTAGACAGCCAGGCCTCTGAAAGGCCGTTGTGGTTGGCAGCCGCTGACCTTGGTGACGATGGGTTTTCACCAGAGGCTTCTAATGAAGGCTGATTGCCAGGGAATAGTGAGGGAGCCAAGGGGTAGAGAGGGGAGCGAGGGAGGAGGGGGGGGAGAGAGCAAGAGAGAGTGAGAAGAGAGAAGGGAGAGAGAGAGAGAGAGAAAAGGATAGAGGAGAGGCTCAGGTAATTGCAGCACTTGTGGGTCTGAGGCCCTGCGGTCCTGTGATGTCGGGGTGCAGTGGGGAAGAAGAGAGATGTCTGTGGACGCTTTGGTGGTAAATTGTGGAGCACAGGGATAGGAGGCAGGCCCCTAGGCTGTAATTACCCCTATGAGTGTGCGGATGGAGAGTGGACAGGCCCAGTGTGGGGCTCTGACAGCGATCAAGGAGACGACTGCGAAGGGGAGTAGAGACAGACACACAGACAGACGGCAGGAGTCTGGCGGAGGAGGAAGACAGGACGCCTCCATCTCCGCCAGGCCCCCCGAAAACCAGCCAGCCAGACACTGGACCAAGGTCAGAGGCTATTAGCTGACACACAACATGCTGGTGACAAGACAGCCATGACAAGAACAGCGGAGAGACAGCGCAGCGTTGTGTAAGATGCAGGAAGATGTAATGTAGAAGGATTTGGCAAANAAAAAAAAAGGCAATAAAAAGCGACTAATTAGATCAGAGCCACAGAGAGAGAGACGCTGGGGCTCCACTGGATGGCGCAGCTGGGTCAGGAGGGTCCGGGGCATGCGAACTGGAATAACAGAGTTGATAGGCTGGCCTAAGCTTCCCGCTGCCACGGATCAGTATGTACTGCCTCTCCTCTCGCTGCCTGGGCTGATGTAACTCACTGGAGTGGCAAATTACACCAGACCTACAGCTGTAGCCCGACATTATGATTAATTTGATCAGTAATTTCTCCTGTTTTTCATTTTAATCGCCGCGACCATTCTGCTGTGGCAGGTCTTTCAGATCTAATTAAGATCAATTCCGGTGTAACAGACTTGGCGAGCGCCTTTACCCCGTCAAATCCCTGAGCTCTCCGGGCGTGGAGAAAACCCGCAGCTCTAATCAATCAACTTCCAGCAAAATCCAGCGGGCTCCCGCAATCAGCCCATTAACACACTTAAGCAAATTTTTATAATCTCCCCCCGTCTATTTGTCATCACTGTGGTGACTATTTCAGGCAGCCACAGGCCGCATCTCACCGCACTCTGCATGTTGGCGAGCAGAGAGGCTGTGGGCAGGGTAGAAAGGTAAATTCTTACTCCATTTAACCAAATTAGCTGCAGTAATCTGAGTTTAGACCATTGACTCAAGGGGACACAGTCTGTTGTGGTGTGATTTGTATTCTAATAGGGATATTAATGAGCCAATTAATGAATTTTGTCTCACAAATTAAAAACACCAAACACTAAAAACACTAGGGATGTAATGAATGCTCAGGATTTCCTGTGGGTTTACGGGGAATATCACACACCTCCCATGAGAAGAGAATTACAATGGGACATTAATTGGAACATAATGAGTGTTTGTCTCTCTGCAGCTCTGCGCTGTATTTTCAGCAAATAGCTGAATGGCTGGGTGATTCCGCGCGTCTGGATAATGACAGCAGGAAATAGGGGCGTTATCTGTGTAATGCTGATTGTACTATGGTAATTATGACTCGACTTTACTGCACAGACCAGTTCCTCTGGGTGGAGCGTGGAAACACCAGAAATGCCCTTCTGTGTCTTCAATTAAAACATACAAAAGGCCGGATCACGGTGACAATTCACGTATGTTTGTGAGAAAGTCTCCGCTCAGGGAGTCTCCCTGAATTAAAAACTTGGGTGAATTAACCCCTGAGTTGCTCAGTGATACTGGGAATCCAATCACTGACCCAGGCAGGGGAGGGAGGTGGAGCTGCTGTTTAAATCCTATTGCAACCTTGCGTGGGTGCTGAGGCTGCGGCCTGTCCTTGGGCGAGCCCCTCGCTGGGTGACACACTCTTTGAAAACACCAGCACTGACCCAGAGAAACTAAACCTTTTACGGCCATTCTGCTTCTCCCACACACACACACACACACACACACACACACACAAACACACGTACCATAATCCTATTTGATGAGGCAATATCTTAATGATACCTGATGTGGCCCCTTTGGCCCCCCTCAAGGGAGGTCTGTCCTCAGTCATCATAATCAGCCTCGCTGCTTCTTTTAGAAGAAGACAATCTATATAAAGCTGAGGGTCTCAGTCTTATCAATGTAGCAGGCTTGTTCAAAAATAAGTGTCTCTCCTGTCTCTGTGTGTCAGAGGAAGATATAAACAGTTTCTTGGGAATTTGACAAAGTAGTAGTTTCCTATAGTCTGATTTTAGTGCATGTGTTATCTAAGGTCTTTGTGTGTTGCCTGACGCAAGCTTAATGTGTGAATCTGTATGTTGGTCAGTAGCCCTTATATCCGCAGTCAGACTGGACAGTGTGTTTGGTGCGATGTAGCAGCTAGCCTTTGGAGCCCATTAAATCCAGAGGCTGTTTTTCCTGCTGAGTCTCACTAGGCCGTGACAGGGCCGGAGAGGGCTGCGAGGGGGGAAACAAATAGCCCAACTCATCCTGGCCATAAAGAAGGTTGCACCACAACCCAATAAGGGTCTGACGCTGATGAATGTGACCAGGGACAGAAAGGCGACCCTGGCCAGTCTCCACCAGAAATGAAACCACAGGGATATAAAATAGGTTATTATCGTCACACAGTGACAGCCAGACGGACAGAAGGGCAGAGATGGATGGACAGACAAAGTGACTAAAAAGGAGGTTGAGTAGGAAGAGCAGCAAAGATTAAGGGGCTGATTATGGCCAGAAAGCCCAAGGTTAGGTTAGGAGGCTCAGAATGCCTCCTGAGTCCGCCGCAGGAGGATGGGAATCGTGCTTCTTGCCTGGTTGTGAGGTTTGATGTGTTCAAGAGCGTCAAGGCTTCAGCAACAAGATGCATATTCTAATAGCTGCACATAGACAGAAGAGCTGCCAGCCTCCATTCAAATACTGCCACTTGATAAAGATCAAGTGCTGACAGAGAATCAAGAACTGTGAAGCTTAAGCGCGGTGTTTTCTCAAGGCTGATGTGCCCAAAATCACACCATCATCAATGACACCATTCAGATGCACACTTCAGTTCTTTAAGTGGAGAATTACAAGAATTACAAAATGTAATCTGTACTTGATAATGTTGTGCATTTTTTTGTGGAATATCAAGGTTCATTAGCTGGGTCTTTGTTTTGGTTCTTGTGATGTACCTCATCCAATGTGTCCATGAAAAATTATATGAATGGGCTAAAGGTATGGGCTCATTTCTGAGAGATTTTTATCTGTGTAGAGATCATGAACAAGTGAATATGCAAAAAGCAATCTTACACCAATCTTACATACTGGATCGGTATTTCTGTTGATACTGGCGGACAGATTGTATTAATGAAATCAGAAGTAACAAATCCACATTAAATACTGTTTCTTGGTCATTTTTTGTTACTAAAAAGAAAAACATACACTTGTACAAGCCTGAAAAGACAGTTAATATATGAACATCCCACATTATAGCTAAGAGTGATATGTAGTTACAGCCTCATGTTACCTTACACAAAGAAAATTATCCAATTATCAGTTGCATAAAGTGAGCAAAAACAAAACAAACAAAAACAAACAAAAAACGAGAATCTGTATCAGATCAGTGTGAGGCCAATTCCTTGAGAATCGGTATCAGAAAGAGAAAAAGTTCGACCTGTGCAGACTCACCGGCAAAGGCATGGGCGGGGTGACGGGCGAAGGAAGGCTGTGGGCCGGCGACTGGTTGGGCCGGTGCGGCGGGGACTGCTGCGTTTGTCCAGAGGCGGAGGAGCAGGCGGAGCCTGGAGACGGGACAGAGGTCTGCTGCTGGCTGGGCGGGGTCATGTGATGCTGGGATGGCAGCTGGTTCTGGGTGTGGGAGTGGGTCTGTTGGTGGTGGTGGTGTTGCTGCTGTTGCTGCTGATGTTGCTGCTGCTGTTGTTGTTGCTGCTGCTGCTGCTGCTGCTGCTGGTGGTGCTGCTGCATCTGTTGGAGCTGCTGCAGGTGTTGGAGCTGGGAGTTCAGTGATGAGGTAGCTGTTGATGAAAGGACAGCGAGTTGTTTGATTTCTCTTTGTGCTGGAGACCTGAACTCTCCACACACAGTGCAACAAACACAGATGAGTTTGAACTGGCAACATGACAACATGTGTTTTTGCACGTAAACAAGAAGCCCTCATTATTTGAGGAATATGCTCACACCTGAGATAGAAATACATGTACACATGGAGGTGTGGGATGCACAGGCTGAATAGTGAGAGACATGTAAATAGCATGGAGCCACAAGGTCCTCCAGGGTTTTTACCCTGCATGATAGAGTCGGTGAATTTAATTTAGCCAGTTGGAGGACAAAGCTATCAAGCCTGACTGATATAATTGCTCTCTCTGGAGCCAAAAGTCTTCATTGTCACTTGGAGAATGTCAGAATCTTTGGTTTAATGGCTTAAAATCTCATAGGAAAGAGACATCCATCTTCACTGGAAGACTTCAGAAATAAACCCATTAACTAATTGGATCCAATAATGGAACGCCATTAGAACCTCATTTCTACATTTAAATGCTTATAAATTTTTATGCTGTTTAAAAAAACGGCTAACACTCAGGCTGAGCCAGGCTGCAGCCACACCAGCATGCAAATACTCCCATGGACTCAGAATGTCCACCTCAGATATAATATAAAATAAGTATAAAAGTATCTCAGTGTGAACACTCCACTTCATGGTAATTTTCTATGGCAGTCCACTCAAAAACATCTGAATACAGAGTTTGCTGGATCTTCTATCAGTTCACACACACACCGTGTTTGAATGTGAGTAGAAATCCATACCACAACATAGACAACAAATAATGTCTACTAAAGGTGTTAACCGTAATGCTATATGTGGAGAATTGGGCTAAAAAACAACATCTAAGCTGACCTTCACAGCTCCTTAAATAGAAAAAGGACAAACAGAGTTTCCATACAGATGGAAGGGATAGAAATATTTTTTATACCTGTGCTCACATTCAGAAAGCTCTTGACAGCCTTTTTCTGTCAAACACAACAGAAAATACTTAAAAGGAAATATATTCTACAGAACAAAATAGTCGTACGTGTAGAGTGACATGAAAAGGTTACTCACAGGTCATGCTAAATGACTTTTAACTTTCTAACATATTGTTCCTACAACGACTTCCACAGCCACAGCCGGTTAATCTGAGTTTGTGCTGTTGTCTTTGACTCTGTGATGTTACATGGCTTTGCAAAGAAAACGAAAGGATGAATACAACAGATGACCGTGACAGGATCGACCATGATTTTCTGTGGATTATAAGATAATACGAGCTTCACACACACTGGACTGAACTATAGAAAGAATCTGAAACATTTTTTTTCTTAAACTGAGGCCAGGCAAGGTTAAGATAGTTCCCATAAATAATGACAACAACATTTAAAAAAGTGACTAAAAAGCAAGATAGCTATGCAGAATAAAGCATACTGTATATATATACTGTCTAGAAGAACTAAATTAATCTATCTTGCTTACCGAAAAATAAGTTTATTGTGCATTGTGCTAATAATGGTAAAAAAAATCTGATTAAACTGCACAAAAGAAACCACTTTTCTCTCTAAAACTAATATAAAGAAGCACATTTTCTATCCAGGCATTCCTCAGTGATATAAATAAAATACAAAATGTCTCTACCTGCGTTGAAATTCCCTGATTACAGATTTGGTTTAACTTCACATGTAAAAATGAGACTGCAAACCATGAGAATAACATTCTTGAATTCTTACTGTAAATGCACACACAGTGTATATACAACCTTAATATCGAGCACAGCATTACGAGACAGTACACGCACACATTTACTATCAAAATGATTTAAAACACAAAGAACTGAATAATAAATGCTGGTTCAAAAGAGTGTTTGTGAACATCTATTGATAATGCAGCCAAGCAATTGTGAACACGGGCATAGACAAGCTTGTATACATACAGAATCAATGCACTTAAATAATTTAAGCATGGTTGCCTCGTAAAAGATGAATAAAACATCAGGGCAGACAAGTCTTTGATTAGTGTGGTCACTACGACTCCAGGACAGCCAAAGATGAACATTTGATGAAGATCAGATCATCCTCCTCTTTCCTCGCTCTGCAGAAGCACAGCAAAAGAAAGCCAGCGTCTCTTGGCCAGTAAACAGTACACTTTTGCATTTCTTCTACCTCCTGACACATTGACACCTCTCTCACACCCCCACCATGAATTATATATCATCTGTGCAAACGGCAAGAGTCCAATTCTCACTTGAAATGTTGGGGCAAGTTGTCTAGCAAGCGCCGAGCCCCTGACAGGACCGGCTCTTTTCCTTTGCAACTTCACAACGACAAAATGTTGAGCCCTATTTAAAGATGGAGCAAAAGGGAACAAAGACAGAGAAAACAAAAGGGCGGTAAATGAGATTTCTGTCAAAAAATTATCGAAACCGCGCGGAGATCAAAGACGATTGGAGAATTTCCTCCAGCGCCAACCATTACGCCGAGGAACAAGAGGTACAACAAAAAATATGAGGCAAAAGAAAACAAATACAGAGGGAATATGGAAGAAGCCCCATGTGGCCTTATTATAAGGGCTACACCGCAGGTACTATATTCTTTAACAGCAGTGCTTTATAAATTCTGTCATCTTGTTAAGACTGTCAGGACCACTGACCCCCCCTTCCCCTCTAACTGGCCAACTGGCATTTTGAAGCTCATTCTTTTAACCACAGCTGTCTGATTGCTTTGGTTGAGCACATAATCCAAACGGCTTGTCTCAGCTAATTGTTTGCGCTCCTTCCTCCAGCAGACACAGGGTTCGAGGACGAGAGTGGGAGCTTCACTTATGATGGAGAGAGGGCAAAAGGGTGCCGGGATCCTATAGTGCTCATTATATCTCCCACTGTCTCTTTGTTGTGTTTCATATTCACTAGTTCTCTGACTGCGAAGCAAGCAGCGCTCCCACTTAGTCATCACGCCCGAGGGGTGTAAGAGCATGGGTCCCACTTTCACTGCTGTCACAACTCGCCTATGTTAATGTTTATAATGAGGAATGAGCCAGATCATAGAGGAGAGTCATGCAGCTAAATGACCAGATGCGAGCTGAACTGTGGCATTTTGTGCTCCATTTAAACATTTAACAACAATCATTTGGGACTGTGAAACACCAGCACTGAGAAGTCTGAGGCCTCCAACCTCAGCGCTTTGAAGAACTGTCTGCCATCTCTCCTTCAGAGCTTTTTTCGCTGTAGTGCCACAGTAGAAATCAACTGTTATCTTTGACTGTCCCGGCCCCGGCTTCTGAAGTACTGGAGGACGAAGCGAGACTGATTGTCAGAGGTCGAAAGGCTAGGTCAAAGCCGGCTCATTCGTCAGACAAAATGCTATTTTTGTTTCCCGTGCGGTTGAGGAGTGAAGGGGGGGGGAGCAGCCTGCTCTCTCATTACCAGCGCTATCTCAGTAGTCCCTGCCAACCCCCCTATTACAGCACTTTTCTCTCTGGGGCTGATTCGAGCTCGACTCCTTGTTTTCCTCTCAATGCACAACACCTACGTTTACAACTATTCCCTATGAGTTATCTTATATATTGTTTGTGTGTGTGCATGTTTGCGTACAGGTGTAGTTACAGCAGAAGCTAAACTTTTTACATATCTGTCACATCGATAGTCAACCTAAAGGTTTAATTTTGAGGAACATGCAGGACATGAATGCTGAAAAACTGCCACAAATGCACAGTACTCTACTATATGTGTGATGTGCATGTATGGAAATGTGTGAAAATGGGTGTTTTGGCTATATGTTGGCATAAGTTGCAGTTACGCCTAAAATAAACACGACATAACATACCTGATTCATGTCATAGTAACTGCTTATTGCGTTAAAAGAAATACAAAAACCTCTATTGACGCATTTAGGCTCTCTAGAAAGCATATGTGAATAGGTGCTCATCATATTATAGCCCTTAGAAAAGGTCCAGACAAGGCCAACATGAAGAATGAGTGCAGTGTAACAGTAATCATATCTACACTAAAGGACTATCTTTCACTTCATCAAACTGTGTGGAGAATAAAGACAGCATGAAGTACAGTCAGAAGAAGTTGGAGGAATTCAAGTTTTCTGGGCATCAAAAAAGAAAAAACATAGTTTTAACCTTGAAAAGAATGTATTGAGTTCACAAGAATGAATAAGATCTATAGTAGCGTTTGTGTAAGATGTATACTTTTCTTGAAGATACGGTTATTGCTTTTGAAGTAGTCCTCGTAGTTGGAATATGTGCACGGCCTCTTCTGCTCAGCTCAGATACATAATTAAACTGAGAACAGAAAAGTGTCAACTCAAATCATCCCTGACTGCTGCTGCACCATCTGAACGTCTCTGGCATCATTTAGGAGTGCTGTAAATTAAGAGCTAATCAGAAGCTGCAGAGGAGCCTGTCAGGAGTTAATGAAATTGTCCGATGTGACCCACCTTGTATTTTTAGGAACTGCTCTCGTCTAAACACAGCTGTCATTCTCTAACAAGAGAGGTGAGAGGGGACAAACAAGCTCCCCATTACTGCTCTGACTCACGTTCCACTATGGGAGTCCATAAACCACTGTCTCCTCAATTGCCTTTTCAGTGAGTCACACTGATAATTACTCCACTGGAGGTAAGGAGATTTAGACTCTATGAGATCTGGTAATTACAAAGGTGGTCAAAGGAAGGTCATTTTTACTCTGCGGATTAGATTGGAGCACTCGTACACTGATGAAGTGGATAACATCACTGTCTCCGCACTCGTTCCTTTAGTTCGCTGATAACTTTTATCACCGTTGGTCGCTTCGTGTCACATCGTAACGAAACTTTACGTTATTTTCATTAATGACGCACAAATGAATTAGTCTATAAACCGTAAACCTTTACGAGTAACCTGAACGCAAAAGTGATTTTTTAAAACAGACATGAAAAAACGAAATAAAAGCAAGAAACGTGTCAGGAATTTGACGTTTGCTTCATAAATGACAATAAATTTCACATGAAACTCTGTTTAGCAACTTCAGTTTAGTTAATTGGCTCGTCAACGGTGATTGAGGAAGAATTCAGATACTTCACTCAAGTAAAAGTGGCATTACTGCAATATCAATACTTCATAACAAGTAAAAGTCCCGCACTGAAAATGTACTTAAAGTATCAAAAGTAAATGTACTCATAATGCAAAGAAATGCCCCCTGAGAGTGCCATAGTCTTACTGTATATATTGCAGTATATTATTGGATTATTAATTAATGTATAAGTAGCATTTCACTGTTGGTCGAGGTATTTATATACTGCTGGATAGTTTATATATAACAGTGCATCATATTTTATAAACCTGTTTGTACGTAAAATCTTAATCTGTAAAGTAACTTCAGCTGTTAAATAAATGCAGTGAAATGAAGTGAAGAAGAAGTATAAAGTGGCGTGATATGGAAACACTCAAGTACAAGTAACTAAAATGTATACTTAAGTACAGTAGTTGAGTAAATGTACTTAGTTACACTCCACCACTGCTCATCGCTTCAGCATTAGCTACTTGATCAGCTGTTGACATATTTGTGTGTCATTTAACGTATATTAATATTAGAAGACACACCCGAAGCAAAGCTGGAATTTCATCGTCTGAAGAAAAAACAGAAAAACAAACAAATAAGAAACAAAAATGTTCTTTCTCACAGGTTTTCTTAACACAACTCGGAACACAAATTTGTGTTACATTCCTTTTACCAGCGAGTCCATACAATTGGTAATCAGGTTAAAGGGATGGAAAATAGATTCCTGCCTTGGCAACGGCTGGAATAAACATGGAGAAAATGAAACGTTAAAGGAACTGGTGAACTACTGAATAAAAACATTACTCAGAGCCACAGCAGGCAATATCACTGTTTCAGTCCTGCTGCAGGAGGAACTCAGCGACTACAAAAAAAATATAGGCAGTTAAGATTTGAGCGGAGTTGCGGAGCCACAGGATTTTAGAGAGTAAACCACATCGCTTGTAGGGATCCAGAGATAATGCTTTCACTTTGTGATGCAAGGCAATATCAAGCTGTGTTGTACAATTCTCACTCTGGGGGAAGCATTTCAAAGAATCAAATCCTCTCCATGGAGATGTTACACATACAAGAAAATCCCTGTGTGCTCGATAATGCTGCCCTTTTGGTGTTGCTTACGCTAGGTTATTGATTTCCAAAGTGTGGTCCAGGGTCCTCTAGGGGTCCTTGAGAGAGTTCCAGGGGGGCCCAAGCACAGTAAGTTCTAGTTTAATTTCATGATTTCCTTCCTAAGAGAGAATATATAAAGATAACTGTATTTAATACTGAGATGTGCTAATGAAGTGCTCTATGTTATAAGAAGTTAATTTTGCAAATTAGTTGATCTTTCTCTGCTTGATAGTTTGTTTATCAGTGAAATTAGTTGGTTCACTGTCTGATTTTAAGAAAAGCCTGCAGACTCTTGGCCCTCCATGGCACAAGGCTGCTGTACACTTCCGTTTTTATTCTAATAATAAATAATAATACATTACATTTATATAGCGCTTTTCTCAGTACTCAAAGATGCTTTACAAACACATCTAGGTCTAAAATTAAAAATCTCCTTGGATGTGGTTCTTTAGGACAAAACCTTATTCAATAGACATGATGAAGCATTTGGTTCACTTTCATTCTCGTCATTCTAGGAAAGATTTATGATTAGAAACCTCAAGATACAGATAATTAATCTTGTTTTTTATGCATTTCCTAGAAGTTGTAATTCTTGAAATGATCAAGAAATCCTCCAAAGAGAACGTATTTAACTATATTTAAACATACTATTACATACAGCTATTATACATGTACTATTATTTCCCCATTTTTGTACATAGAGGAGTTTCATTCTCATTTCAAATACTCCGTGGAAAGTATGTAATACTGTGGTGCCCAGTAAGGGGTCCCTTGCTTTTGTCCTTCAGAGTCCAGAAGGTGGTGGACCCCCCCCTTCTTTAAGAAAAAAGAGCCTGTCTGCCTGGCAGGACAGACTGGGTTATTACAGCGTGTTCATGGTCCCATCATGTGTCGTCAGACCAAAGCGGAGGCCGCGAGTAAAAGCCTCATGCAAAATTTATGTTCATGCGGCTGTTTCAGTGGGTGGAAAAATCAATATTGCGGGCCTGATGCACGGAGATGACTGAGTGCTCTCTGACTGACAGTAAAAGCTGAGAGAGATTGAGGGGCTACATTTACTGCTCTAGAAATGGAGTGGAGTAGAGTTGCCCTAATAGTCTAGTTCACCTTAAATTTGAATTTCATTGTGGATTATTTTGGTAACAACTTGGATATTGAGGGCTTGAAGAAATTACGCCATTAGAGAAAAAGAGAACAAATCAAGAATGAGCAAGCTTGTTTTCAAAATCGTCTAAAACACATCTTGTGGTTTCTGAGCAGCTAAAGTATTGTATATTATGGGGTTATTAAGCCTTCCCTTCCTTTCCAACTTACACAGATATAAAATGATTGTAGAATAATCAAAAGACAATGTGGGTATGAGGAGGACATGATACGGCTTTTGTTCTGCGCTGCTTCGCTTACATATGCTTTTGATAGCGTGCCACATACCCACAGTGCATTTGGGGAGGAATGTGAGAAGAGAGCGAAAGAAAGTGAGAAAAAGAAATTCAGTGGGATGAAATAACCCCAAACAATGGGATTTGCTTTCGATTCTTCTGCCTCCATCTTCTGTCTTTAATTATTCCCTTTGGTTGTCTGAGGGAGCGTGTAAGCACTTTCACACAGCACAACATGCCCAGCAGCACAACACTGTCTGCCTTAGTGATGTGGAGACTTCTGAGTGACACTGAGCCTCTTGTGATTATTAATGCTGTTTAATACAACACAGAGCAGCCACTATGATTGAGGGAAAAAACAGATTTCAAAATGCATGCATTCAAAATGCAATGTGAATGGAATTATGTACTACATGAGCACTGCACTTGAGATACATTTTCCCTCCGCTACATAAACAACGTGTACACCATGAAACGAGGACTAATGTTTTGTAGATGCAACGCTGAAAAATGTGTATTTGATAATAACTACCAAGTGTGCTCTATTTTGTACACAGTGTTTAACGGAACCTCAGCTGATCCTGGTGGGATCCTTTGTGCCGGTTTAGTAGTTTCTTCCTGAATCGCATATGAGATATTTGAGAGCCCAGAACGATGTATGATGAATGAAGTAGCATGCTACTTATACGCTTATCGTGCTCACTGACTAGCAACAGGTTCAGCAAAGGGCAGCGGCAGTAAATGAAATTCCGCACCGGGACAATATATCATCAAAAGAAATGTATGCACCCGAAACTTACAAGCCTTCTCCAGATGCGGACAAGGTGCCTGACGGGGTTGGGGGAGGGGGTGAGGATGGGATAGTAGGGGGAAAAGGAGGGGGGAGAGGGAGAATAGGGGGAGGGTTTTTTGCTGGATGGGTGAGGAGCAAGCAAGGGGAAGCAGCAGATTTTGTTGAATCAGTTCTATTTTCATACTGGCTGATCTGTGTCTTTTAACCATTTCACTGCAGCTGGAAAATGAAAGTACCAGGGCTAATTTCACAGTGAGAGCTCACTGAACAAAACCCCCCACGGTCTGTGGAAAAAGGTGCTAAGTCTACTTTGTCATTGTGAATTACGGCGGCGTAATTCAGGAAACGGGCTCGTGTGTATGACAGAGAAAATATATTCAGAAAGGAAGGCAAGAAAAGGCTATTTCCTCTCCAGCCTGAGATGTGCTTAGTGAGGTTTGCTTATGATCTGTAAGTAACAGATATCTCTCTACAAACACGCCGTCCTGTACTGATGCCACAGGATCCATCTGTGATGTGTCTGCAGTTAGTCCAGAAATAGCACCCACGGGATTTACACACTCCTCAGGCCTCCTACGGGACCTTTTAAGCTGCACTGATACTGATAAAAGCCCCCACAAATCTGGCCCCCAGATACCTTGGCCATTAATTAAGGTAATTAGGCCCTGGTCAGCAATTAGTAACCACAGATAGCTTTTAGCAGCGGCTAAGACGTCCCCGCTGGTGAGGGGTTTGGTTCCATACCATCTGCTGACAAATGTCACCACGGACTCTTTGGTTTCACAGACGGGGAACTGGAGAGCCGTGTTTAAAAATGACCTCTGTGTGATCCAGGCTGGCTCCCAGACTCCCACAGCCCCTCAGCTTCTGCTGCTGCAGGATCACTTTTGTTTGTTCTCTCTTTGGTTCTTTTCCCTTTCAAACATGGAAGAGCGAGCTCTATGAAAATCCATACGTGCTGTACACGGCCAGAGTGAGAATAGGAAACATTCACTGCACAAGGTATCGATCAAAATTAGAACATCTGGTCTGAGTGTAAGTAGTATTGATTAGAGCGTAATGCTACATTGATTTGCTTGTATTATTAAGTCCATGATAGATCCATATTGATAATATGTTAGTTTATATTATAATGTTATATAGAGTTATATTGGAAGTGAGGATATATCTAAATTATATACAATATTTTACTGTACTGTAAGGTGATTATTTACATCAGGACATTCCTCTACACATAAACACTGATGTAACAAAGTCATGCTAACAACACAATGTGTGGAAACAGCCATTAACACCGTATTAAATCTTTGTTTTTAAAGTACCAGTGATGCAAATTCACTGGAAATCATTAGCAAAAGCAAGGACCTACTTGAATAAATGTGAGAAACATTCACGTACAAATGTGGCATTTATACTAATATGAAAATACAGCAGTTTGTGTATTTCATCCTGTGGCAAAGGTGTGTGATATAAGGCGCCGTGAGTAGAACAGACTGATAAAAACAGGCTGAATACACACATTCAACCTTAGAGAACAGATCATGCAATAACTCATATTACTGGGGAATGGGAAATAAAGGATGCAGCTGTGCTACTTTACACAATTCCACATTTGAAGCAATCGGTGATAACACCATTTTCATTCCGGTTCAGTCCCATAAAATTACCATTAACATTACAACTCATGCAGAACACAGATAAATGTAAAATGTCACCCAGTTCTGCCAGGCGGGAATTCCAGTTCCACAAGATTACCATCTCTGTCTGCTCTCTCCCACTGCACCTTGTCTAATATTTCATTTACAACATTTCATAAGTTCATTTTCCCCTCACTGACCATGTAAATCACAAATCAATTTTCATTTAAAATGCTTGACTACAGATTGTTGCTGAAAGCTTCTGAATTGCGCCTCAGCAATGTGGCAGACCTTTAGCAAATCTTTCGGAAACAGTCTGGCTGGAGAAGGAGGAAAAAAGTGAGATGTAATTTCTACAAAACAACTCCAGGGCCAAGTGGTCAAGGCATTTACTGGAAACATTTTACAAGCGTTGAAATATCAGAAAAACAACACACTATTATGTATTGTAATTATATCAGATTCAGTTCGCCCTCAGACTTGTGATCGACTGGTCTACTCAACAGGAACAATGGGCTGATTATGTGATGATGAAAAGATGAAATCTATCAACTGTGCATAATTGTTGGGGATATCTAATCAATATATGCAACAATATGAGTACTGAATATTTATTAAGGATATCAATGTGCACATTATTTTAGAAAAGGTTCAGATAATTGAGGTTTTATTAAAAAATACTCACGTAACTTGTAATATTTTAAAAGTAAACTGTTAATTTGATTGAGCGGACACAACAGTAATGCATGTTTCATATTTAAAAACTTAATTACACCGGGGAGAGGGTAATCTGTTATAGCTCAGGAGCTGAGGGAATAGAAAACAGCTGGATTAAAATACAATAATTTTGCATGTTACTAATCATTCATGTAATTGGAAGGTAATTTGAAAATTTGTCATGTTGGCATTCAAAATCCTAATTTGGAAACCTAACCTCTGCTACTACACTTCTACTACAAAACCCATTTAAATAAATGCATTACACTCTCTGCATACACAGTGCAGACAGACACAGTGTGTAATGCAGAGAGACTGTCTTGTGTGTTTATGGCAGGGAGGTTTGCAAAAAGCCTCCCTCAGTGTTTACCATCGAGGGCAGATGTCAGGGTTTGCTGTGGAGGAGCAGACACAGCCACATCTGATTAACAATATTATTGTCCTCCTCCACACGGCCATAAAGACTCATCCTCCCCCCCTCTTTTTCTTTTCTTTCTTTCTATTTCAGGCTCTGGCAGCGTGCTGTCCTGTGGCATGGCTGAGCCAGAGTGACACTGCCACCATCCACAGAAACAAAACACAGAGTCAAGAGCCAGAAGGTTAAAACAAACAGCACTGCTGCATCATACCAGACAGAAAACATAAAAATATCTTGGGATACATTAAAAAATCATACTGTATATTCAAACACAATGCACATCATTTGCACTGTTATTTTTATGCAATTATGAAATATTTGTAACTTGAATTCAGAACAAATCACCTGCAACAAGTGAAACACCAGGGGGTAAAATTTACTCACATCTCTGCTTCAAAAAAGACATCAGAGTATAAATCATGAGTCTCATGGGAGTGTCTGTGTGTTCATATGTACAGTAAACCAGCCTGAGTGTAAATTTGTATGTTTGATTCGAGCCCTCTCATCGCTCCTCTGTACATTTTGATTGGTGATTTTTTTCTTCTTTCCGTCGCCAAACTGTCACAAAGGCAGTAACCCCACACGTTTCCAAGCTGCTTATTGAAGACAAACAATAAACCACTGGCAGATATCAATGGCAGAGATGAGAACCCGGGTGCCATATCTGCTGGGACTGCCTGGCGAACCTGCCTCTGCCTGCGCTTCATCTCCAGCAGCACCTCTCACTCTCAATTATTTGGCTGCTGTCACAACAAATCAATCAAATTACCGCTCCAGGACTGTGTGCAGCTGCTCCTATTGCACCGCTAGTTGCATTAGCTTTGAAATGTATGAGGTCTACATTTTATCACTGTTATTTATTTAATGCAGCTCTCTCCCCTGCGAGTCATCTTACAACCACAGCAAAGTTAAATCATTAAAGGACGACGTGGAATACATACTGCTTGAGAACATCTCAAATTAAACAGCGATAAGGGAGAAGGGATGGCTTTGGCCTCTATTGTGTTAAGATGGCAGATGTTGATGTGAGGAAATGTGGACTGCTTGCACTGGGTCCTCTTAATGTACTCCTCTGCTGGCTGAATGTGCACACAAACAACAGCTTATTTCTTTTCTTTCCCCAAAATGACTCGACAAATACACACATGAGAAAAAGAAGCCCGCTATGATCAACTAGTGTGGCTGTAACAAGCCCAAAAAGGGATGCTTGAAATTCTCCAGCTCCGATAATGTAATGGGTAAAGGGACACAGAAGCATTCCCACAGCAGACAGAGGTTAAGTCAGTGGCCCGGCCCGGTGATCTAACCTCTTAAAGGAGCAGCAGTCAGCTGAGGCAGAAGAGATGCAGTCTGACATGTCTAACTAGTGTGGAAACATTTGGCTCTTCCCCCAGGAGCCCACCCTTTGGTGGTGTAATGAGCAGAGTGATTTCCCTAATTTGTATCATGCCAACACCCACAACCTGCGAACGACACCGCAGAGCGTTTTCATCAAAACGGTAGACATGCCTTTGATTGGCACTGACACCGGGTCTCATTACTGCAGGTGAGTGGGATGCCGACCTTTATCAGGAAGCTTGAGTGCTGTTTTGTGTTTCCTGTGGACGACTACAGAGGAACAATGCTCTCACCTCACCATTAGAACTCAGTTCTCTGATGTGATGCGCTGCCTGGCTTTCTGCCGCTCAAATAAGATGGGATATGCTTATTAATATGAAAGAGCTCCAGTAAACTAGCTTCTTGCATTACCTTTGAGTGAGTCATAGAGAAGAGGAGTAGACAGATGAGACTTTGTTCTGCTTCCTCCCATTGGGCATTACATGTACAGTGCTTTGATACAACTAGTTTTACAAGTATGGTAATCGTGCTTTGCTTGTTATAAAATCATGTGAAATCTAAACCTATTAAAAATGCAGCAGAAAGTTAACATCATACCTAACAACAAAAATCTGCAGATGTTTTGTCTGCATCAGTCGTACATACTTATAGCTGAAATTGTGAAAATCATGTGTGATTTTATTATTCATATGAGCCGTCATATTTACAGACCTCTAGCATGACCCAACCTAGTTTTTCCTCTGTGAAGTCAGCTAGAATTGTGTGCACTCTGTCACAAAAGATAACTTTCTCCCTTGTTTAGTTTCATTGGGAATTTGTTTTTACTGCATGTTTGCAGGCATAAATCATTCTGACAAATAACCAGTTACACTGGTGCCTGTGTTTACTGAGTCTGCCACAAGATGCTGCTCAGTTTTATTTAAGCAACCGCTCCAACTTTATAGCACAACCCCATTACAGTGATAGTTATTCATCACAGTCTGAGAGAGCTGCCCTCCTAAAGCTCACAGCAGTCCAGCCGGTTCCCTTCTGTCAACATTCATTCTCACAGAACCAGCTTTGATTAGCGTGACCATGACGTGTGATCAAACATGCTGTTGTTTCTGTTTGTTCTGATTTCGTCTTTTCATTTAATTTCCCACATTAAAGCTCAATATGAAAATGTATGAAATGCAAAAACAAATTGGACTGAAAAACCTAACTTTGATCTAATATGATTTATTAAACATTGCATTCTTACAAAGAGTATGACTGTGAGACTACAAGCATGCCGGCTTGTAGTCTCATAGAATACAATTCCTCCACCCTAAACCGGCCATTCCCCAAGACAAACAGCCTTATTAGTTGGTCATTAGCCGCCTCATTACATTTAAACACAGCCATTGGCTGGTCTCCTCCTGGAGTCTCATTACTGTGCCTCACAGTTGTCTTGTGTCTGATCTGACGCTAATTAGCGAGCAGCGTGTGTGCTATAAAGCACACTTGCTCCTGAGGTCGTGAAATGAGCTGACTGCTCCCCGGCGACAGCGCGGCGTTGTATTATATGTGTGATTAATCAGGCCTGGAGACCCGGAGGGGCTGGGAGGGGAAGTGAGGGGGACGCGGGGGCAGAGGCTAGAGTTGCAGTTGTCTGACAGAGGTGCTGTGCCAGCAGGCCTCATTCAGCGGAGCTGTGATGAACTCAGACAGGGGAGAGTGGAGGAGCGCCGCGTGGCCAGAGGGGCCCGGACACAGTCAAGACATTTAGCTTCACTCGTGACTTGTGTCACTTTCTCTCCATGGAGGTCCCTTCAATGCATCCCCTTCAGATAAGAGGACGTGCGAACAGGCAGTCTGTCAGTCTACACGCTTAAAAAAAGATCTGCCACAGAGGCATTTCTCCACAACAGTTTTTTTCTCGCTATCTCTCATGGATGGGGAATTTTATCAGGACATTAGATTCCAGACTGTCTGTTGGTTTGTTTAGCAGTGGACAATAAGAATGACTGAGAGGTGTTTGTTTTGGCGTTCTGACACCCTGACAATGTGTTTGTCGATCAGTTCATCAGATCACTGAAGCCTCTGGGTTGTCCCTCACGCGCCAGGAGGAAGATCTGTTGAAGTGTGAGTCAGACGGGCCTGCTGGGCCCATTATCGTCCACTACTGATGGATACATTGAAGGGCTCACTGGATAGATGCGGGTTTATTAAAAGCTCTGCCCACAGCGATGGCTGCTGTTATTTATGCATGTTTGTGTCCATTAGGCTTCTACCTCCACATTTCCTCACTCAGGGCATGTGTCCATCCATTTCCCCACATGAAGGGAGCCTTCCCTGCACTTTGTGCTGCACTGGCATTATTGTAATCTCCATCCTAAAAACACACTGCTTTACATGTAGCCTGGCATCTTTTTACATTAGTGCGGCTCTCTCATCTAAGATTTATGACTGATGGTTTCCCCATCCATCTCTCAATCTAATGGTATAAAAGAGACAATGTTTTAAACATTAAAATGAAAACCATTTACAACTATGATCAAAAGAGAACACTTGGGCATTAAAGTTTAAAAGGCAAGGATAAGTACAGCCATGTGGATGGACAGATGAGGTGGAAAAGAGATAAAAAAAGTGAAGTACAGTGCACTCTTATGCACAGGAAAGAGGCATAAAGTGCTTTTGCGCTGCACTGCAAAACGTTGACCTGTAATTAATATGGTTGTTCCTCTGGGCAAGTTGAGGATAGCAGCTTTTTGGGATACAAACCCCTGAAGGATTCTTACCTGGTCAGAAGCTTTGTAAAGCATTTTTATTAAAGAAAAAACAAAAACTGTTCCATGTCACACAAATGACGTATAACAAACTCTTGTGGGAATCAATATTTGTTGTATTTATTACTAACAGCTCCTGGTATCCCATGTTGTATGAATCATCATGTATGATACAGAAAAACCTTCATTAGTGTTACATGACCATGAGACAGTAGATTCTAAATATCAGTGTCTTCCTAGAGTTTCCACTTCCTCCCTGAGATATCATGTTGACCCTGTTTTGTCAAAGTTTTTCTATCGCTGTATTTCTACTTGATCCTCTTTCTTACCTTGCAGGTTCTGGAGGGGGAGGGTCATGATGCCCCCTGCAGCAGCAGCAGCCACCAGGCTTTGGATGTTGGCAGTGGGCAGGGAGAGAACGAGGCCCTGCTGCCCGCCCAGGTGTCCGCCTGCATTGAAGGGGATGAGGATGGGCTGGTTCATGCCTGGTGCTGCCCCGGACATCACGCCGCCTACTGCGTTGGCCAGCTGCTGGGCCACCAGGAGAGACTGCAGCAGACACACACAAAAACACAGATGCATAGCCTCATTGGTTATATAATCACAGGTGGGTAGTTTTTCTTTCTAAACGTGCTTCATATCATTAAAAATATCATTATTGTGTCATCCTGGACATTTTTGTAGTTGCATGTGATTAATAATGTCCTTCTTATACTGTTAGCTAAATTAAAACTAAACTAAACTAAACACTGCTTTTCATGTGATTACTTTTGATCACTTCAAATGAACATATCTGATTCAAGATTCAAGATATTTATTGTCATAAGCACAACAATTACAGGGAGCAGTCGTTGGCAATGAAATTCTTAAATCCCAGGCCCCTCCAACAATGCTCACAAAATTACACATGTACAAAAGGGTACACAAAATTCTATAAAAGTATATTCTCTACTGTCCCACATTTTATACACAACCTGCCACTTTTTAAAGATATACTAAAATGAAAAAGTTCGAATCCTGTGTCCCTGTGTTAACTGTTCATTTATCTCTTGTTACATGCTAAATATGAGTATTGATTAATGAGTATTTTATATCAGAATGTCTCTCTTTTCTCTTCCCTGTAAAACGTAAAGTTATGTTTGATGACTTGCGTTGAACTTGGACGGTTAATATTATATTAACAAATGTATGTGATTTGGGTCAACTAGCTAACCCCAGCCATCATATAAAACTGCACTTGACTGTTAGCTTGTGTGGGAAGCTAGCAGAGCGATATAGTAGGAGGTGTGTGTTTGGATTTCAGCTAAGAAACAAAGAATGTGATTGATCTAACTTGTTCATTTAACCCTCCTCCTCCTGATCTGTGTGGAGGCCAATGGTTCTTTGCAGCTTCCACGCTCCGTATCTCTCTACAGCTCCGTAGCGTTTTCAATAAGCCACGCCCACATTTTGGTGGTCCAATCACATGTTAAGGATTTGATTTAAATCCCTCCAGTAACTAAAACCTGCCCACATATTCATGTGGAAATACATAACATTACAGAAGCTAAAGTCACTCTAAATTCTGTCTCACTGTGACTTTAAATGTCTATATAATGTTTCCTCTTAAACATTTGACATAATCCTCTAATGTATATGTATCTGTATACAATATTATTTTAGGTAATGTAGTGGATTACAAAGACATCTCTTTCTACTTAGAATGTACAATATTATTAACGTAAAATATCCCATTACCATGGAATAACAATATGCATATTCTCCAAGGACGGCAAATACCATAATATGGCCGACTGTTGAAAGTCATGTATTACATGAGACCAAACTCTTCATATGTGTAAAATGATATCTTCAATAGCTAATTTTGTTAATTACAGCTTGTTCGAAATCATTAACTCCAGAACATGATAAGATTCGTCTGTAGTCAATAAATGATTGAACGCTGAATTACCTCCCAACATTACTTGCTGTGCTGCAGAATACTTGTTTTGCAGAAGTAAAACACAGAGTAAGGGCAACACATTTACTTGACGAATGTATTCACTATTTTATACCCTGGGATGCTTAATTGAGACGAGTAAAGCAGCAGAGCAGATGTCACCAAAGTGACTGTACCACTAATCAACGTGTTTGATGAATGCACTTGTTTTGCAGATGAATTCTGTGCTTTGCTGTGTCACAGACTGGCAGTCAAAACACACTGCCGTTGGTACTGACTGAGATCAAATCCAATCTTTGTGAAAGAGCTGAGAATTTTTTATTTCTCAGAGATGCAGAGTGATTTATGTTTCATCCCATTGAACAAATGGTACCACAGAAATGTGCCTGAAATACACAGTGTTTTTTACAAAAAAAAAAGAAAAAGAAAAAGAAAGTAGCAGTACTTCACCCTTTTGATGATGGATATAACACATCACTCTCGTCTCTTTATGTATCCATTCATTCATATTAGTTAAAGTGGAATCCGTGCAGTCATACCCATAGAGGAAAAGATATGTTATCAGAAGTATCGCTCTGAGATATTTTGCACAGTAGACGATCTCTTCAAATGTATTTTCCGAGGAAGTGGGTTTGGAAACACACCAACACATTTTTCATCGAGAGCTTTGAGCCACAAGTGGGAAGGTTTGTACCATGGCTGAAATCTCCGTGAATACACAGGGAATGACATCTTAAATTTCATTCATTCTGATAAAACCATTTTCAAATTATGTCAGCATTTGAGCATGTCAAACTGAATTTACACACGAGGTACGAGACAGGAGATACTGAAGATGCTGCAAAATCCAACAAAATTACTGTTTTACTAAACATTGAACTGAATTGTTTGGAATAAAATAATAAAAGTACATTGTCAGCTTGTGTTGTGTCCACGGTGAAGCAGCCTTTAGACGTTGCTAGGTAAGCCTGGCTGCACTGTGTTGACTCCTCCACTGTGACTTACGTTCACAAGCCTTTAACTCCAATTGTCAGCTATCTGCTTCTGTTTTGCATGGTGTGTCTGCAGCTTGCACAGGATGCAGAGCGGGCTGACTGGTGCGAAGAGCCCACCATACTCCCGAGCCTGGTGCTCCTGGGTGACAGGCGTGTCACTGTGATAACCCTGCATGGTGCAGAACGCCTGCACCCACTCCGACATACATGCGATCACAGTTTAAGAGGTACGAGGTCAGGTGGGTTTAAAGCCACGAAGCGAAATATCTGCACTGAGAGACAAATGAATACCTGTTTGTGTTTCTAAGCTGTTAAAAGAATAAAAAAGCACAGAGGGGTGACTGTTGCTGGCAGGAGTAATCACACGCACGGTATAGGATTCTTCTTTCTCAACATTTGCTTTGATACACAACAACAGTGCATAACAAATGACAATATCTGACGCTTCTGAGAGCATTCAAAATGACATTTGCCATTAACTTTAAAAAATGAATTAATAATTCGGGAGCTCAAAGAATCCTCAGAGGACAATAACAAAGGCAACCCGTTTGTTAGCTGCAAGTGACATATGTTTAATCTCGCGTTTTAAACTAAATGTAATCTCGAATCGAAGCAGCATATAATCAAAGACACCCTTTGAACATTTCATCTCTGAGTCAAACAAAATGAGATTGCCAGGCTTGACAGCAAAGACAGCCTCACATAGAAGGGAATAACATTAAAAGACAATTCTGCAATTATCAGATGTAGCCCTGATTTATTTATCATTACAGGCAGCTTTGGAGAAACAGGCAGCTGTTAGGCACACTGCAGAGAGAAAGAGCTTTGGAGGGGTTTTTTTTAAAGCATGCAAGAGCTCTTAGTCTTTAGGCTGTTTGTTGTGCCAGTTTAAGACTGATTATGATCTTCATCTGAGGTGAGAGCACCGTGTGTGCACACATCAAAATCAGAGATAAGAATAAATTCAGCATGAACATAATTAGCTCGACTCTGCAGCCACACAGCAAGCTTTTACCATGAGAATCCCCAGCATCCCTCATCTAGATTTACAGGCAGTTCACCTTCTGCCTTTTCCGCCTGATACTCTCACTCCTCTTCTCCATAGGTGCTGTTGGAAGGCTACTGTACAGTGCTTGGCAGGCCTGACAGCTGAGCGTTGAGAAGCGATCTCCTAGGGGCCACACAGACGCACAGACCGGGTGTGTGTTGGGCTCTGGATGGGGAAGCAGCCCCACTCAGGACTGGATGTGGTACCCAGCCTCTCTGCCCATCAGGGGAGAATAGGCCTTTCTATCTGCTTGGCAGCTCTGGCACTGAGAAATTGCCCATAATCACCCAGATAGCAGACTTTTGTCATCCTAACTGCGAGTGGGAAACAGAAGGAAGGTGGATTCATGTTGGGTAAACTACCATCGGATAATGGTTGTTCGAACAATATCCGGCTCTGGAGCGAGAATCTATCAAAACATATTGATCCTGGAACAAGAGAATTGGGTATGGCATGCGGAGCGCCTTTGTTTCTGAAAAGTGTTAGCTTCACAGAGACTGTACTGACAGCATTAATATATTAGATGGTGACTGTTGAGAGCCGCCTGCTGAGGCTCAGACTCTAACTGCTGCCTGCTCCAGAAGCGTTCCCTTTTGTGTTTATTTCTTATCTATTACCAAAACAGTGGCTTTGACCAGCGAGGGTATCTGTAATCAGAAAAGTGCTTTTAATTAAGCTCATCCTTTATCTCCACTCACAGCAGATTGACTCTTTCACTGGGGATTTCTCACCCTACAAACCTGCCCAACAAAACTGAACGGCTCTCCTCCTCTCATGTTTCCTCTTTTGTTTATCCTGATGAGGGTTGACTGTCATTGAGTAACACTGAGTGCAGGGAGAATGGCCTTATTAAAGAGGGTTGAGGAAACCTGACGCTCTAGTGTGTGTGTGTGTGTGTGTGTGTGTGTTGAGCGGTGACATTGAGCAACACTAATGAGATAGATGTTCATTAAACATCGCCGAGCCACCAGGCCAATAAATCCAATCAGATAGGACAATGCCTGATTGAGCTATTAACAGGGCTGCAGGCTCGGGCTCTTTGCTCCCCTGCTTGTTTTGACAAGGCCTGCACTGTCTGCTCATTAGTGCCACAACTCAATTACATTAGAAGATGATGTGTGATGACAAAATACTGTACGGTTTCACATTTTAGCTGAAGATTATTCACGGTGTAGCATTCAGTAGGGGTGTTGTTGCACATGCACTGAAAGAATATGAATGTAATAAGACTAAGTTAGTGACTTCATTACTGAAACTGTCATGCAAACACCTTAATCTTACTCTCATTATGGCTGCGATCAGAGTAAACATAAGTCAATGTAGAGCTGAGCGAGTTAGTCGATCTTTCGAATCGCTCTTAGTATACCGAACATATTTAGGCTTCTTTGAGTGTTCTCTTTCTGCACATGTGCGACAATGGTCATCAAGTGAAAAAAATCACTCGTGGAGGCAGAAAAATAAAGTGCTACGGAGCCGACACCAAACACAACGAGGAGACCGGGGACAGCGTCGCACCGCTCATCATCAAAAAGAAGGATGCTCAAGCCAACCAGTCAGAGAACTCGGCCTTCCCTTGACTTCTCATGCACCCGGCCCCAGTTTGTCCAATCATTTATCTTCATTACAGTGTCACACTGATGGTTATGGTACGACGCTACAGTCAAACCAAACAGTGGTATTGTTTATAGCCCAGAATAAAAAACTCAGAAAGTGCTGAAAATGTTTTGATTTCAGACATTAACCGATATGACTTTGAAATCAAAGTAATTTGAGGAAAGATAAAGAAGAGACATGGAGGCATTATGACTTTTTAACCTATTTTAACCTTCTTAGCATAAAACATCTGGTCAAAATTGTCACTGGACCTGATATAAGTATTGCACCTTTATGTCTGATGCCACCTGTGTCCCCTTCCTTCTTGACTCCTCTAGGTGTGGACCAGGTGGTTGAAACATGATGAGGCTGGCAGCTCTTTGTCATTAATTTTTAGAGTCTGAAGTCAGTCAGAATAGAGTGGAGACACAGAGGGCTATTGAAACAGTTAAAACCAATGAAAATACAGTATGAGGAACTATGAAGAACGAATCAAAACACAATTAGAAGTTCTGTTTCAGGGGGCAGGCGTTACCAAACTCACAGCCAATCAAAGGCCGCATCAGGATCTACAGTACAATACAGTATAATCACAGATCCAGAAAGAATCCATTTATTACATGAGCAAAATGTGAAAAAATGTGAAAAACAAGGTACTATTTCAGTCAGAGGACCATCACCAGCACAACGACCAGACCACATAATTCTAAAGACCTAAAGGGCCTGAAAACGTATTTTCTCAATCAGCTTCCTACCGTGATTAATGGGATTCTTCACAAACATACTATTTTCTGCCAAAAGTTAGAACAGTCTCGGTTATTTCACATTTGAGAGGGCGGGGCTCATTTGGAAAAAGGTGAACTTGCATGCAGGATTTTGCAATATCTGAATCTGATGACAGTTAATTGGTTGTTTGGTTACCATCAATCCAATCGGATCAAACCACACCCATACAGTCCTGATGAAGCAGATTAGTGTTTGAGTATTAAACTATTCACAAATAATCACAATAGTTAATAATACTAATATTAAAGGTATTAAAAATAGTAATATAAATGACAAAAATAGTAATATTAAAATAGTAATTCTTATTTAGTCGCAAATATTTAATGTTATGTTTTAGAGAAATACTTGAGATTTGAGGCAAAGTTTTCAGGGGCTTTAAATAGGCTATCAGACAAACAACAATGGAAGATCAGGAGATAATGCACTTTTTCCTATGATATATCACAGTTTATCTTGGCTACACACATCCGTCACTGCTGCTTGAAAAGACTGGGTTCAAGAGTGCAAACCCTTTTGCATTTGTGTGTCTAACATCTCATTATGCCAGTTTCTTTTAATGAAATTTCTCCAGACCTCTTTAAGCTTGACGAGAAGGAGTTATTGGGGGGGTTGGGCTTTTGCGAACTTCCTAAATGCCTCAATCCAAATATTAGCTTACTATAAGTGTTGACATTATGATTGATTAAACAGACAGTGTTTTATCGCCTCACTCACCTGTGGACCCATTGGGTATCCTGGGTGGGACTGGCCCAGTTGACTCTGCTCAGAAGGACTGCTGCTGGCGTCAGACTGGACCGAACCATCACGAGCTCCTGGGAGAGCAACAGGCAGAGATCCAAGCAGAAAAGTGGAAAGAAAAAGAGACAAGAAAGAGCCCACCTTAGATCAACACAGACAATATAAGTAGATAAACACACGACACAGACCACGCCGTGATATTACAACACAGAGAGTCGCACGGCGCAGAGGAGGGCAGTTGGGAAAGGAGGGGAATTTGTATTTAAGTGCTTTATCAATAACCACTGTAGCACTGAATAAATTACCAACCAGCGGAGAGGCTCATTGATGGAGAATGATGCATGCTGGCGGGTCCCCGATGGCTTAGATTACCGCTGAGAGATAGAGCTCCACCACAAACGCTAGGGCCATATTATTCAGCCATTTACATCACTGAGTATCACTCATCTAAACCCACTCCCCCCCTCCGCTCCGAGCCTGCAGCTACGAGACACAATTAGACCTGTTTGCTATGAGGGCAGAGTGGAGCGGAGCAGACAGGGACATGATAATAAGCTTGCTGATGGCTGCAGGGAAAATAAAGGACACCGACGATTGGATATCATAGCAATCCCTATCTCACAGAATCTCTCAGCAGTGCTCCGAGTGTGGACTGCCCTAAAAGGTCCGAAAGGCTGCTCTGACCCTCACCCTTTGACCTCGATGATATCCAGATCGCATGAAGCCTCGCTGCTGACACAAAGGCTCGTGGAGTGCAAAGACGAGTAAATCTTGCAGAAAGAACTGTCAGAAAAATTAAACGTCTCTTAGATGTCTTTCACCAAAATGACTGTTCAGAAGAAAAATACAGCCACCTGACTGAAAATTACTTGATTTTACTTTCTGGGAGTTTCCTTTCAAAAGAACAGGAAACTAAAAGCTGGAAGAATTTAATGTGAAGGGCGCTTAGAGCTTACTAAAGCAAGAAAGTGCCAAAATGTGAACCAAAACAATAGTCTTGTGAACAAAGACACATATCTGACACTGGTTAGATTGATTTTCTAAGATTGATTTTTGTGATTTTATAATTGTTCACACTCAATATAAAACAATATAAAACAAATGGACAAACACCCTGTTAACACTTGTCACTTTTACACACAAATCCTCATTTTCATATAATTATATATTGTTATTTCATTCTATTCTATTCTATTTATTTTATCTTGTTTTATCTTTATGACGAGTGCTGTTCATGGGACTAGTGCTCTTCCTGACCTGTTTTCTCGTCCAACACATTTCTTAGTATCGTTGACCCTACATATGACTAATAAAACTAATAAAAATAATCTAACAAGGTACAATACACAAAGCAACCTCACATTGATTTTCAAGAGAGGATTTCGAAGAAGAGAGTTGAAAAGATGTTGCTGCGCAGTTGAGAGGATGAATGTCTTTTGAATAAGTTGGTGAAGGTGAGGATGTAGAGCCGCAATGTGGCAAAACTATGTGCTATTATGAACAAGGACCCTTGTTCACTGACTGACAGGCTGTCAATACAGTGGATAACATCTGCTCTCCGATTCATCTCGCTCATTCATCTCTGTGCCAATGACAACTTCAGGCCTTTTATTGATGCCAAATTTACAACATTAGCTTTAACCACAGCTCTCCTTGATCGACCTTCAATTAGCTTTCCAAGTTATTTAGGCATTTTTTTTGGAGACATCTTTCTCAAGTTGTCTTTTTTGTGTCTTTTTACATTCTACTACATTTTGGAGACAAAGTTTCATCAGTAGTGTGACATTTTCTGCTGTGATTGAGTTGAGTTTGTTCTGATCATAATCAGTCACCTGGACTGAGTATAACTTGAATCACTGTACTCATACTCTATACTGTTATATTTATATTAATTAGTGACATAGAGCTGAAAACATGTTTTTTTCTTCTGAAATGCCTCACATAAAAGTTTAAAGGCCCCGAAAACCCATTTTCTCAATTGGCCTCTTACTATGAGTGATGGGGTCCTACATGAACACAAAGTTTTCAGCCAAAGTTAAAACCTTTTGGTTATTTCACTTGAGAGATTTCTGTATTTTCTGTTTTTGTCTGGCTTGAAGTGGGCGGGACTTGTGTTGTAAGGGCACTGTATGTTTTTGAGTGAAATTCTCCAAATAAATATAAAAATAAAAATGAACTTCAACTTTGATTGTTGCTTATTTAGTCATGAATATTTCATGTTACAGAGAAATACGTAGGATTTGGAACCGAGTTTTCAGGGGTTTTAAAGGTCCAATTATTTCATTAATGCTTACATGATTCTTGCTCTCCCACAGCAGTGAAAACACAGTTTGGAGACATGTATGTCTTCATAAAAAAAAAAAAACCCTGATATTTAAGAAAATATACTGTAAGTGTTAAATGTATATAGATTTATTAAGAAACTGCGCAGCATGTGGTGAATGAAACTATTTTTCTCATGAGTAAATTTAAAGGCTTTAATGAAGTACAGGTGAGTGCCTGGAACGCCTATTATTCATAGTTGTTGAGTCAATTTACAAGCACAATAAAATTGACTTGCTTATTTTAAAAACACTGATGCGCTCATTTTACGAAAAGGTTATATGCCATCTGTAATTTAATAAGCATGACTCTGTTTTGAATGTAAGATACAAAAACCCTCACGAGAAGCCAATAAAACATCTTTTTAAATGTACTGTCTCCTTCATACAACAGCTCTTCCTCTGAATAAAGTGGATTTTGTAGATGAAGCCAAGCCAACCATGTGGAAACGTGTTTGAAGGCCACATAACCTCGTTAAACCCCACAATGTTGGCAATGAATTAAAAAAGTGTAATCACATTTCCACTGTAAGATCGATTTTCTTAAATGGAATATCGCAGCTTTTAAATAAAGAATAAAGCCCTGACTTATTGTGTCTTTTTATTCAAGAATGAATAGACTTTTTCTTGTTAAACATACAGGGCATGCAGTGGTCTCCAGTTCTTTTATAAAAGCTTCATACAAAATGTACTATTCAATAGCCTTGCCAGCAAGATCTCATTGCCTGTCAAGTATATTTATGCATTACATTTTAAACTCCCCTCCGCCAACTGAAATCATTTCATTTTTACATAAAATCCAAATAATTGGAGAATGGCATGACCTAACAAACCTCAACCACTGGATGGTTGTTGTAAAAGCCCAAGGGGAAGCCTGCTTTTCTAGCTGGTTCCTACCTCTGGCTGGCTGGCTGGCTGGCCCTGCTTCTCGATGAAGGTCCACATCCTCTCGCTTATCAACCTCGCAACGCAGTTGTTATTTTGACAAGCCAGTCTCCTTTCACCAATTATTTCACCCATTATGGATCACGTTGTGCACAGCCCCACCCTGTGCACTCAGTATCTGGAATTAAGATCAATCTGAACATACAGGACAGGCTTTGTGGCTGTTTTAGAGTCAATATAAAGCTACAGATAAATCATCAAAATCTGCTGTAGAAGTTCACATTCATGTTAGAGAGTGGATATCATGAGGCCATACTGTTTTTACTGGATTTTATTAGCGGTATTGTCTGTAAGCAGTTAATTCTCACTCTGGATGTTATCTAATTAAAGTAATTTCTTTTCTGCAGACTTGAAACAGTCTGATTCTCATTTACAGCAACTCAAACTTTCCAACCATCTCAAAGGCAATTCTCTAAATGCAGCTGCCACACTGTGATAACAATAATAAACCCAGCAGTGCTACTCAACAACGTTTACACCAGTGAATTATCTAGTTATCATCATAACAAAGCCAATTAGCTAAATTAAGATATCCAGCTATAATGAAGGAATGAGACTTTATAACACCATCAATAGGCTCCAAACAGTATGGCTCATGACTATAGTTAAGATATTGGTTGTGAATAATGTATTCTATCTGATAAACAGAGTGGGAGACTTTCTGAATAACGATTCTTTGATACCTTTCATTGCATCATTTCACAATAACTTAGAAAGCTTCATCCCCTTGCAAATATCTGTAACGTTAACACGTTTATCGCCTGGGAAAAAAATCGATAATAAATAAATACACATGCACATCTTCCCCCAAAGGATTTGTGTAATTTCTTTAACTAAATTAAATAGCTGACAGCAGAAATATCCAGGGAGTCAATCTTCAATTCTTTTTTATTACTAGAATCTTTGTACATGTTTTGCTTTTCTTTAAAAAAAAAAAAAAAGTACTTATCCAATGTGAATGATTCGTAAATGGATTTTCAGATAGAGATTAATATTATATACAGGGGAAAAAGAAAAACTTTACTAAAAAGAAGGTCCTTTGATGCAGTGATTATACACAGGTTACACAATGGACAAAAATGGAATGAATGGTTGTATTGATGTGAAGGGAGATGAAAGAAGAGGCCAGACGGATGAAAGAACAAGCGGTGCACATTCAACATAGCTTTACATTTATCTGGGACATTCAGGTTTCATCCCTTTTTTGAATTTCTTGAGCAGTATAATTGCTGTTGTAACACGACAAGTGTCCTTATATCTTAATTCTGAATAACAAAAACACTCTGTAGCCCTTAAATGCACTTACATGAATGTTTTCATGGTCTTCACTGAAAGTAAGAGGGTGAATTTAATTGGATGAAACAAGTCGTATTATTTCCACACTCTTACCGGCAGTGACATGATGATATTTTCAGTGAAAATACTGTTTTATGTAAGTGAAATTATTATATTTATTACAGGGCACAGAGTGCAATTTAATGTGACTTATGTCATGGAAATATTGCCAATATCCACCACTATATAAATTCTCTTTCATTGATCACCAAAGTGGCCACTGGAGAGCGACTTTCAATGCCACACAAGGCAGAAGGTCTCTGTGCTGCGAGTGTGTGTGTGTGTGGTTGAGGGGGGGTGCAAAGAGCTATATTTATTTGACTTCATTCGGCCTGTCTTAATGCAGGGTGCCCCAAGGACTACACCACAAAACAATTAGCCTGGATTTCATAAAGCAATCAGCATGCCACCTTGTCTAATGCAACCGCTTCATACATTGACAGTCTGAATAAAATGGGTGTTATTGAAAGCTTTGTGTTCATGTTAGCTTTCGCCTCAGTGCATTCATGAATCAATTTTTGGCCATAAAAGAAGCTTTAACACTTAAGCTATTTTAGTGGAAATGCATTATGTAAGTTGTCAAACGTATGAGAGAGGCCTGGTAACGATTCAGGCTATTCAGAATGAACAGCCAACCCCCATTTTTATAATGGTCCTTTTGAAAATGTCTGGCTGAGTGCATGTGTTTGCTATTAAGATGGTGTCAATCATTTTGCCGCTGAAATCTAATCCATGGAAAATAATTTCACATGTGAACACGTCTAAAAAGACCGAAGATTATAAGTTAATTACATTCTTAATTGTTATGATAAACTGAATTATTGAAGTAGAGGTAATTATAGCGCAAAAAACATGCACAGTAATATGATTTTCATCATCAAATGAGTGCCGTGCTGTTGATTCAGACAGCGATCTGTGAGCTGTTGAAGCGTAAAGGATGGGCCCAGATAAACAACAAGCCACATCATACACGAGGTTTAATTCCATCAATACACAACCAATTGTCCCAGATTGTTTGACCATTGATTTTGTTAATACCATTTGGAAAGTTGATGTGGCATTGCGGAGAGAGCTGCGAGGGAAAGAAATGCAGAGCGACAGATCGCTTCACTTTCATTTTTCTATCTAAAGCAGCGAGGAATAAAGTCCAGAAAAGTAATGTTACAAACAAGCTGAAAGGAAGAGAGCAGTCTATAATATACAGCGTGGGGTTTATAGTGATTTACTTAACTCCTTGTAGAATGCAAGCGAGCCAAAATCACCAGTGATTTAGCTCAGTGTTTCATTACTCCCACCAAAGCCCTCAACAATAACACAGGGCATAATCTGCTGCCAATAACTCCAGGTGCTCTTAGTCAGATGGCTCCCTCTGGGCCGGCAGGGAAGTAATACTCTGTTTAGAGGCCGGGGTGGAGAAGCTGCTCAATAGTGTTTCTGGGGATAGAAAATCACCAGAGACTGACTTTTGAGTGGCTGCCTGTAACACTATTAGCTACATTATGGCTACTGCTGCCGCTAGGAGAGCTGTCATTTCCTTAATTAAGAGCCCAGCGCAGGGCAAGAGGGAGAAGAGGCCACGGCAATCTCTCCGGGCCCCCAACATTAAAGCCTGATTCCTCATCGCGCAAGGGCGTAGACCTTACAGGGGAGAGAAAAAAATCTATCTCATTCATTATTCTGGCACAAAGTGGAATTATGGAGTTAAGGAATTACATAGGAGGTGGTGCTGTGGAGTGTGCCGAACAGAAAGGATTTTACACCTCAGCAGTTCTGTGACTATTTTTGAGGTGATTGTTAAGCCACAAGCAGAGGAGGGAAGACTCAGAGGACAGAAGAAGAAGAAGAAGAAGGGCAGGCAGAGAGGAAATGGATGCGATGGTGTAAGAGATGTCTCCACTGGCTGGAGGTTTTAAATGTAAACAAGGGAAAATAGTACACTTCAGTTTGTAGAAGTAAGCCCCCACTTTCTGATGAATGGGTGGAGAATCTGCATGCTTAAAGCAGTAAGGACCCCGCTCTCCAACACTTATGCTCTCACTCGTGGCCACAGGTCTTCACCAAAAGGCTCTTTGACATGAGAGTGCTCTGCTCCAGCTCTTACCTGTCTCTCCCTTGATGCTGGAGTGGACATGGAAGCGGCACAAGCACAAGAGGGACCAGAGGGAGGCAAATTGGTGAGAAGAGGCAATGCCCATTTCAAAGGTCAAGAAGGAGAGATGGTGTGATGGAGAGAGGAGGATGGAGAAGGGGAGAGGAGGAGGGAGGGAGGGATGGAGGGAGGGAGAAGAGAGGGCTTTTGTGTTGCATCCTCACGGGGGACTTGGGACACTTTGCACATGAGCACATCTGTTACGGTGCGTCCTCCTCATTCCCAAAGCAATGTCAACCTGATTAGCTCAGGGTTGAAAGAGGCAAATAACAATCCAAATTATTCTTCATCCTTTTACAGCCATCAGTGCAGACGGGACGCTGAGATGAAGACTAGCTTTAGAGAGCTGTAAGCCTTTTAGGAGATGCCTGCTTCACTACCGCTCCTCCTCCTAAATTACTTAAATGATATTTGCTGTAAATAGGATTCTGGTGCCGGCAGCCTGCAACCGTGTGCTGAATAGAGGCCTTCCTCTCGCTTTGTACATCTTTGTATTTTGTCTGTGTATAAACCCAAGGCTCTTATGACTAAAGCTGAAATGAACGTCAATCAGTTAGTTGACAAACAGAAAATTAACTGAAGCTAATTTTCAAGCAAAAATGCCAAACAACAAATTTTTGGTTCCAGCTTCTCTAATATCAGCGTTTGCTGCTTTTCTATGTTTTATATCATGTAAATTTAATATATTTGGGTTTTGGACTGTTGGTCGGACAAAACACGACATGTGAAGACGTCACCTTGGGGTTTTGGAAATAGTGATGTACATTCTTCCCTATTTTCTGTTTTGGTTTTATAGGCCAAATGTTTAATTGATTAATTGAGAAAATAATCAGCAGATTGAACAATAATGAAGATAATCTACACTTGCAGCCCTACTTATGCATTTTTTATGACTAGTGCTGAAACGCTTAGTCAATTAGTCCATTAGTAAATCGACAGAGGATTAATCAAGAACAATTTTTCCAACCAAATAATCATTTGAAGTTATTTATTAAGCCAAAATGTTAAATATTTGCTAGTTCCAGCTTCCAGGAATTCATTTTTAGTTGCAAATACAATTACCAGATTAACCGATAATAAAAAATAATCATAAGTTGCCTTCAAACTAGTATCTTCAAACTGTAATCGTTTTTAAAAACAGCATCTTTTTGGATTTCTGTCCATCCTGCGTTGCATCTGGTCAACTGCAGGACATTTAGAAGTAGCCAGTGGGGTGTGAGGACAGTCCAGTGTGTGTGTTTGTGTGTGTGTGCGTAGGGGGGCTAGACACCCACATGTCATGCCTGACACATCAGCCGGAGCCCCCCAGGCTATCCGGCGCTAATGCTGCCTATGTCCCACTTTCTACCCCTTGCCCCTCAAAGCCTCCTCTCCTCCCCCCTCCTCACCCGTTCCTTCTGTCATGGAGGTATAATAACAATGGATCACACCAGCGCTGCAGCACAGGCTCAATCACTATAGGATAACATCAGGTGATACAAGCTGCATGAGAGTATATCTTACCTCCACGGAACCTGAGCTAAACAGAGTTTATCTAGAAATGAGTTTATCTGGAAAAAGTCCTGCATTAGTTGTTACTGTATTCCCCTGTAGCAGCGATATTTACAGAACTCGGTGTGTAAAGGTGGAAACAAGCAAATAATCATGTAGCTAAAAGACACCTACCCTACCCCACCCCACCCCAACCCCTCCCAGCACATTATTCTTGTGGAGCAGACAAATAGTGGAAGGAGGGACGTCAGGAAATAGTATTGCTTTGAAGCACATAACTCTATTCTGGAGAAAAGAATCATCACAGTGTTATTCCACATCCTCAGATATAAAGGGAAAAAACATAATAACTTCTCGATAGCCTGGATCTCCACTGCCCTATACTAGCTCCCCCCCTCTGCCCGCCCACACCCCTGCCTCATCCACCATACACCCACTTCTCCTGCTTCAATCTTTGGTTTCAAAGGAAGCGAATCAGCCAGAAGGACAGAAGGTTATGCATTAGTACTGGTCATTGCTCAAAGAGCGAGCGTTATAAATAATAAAGGCTTGTGAAGGACACAAGGGCTGTGGGATGCATCTCTGGTTCACGCCACACAAGTCAAAGACAAGACTGTAATTTCTATTCCGAAAATGTGACCCTTGTAGCTTCAATTACATCTCAACAACACCAACCGTGTCCGTGCCAGGAGATGTGATGCCTCTTTGTTAGCTCTACATGAAAGGCTTATTGATATTGGCTATGGAGCGCATGCTACAAAACATATAAGTTTTTTTTTTTTTGAAAATGATTTCCCAACTTAAAGAAAGTGTATAACTAAAATAAATGCATATTGAAATTCAATTTATTTTCTCCACAGCTATCCACCTACAGAACTTGTAATGCGCTTTTCTTTGGAATACTTTCTAGTCGAGGCACGAATAATCTTCTTAACTTTAAACACACAAACAACGGGGGGAATTATATTGTCAGTTATTTTGAAGTTCTATGTGTTGCTCAAAGTCATTTCTGCATAACCAAGCATCCGTGAAACCTGATGACCTTTGCTGCTGTTTGCATCGAAAACAAGAAGGCCCGCTTGTGCTCATCCTCCCTGTCCTCCGTGCCACGCAGCGATTGTGTTGCTGTAGCCATGGGCACTGCGGGCGCATTAGCAAATGTATTACACCTGCTTTATAGGCATGCATTAAGCTTGTTTTCAAGTTTGCGCAGACAGCTGAAATCCCCATAATGAGATCCACCTCCTGGGGAGAGACTTGTTCTCCCTCGGTCTCCTTTATCCACTCTTATTTACTCAGCCTGGCCCATTCAGCACTTGGTTTGCGCCACTTTATTACTTAACCTCACCACACAACATTACGAGGCTCTTTGCATCAGCAAGCAGCCTATCCCACCATGCATCCTGCTCACTAAGCTGATTACACAAAAATAATAAGAACTCATGCCTGCAGCAGTGTAGCGTGTGCGTGTCTCTTTGTGTGTCTACATGTGTGTATGAATTTGCAAAAGAGAATTTTTGCACAAAGATAGTAGTTTTGTCCAATGTCTACACTATAAGATGGTACTATGAAGTTAAACAAAGAAAAAGAAAAATGTTAGTCCAAAGATTTAATACTTTTCTTATGTGTTTTCCAGGTATTCCTGAAGCTGTCTCACCACTGCCCACCATCTTTTCTTTTGTCATACTCAAAAATCAAACATATTCAGTATGCAAAGTGACATCTTGGACTTTCAGTAAACTGAATTTGGTCACTTATAAGCTAAAAATAAAAATCTGTGATGCACACCCACTGAATAAAAAAATGATTGATAAAGCTGTAAAAATAGTAAAAGCTATATTTAAGGAGAAGTACTGCAACAAAGTAAAATAAAGATGGTCCTGTGTGGGTGGCTCATCTATGAATAGTCCAGATGAAATTAATCTCACTAATCCAGCTGTACAATCTGAATGTAAGTGAAGCCTAATAAGCCAGGAAATACATAAAAGCAAGGTGCAGCATTACAGCAGACATGGCATTTGGTGTGGACTTTTTGTTCTGAATGACCTCCAATACCAGGAATCAATGAAACATTCATTTTGGGGAGGGGGGTCTCTAGGTGACCTTTGTGAAAATGTTCCACCATTTTGGCAGAATCCGTATAAGTGCAGACCATTTCATGTAGACAGTAAGTGTATGAAATGAGTGCTCCTGTCGTTCCAGCCTGGCTCTCTTTGACAGCATGATGATAGAAGCGTCACATCCTTGGGAGAGTAAATGCAAACTGACAAGAGATGAGCCTTTGGTTGCTGAATATAATACGGAATTGTGCTCTGAGTGTCTTATTATCTTGTCTGTTGATGTCTGAAAGGGGGAGATTTGCTTGAGAAGAGAAGACAGAAACTGTACGCATCCAACACCATCTCGTCCTTTGAAAAAATTGCTTGCCCTACTAACCACAGCTTTCCCACCTAATGTCCACTTCTACTTGGAATAAATACAAGGCGGCAGGATGTTTGTGGTGCCTCGTAGCCCCTGTTAGCTGAAGTGGAAGACTATTTGCACAGGCAAGCTTTTAGGAGGAGAACGACCCTTTCACCACTGCAGTAAGCATGTGGTGGGTGTAGAAGGTGGTCAATTTACTGTAGACAAACATGACCGCTACTGTCATTGTCTCCCAGTGACTTCTCCTTCTCATACTAGCACAAACTCGCATACGCAATATTAAGGCACCAAAACTAAAGTCATACATCAACTCTGTAGGGAAGAAAAGTTGTGGCACGTTCTCGAAATAGGAAAACACATGTAATGGCAGCACAAAGTAGACACGCTAAAGTTCATAGAGTAACAGTGGAAATTTAGCAGCAATGGTGATTCAAAACTGTTCAATATCGTCAGATTAAAATGTGTATTTGGCTGCACACTGCCAGAAAATACAGTGAGCTACAGGGTTACATATTTATCACACCTTTTGTATAAAAAGCTCCAGCGACAAGAGCCCTTCTGGGAGTGTATCACTAATTAGCTGCAGGTTGTCCTCAGCAGAGGACTAAGAGGAAATCCTCGCAACTCTTTCAGTCATGGATCAAGAGCTGCACACTTTCAGCTAGCTGTGTTATGAATACACTGTGTGTGCATGTAATTAAACTATTCTAAACTTAGAAAAAATGTCTTCACTACAATAAGATCATTTCTGTTCTGTCGACACGATAGATACAGTAATGCTTTACTTCCAGGGGAGCAAATTAGGTCTCAACATGATTTGCATTTCCTTGAAACTCTCAGTGTGTGCTGTTATTCTGTGCAGGTGATAAACGTGTTGGTTTGTGTGCAAATGTCAAACATGAAATTGGAGCGAGAAATTATCCAAAATAACAAATAACAAATGTAACAAAGTTTTCATTTTTCTATACTCTGAAACGGAGGAATCCAAAGTATCCTTTGCTTCTTCACCCAAACATAAGTAAAAAGGGAAGAATCTTCATATTGTGGCTTGTGCACAGTTCAGAAGCACATAAAGAAAATGACTGAATAATGTAAGGCCGAGTTTAAAGGCTCAGTTCAGGGTTGTTTTCATATCTGTGGCATTCATGTTGATAATAGAGTGGTGAGGATTGCTTAATACAATTAAACTTAATACAATCTCCCTGAGGCCATGAGAGTTCACTGCAGACACAAATACAAGCAAATGTGGTTCAAATAACTACAATATAAAGTACCAAACCTAAAGACCCTAATTACTGTCTAAAATGTTAGTTTTTATGAATGGTTTAGCTATTCAAAGGGTCAAAATACCTTCAGGTGCTTTTCTTCTCATTGTGTGGGAACTGCATATCCTCAAAATGTCAACTAGCTTTTGCTTTTACCTTTATGGCCACATGTGTTACGCTCAGTTGGTTTTGGAGAGGCTTCACAGACCCGACTCGACTCTACACAACTAAATACCAAACACCAAGGAGACTATCATCCTTATTCTTGACTGAGAAAAAACATTTGAGTGACCAGTCACTATCACCTTTCCCTTCTGTCTGGTAGCACTTAAGGAAATGTATAGAAAGATGCTGAGTCTCTCTTCTTCAGCACCCCCCACCCTCTCTTATTCCTCCTTCATATCTCCCCCAGCAGAAGACACGACTGTGCCACGTCTCCTCAGCAGTCCCTGCCTTTCTCTCTGACAGCTCATGTGGGCAGCAGCTCCCAAACCAAACCTGCCGCTGGCACAGCCCAGGGCTCCACCACCGGGCAGGGAGAACCCCCCCCCCCCCNCCCCCCCCAACATTCACAAGTTACACTGGAGTGGATCTGACCAGCCACATGCAGTATGAAGACATGCCATGAGGGAACGCCAAGCACAAAATAGACACTAAAAATCTTACAGTTCCAGAAATCAGCGACATGTTGAAGAAGCTCCATGTTACTTCCTAAGTAATTTCTCAGTGACAAAGGCGCATTAGTGATGTGAAACTAAAATAGCTTCAAATATAAATACACAGTAAAGCAACGTTTAAGTGTTCGTGCATGAGAGAAAAGGAGGAGTAAAAAGTAGTGAGAAGCAGGAGAGGAGTCAGATAGAGATTGATCAGACACGAAGAAAGAGGGAGAGACTTGATGCTTATTAAACCAAATTGCAACACTTCTGAGACAAATCCTGCAGTACACAGTCCTTGTTTAGACGACTCTAGCCTCGGCTTGTTCTTGGAATAAGGATTTAAAAGACAGCTGAACACTCACTGATTAGGTTTGAGAGTAATATTTGGCTATATCCCTCCTCTGAATTCTTATTTCATTTCGTTCACAAATGTTTGGCAAGCTCAGTATACAGGCACTATACTATACTCTCTCCCAGGAAACACACACAGACACACACACACACACACACACACACACAGATCCAGACATGCTGATACTCCATTAACAACTCCCATTAAATCTGGAGAAACAAAAAATATGCACTGTTTACTGCAGTATAAATTCATAACCAGCAATAAAACAATTATATGCCAAAATCTCACACACACATACACACTAAGGGATGCACGTACACAAATAAACACACAGTTTAACTTTCAGAAATGGAAAAACAGACAAACAGACCGTCACAAGCAGACGAGACAAGAGAGATTGCATAAATATTCAAAACAAAAACCAACATCTAAAGCCATGAGAGAGGGATTTTTGTCACTTGTCACCTTGCATCCACATAAAAAACACAAATATATCATAATAATAATATTAAAACTTGACAAAAAGGGTAAATGATGAGGATATGTTCAGAAAATCAGCTCTTTATAGAAAGTCCTTTAAATTTGTTTTGCACAATATTTAAAATGGTCTCTTATAAGAAGCTTTCTACTGAAATAAAGCAAATAAAAGTCTCAATAAGTTGTTTAGTGGAGATGGATACATTCACAAAAATTAAGGATGAGAGCAAATAATTTCCTTAGAATTAAATATATAAATTCAAGTTTAAATTCTGTAGCTCTCTCCACAAGTACAAATCTGTTAAATCTGCAGCTACTGGAAAATTTGATGTAAATACAAATATTCAGTTTGTAATTATTTCTGATTCTAATGATTATAAAATCTCTCAAATGAAAGCATCTCAAGAAAAATAAAACTTTCTCATTACAACAAATAATTTGAAAATGTGCTATGATGGTTATTTATATCATTATGCTTATTGATTCGTAACGAGGCCCAGTGATTGAATTAGTCCACATGGCTGAAACAGCTCATAATAAATAAAAAAAACATACTGATTTAGGTAAAACACCAAAATAGAGTGTGAACACTCAATTAATGAGATAACTACGAAAATAATGGGGCATGCTGATAAAGAAATTGGCTAATTTTGAAGATAATTTGCAACTGAAGATGCTAAATGACAAAAAATAACTGCAAGCTGAAAACAAATAAGTGTAAGGAGATAAGCCTCTGTAATAATCTAGAAACAATAATATTATATCTGATGTGCTGATGATAAATGCAATATTTGACATAAAGCAGAGGTTTTAATTTCACTCAACACTAAGTTATTATTTATCTGCATAATTTGCTATTAATTCTAATAATGTTCAAATGACAAATATGACATTTTCTCCATTTGAATTAAGGAAAAAGTGCATAATATTACCAAACAGGTGGGGTTGAAAGAAAATATCCTGACAAGTTAAATTACATTTTTAAGGGTCAGTTAAACTTTTAAATACATTGTGTATAGAGAGTCATGCAAAGACACTGCCGTAAAATATACAACAGTAGAAAAGCATTAAAATGACCAACTAATGCTTTTGTTAAGTAAGTACAATAAAAATGTAACGCCTCTTCAAAGGAAACATTTCTGTATATGATTACCTGTTGTATTGTCAATACACTTTCAACTAACCAGACAGTCCCCTACCAAAATCAACTGGTTTAAGCCGTCTGAAAGTCTGAAACATCTTAACACACAAAAATTACATAAAATACAATTTCCCCGTCATGATATCCAAGCTTTAAAAGAGCCAAACATCGACTTGCTCGTCGCGCTTAAACTTAGTTTGCTGCCTGACACTGCTGACACCTGTCCCAGCACTGGAAGAGCTCTGTTCTCACCTCGCCGCTGCCTAAAACAGACCTCAGCCAGCAGCTTTGTGAAGGAGAAGGGACAAACGGGACGCGTGAGCCGACTTACCGTACAGCTTGTTGGGAGTGCCCTCTCTGTCCGTGGCCTCGGAGGGCAGGAGCAGGGGCTCGTCGTTCAGATCGCTGTCTGAGGTGGCCGCTTTGTCGTCCGCCCGGAGTTCTGCCGCGCTCATGTCGCTGCGCAGGGAGAGCAGCGGCTTGCTCAGCTGCCCTGTAATCATCGGATCCTGGAGGGAGCTGGGAGCCCAGGTGGGAAACAGGGAGGAGAAAATAAAAGAGAAAACACCCCTGGTTAGATGTGCTTCGGCGTCTCACCCTCACCGGCTCCTTCTCTGTGTCTCTACTCACTCTCTCTACCCAGCTTCTCCTTTCTATTGCTCACTCATCACTCTCCCTCTCTCTCCTGCTCCCTCCCTCTCCAGCTCTCTCTTTTATCTGAGGCTGGTGCTACCCCGCTGATACTGCCGGCTGCTGCCTGGTGAAGAACTGTTACGGATCGCGTGGCTTTACCATTATACCCTGCAGTCCTAAAACGGTGATACATCCATCTCCAAGGGCTCATTACTACCTGACATGTGCCTCATCTTCAGCAAACACTAAGCTGACAGCAGTCTACAAAGAGGTTCATGGGCTGATAAATAAATGAAATAAATATAATTCTACATCTAAAGATATGAGTGAAAATACACACCAGTGATTATATCAATTTTCACAGATTTGGGGACACAAAATGAGATCAAAGGTGACATCTTGCATCTACAGAGTGTGAGGCAACATGAACTTAAGGCCTGATTTAAACAAGAGATGAAGTCACTGATGTCCCCAAAATTTTTCTCCCAATTATTTTCATTTTTTGTCGTCACTTAGAAAGAATGAAGAGCAATCTACATGACATGATTAGAGTATTATCTTTCTGATCATCTTGGAATAGAATAAATTCAGCAAAGTGAACAATTAAGAACTTTGAAATAGACTGACATAGACATCATGGTTTAAAAAAAAAAGCACGTTTAAGAGCATTTTATGAGGTTTAAATGCATTTTATCTAAAGGAAGATCCAACACAATTAACAGAATACAGTCTAGAGACATTTTTTTGACTTTTACAAACATTAAAAGGAAAGTTTCTTGGAAAGCTGCTCTTACCTAAACAAAGCTCCAGAAGAAAGAGTAAAAAAAAGAGTTTTCAGAAAGTCCAAATGTTGAAGTCAGTCAAACAGCAGCTAAATCATGCCACCACAGCGCAGAGAACAGCTAGTACATGCTTTCTAATGAACCAGAAGCAGCCGATTCAACCTTCGTGTATCTGAATTGCCACCACAGGTTCAAGCCTGAGGTTGCTTCCTAAGACAGGCACTGGAGATGTCACCTCCTCCCTCTCTCTCTCTCTCTCTCCCTCTTTCTCTCCTTCATACACACTCCCCTCCCGCCTTCACTCCCTCTGTCTCTTCCCCCTTGTGTCCCCTGACTGGAGAGCTCCTCAGACAGTGTTCACCCCACCTCAGGCTCTGAGACACAGACACAGAGCAGCAGGACTATGGCCCTCTTCCTTATTTATGAATCAAGTCCAACCTAAATATATCTGAGCAAAGGACAGGTGACCAGCACATATAGGCACAGAAAAGGAAAAAAAGGGGGGGTGAGTCTTATCTTGCCCCTGCACCCATCAGCACCCCCCTACTTCTATCAGGGTGGTCGATGAGTTCCTGCCCAGAGGGGCCTTTTTAATGCGCTCATCACGGGAATCAGCCCTCTTTGATATGACACATGATAATCTATGAAAATGTTAATCAATAGAAATAGTTTAAGCTGTCGTTAAAAACGTGAGGCGGCTGGTCAATACTCATATCCCTGGTAACAATGTCACTAGTCATCAGGGCTTCATTTGTGGAGCACTTAAATGTGGGACACTGCGCATCAATGCACCTCTCTGCCCGCCGAGGTAAACACATTTTCCCCTCTGTCTGAGCCTGGCCACACTCTGCATGCATTTGGGTCCACCCCCACCTCCTACCTCCTCTCCTTTGAGTTGCTTGATAGGTCCACTGGAGGGCAAAATTAATACCTAATTGAATCTTGCAGTCATCAAAATAATCAATAGTTTTTTATTATTTATTCTTCACAGTCTGTTGACTGTTTGAAAGCTCAGAGGGACAGGGGAGAGCACAGGCAGCCCTGAAATTTCTACCGTTTCACAATGTAATTTTCACTGGGGCATGAGAGTTTGCAAGACCTATAAAAAATGAGAGCAGCGGTTTTTGTTACGAGGTGGGGGAAAAAAATAAAGGAAAAATGGGAATCTTTGCCCCAGCAGCTACGATGAAAAATAGAATAAACAAGGTACTGACACTTCAGAGAAGGGCAGGGTCCTTTCTGTCCATCCCTCCATCTTTTTCCCTTTCCCCTTTTCTCCTTATTTCATCATATCAGGAGTGTGGCGGTACCTCTCTAATGCTGGCATTTCTCTTCCTGACAGACTCCAAACAAGTGCTGGGAATGAGATCAGAGCTCTAATCTTCCCCTGGCCTCTGAGGCTCGAGGATAAGGGGGCAACACATCTCTCACCATCTTACGCAGCCGTTAATTACTTCATTTCAAAACAGCTAGCTTTGCCTATTTGCGATCATGCCGCCAAATTGGGCGTGTTTATTAATTTAAGCTCAGGGAGTAATGCAATTACACATAATGGGATAACTGTAATCGTATTGTAAAAATCCGTAATAAAAAGGGATATTTAAAAAATTACCATAAGAAATTACATTACTGATTCTAAGCAGTGGATGTGTAACGGATTAGCTTCATTTTTTAAAGTCACCCTCAGACCTCTGGTTAAAGCAATAATGTAAGTTTGTGCATGTGTGTGTGTGTGAGAAGGTTGGCGGGAGCAGACATGAGGGAGAAGGTTTGTCTCATTTCTTCACTCAGTCTGGCCACAGCTCAGGAACAGGTTGCAGGAACAAGAAAAAGCACTTGATCCCCCCCTCAGCCTACAGCACACCAAACACCCCCAGTGGCCGAATCATCAGTGGTTAGCAGAGAGTCCCGAGCGTCATCAGATACCCATGCTAATAGCTAGCGGTCTTACCAGTGCTGTCCCAGTGTGAGGGACACTGAGGTTCCAGCCTGAGGCCGACACACTCCACTCCAACACTCAAGGCTCCTCTGGTTATTGAACAGAGAGAAAAATAATCAAAATTATTGTTATGATACTGTTTTATCTTATTCACAATGATCTATAATATTTATACCAACATCTGGAACAGTACAGCTGGAACAGTACAACAGAGAATCTACAGCTCTGTTCATACATCAGGGTTCCTACACCTTTTCCAAACTCAAATTCAAGCACTTTTCAAGCATTTTCAAGATGCACTTTTAAGCTTTTAAGGCACCTTACAGCTGTGGTAAATCATACTCAAATCAATTAAGCTCTCTCCGACTTATATTATTGCTTTATCTAAAAAGCGAACTATTCAGTCAGATAGCGATTCATTATAGTAATGCAATTAGAATTTCAAGCACTTTATTGAAAATCCAAGCACTTTTCAAACCTTGAAAACACTACATTAAAATTCAAGCATTCTCAAGGATATCCAGCACCCTGATACATACAAAGTTAGCAGTTAGTATTCAAACAATTAATGTACTTCACCGTTTTGTACTAACAGGAAATGCTGCAATACGTCCACTGACCAACATCATTCAAACTGTTGAGGAAATCATTATAATTACATTATTGTACTTATAAGGTGAAGATGACAGCAAGAGAGTACAGGTGCATGCCAGTAGAGCTACAACGACTACTTGATTAATCGATTAACAACTATTTTGATAACAGATTAGTGGCTTTAGCTATTTTCTAAGCAAAAAAAGGAAACATTTGCTGGTTCCAGCTGTTCCAATGCGAGAATTTGATCATTTTCTTTGTCGTACATGACAGTAAATTGAACTTCTTTGGGTTTTGGACTGGTGGTCAAATAAAACAAGCAAGGTGAATACATCACCTTGGGCTGTGGGATATTATAATGGTCATTGGTCAACAGTTCATACTGTTTTCTGATATTTAATAGACAAAATGATTAATCAGTTAATTGAGAGAAAATAATGGGCAGCTTAATCAATGATGAAAATGATTGCTATGTAATGCTTTGTAATGTTAAAAGACTATTACTACTACTAATACTACTATATATACTTTTTGTTTTCCAATATCTTCAATCTGTCTCCCCACTAAGAGCAATTAGTGTGATATTTTGCAGCTCCCCCTTACCCCTTTTTGTTTTGCATTGCACTGTGGAAGAATAGTGCACAACAACAGTACACTCAAAAATCAAGCATTTTTTAGTGTGCATACTGATGTTTATGTGTAGTTCATTTTCTTACTCCTCCAGTGAAACACGCTACATATTCTAAACCTCCTCAGCATGAGTATGTGGTATGGAATTGGGACACAGCTTATGAGTTTTATAATCTCTAATGTACGGGTGACATGTCCATTTTCCTGCCTTGTGCCCAGTGCATGCTGGGATAGGACTCAGCGCACCTGTGACCCTGAACTAGATAAGCCGGTGTGAAAAAATTATTAAAGAATGAGGTTTTAAATCCACCCAAAATACAGACCACCATGTGCCAGACTTCTCTGTCAGGCTTCACATGTTCCTATAAACATTAATGTAATGTATCGTCGTCAAATCATGTGTTTGCCTTGTCAGGTTGAATTTATAGATAACAAATGTATTCCAAGCACTACACAAATCATTTATTGTCTGCAATCAATCCACGGCAGCTTTATTTTAAACTCATTATTACTGCTTTAAGTGGCCTACTGGCTAAAGAGCAAATAAATTCATACTGTCATCAGCTGATTTGTTTTTCTGCTGGAAACTGATGAGTTAGTATTCCTTGTAGTGCGGTCGTGATGACCTGAGTAACGCAAGGACACAGATACGGCCAAAATTAATATCCGATATCATCCATAAGAAATTTGTTTTAAATGCTACAGTAGTGTAGTAGTACATGAGTTAAATGTGTCATCTTTTCAGACACTCTTTTAATCAGTTTTCCAGGAGTAAATGTGAATTTGAACAAATATATAAAATGACGTCTTATTGAGCTCTAATATGTGTTTAAGGAATGTTTTACACAAAAATGACTGTAAGCATGAAAGACTGTATGTTAAGATAAACATGATGGTGTAAAAGTTAGAGTGTTGACTCAAAATAATAAAACTGCAACTTTATTTCAAGAACTTTATATTGAACATTACATTTTTGAGTCAAAGATAACAATAACTGTTCTGTTGTGTTACCCTACTGTATTGGGTAAATATCCCAAGACCTCAATGCCTAATGTGGTATGGTAGATGATGATTTGTCTCCCCCTTAGGGTTATTAACCAAACTGTTCCCCTCTCTCATGGTAAATGAATCTTTGTGTAGTTAAGCGACAATTTCACCAAAGCACCTTTATGCATGCAGATGTCTACTAGTGATATTAATAATATGTGTGATTTAAAATGCAGTAAGTTTGTATTATTTTATCTGTAACATTGCTAGCTAATCTACTTCTTCTGTATGCACTCATTTGGACTAGCAGGCCAGTGGAATAAGCAGACAAGGTTTTGAGGTGATTTTTTTTTCCACACTCATTAATATGATCAGCAGTTACCCCTCTCTACTCCACTAAAGCTAAAATGCTCCCCAGTGAATGGTCGGCGGGTCAGTGAAGGCTGAGGGCTATCAAAGCAGTGTATTAAAAGGAGCTCTTTGAAGCTTGTAAACCACGGTGCCCAGCAGGTCCACAACAGATAGACGACTCTGATTGGTCAGGTGTGTGTGTGTTTTTTGCTAGATCGATCCACGGAGCTGACATTCTGGAGCATCAAAGCTTTCAGCACACTAATCTGACTCCTCCTATGAGGGCAAGGGTTGTTTTTATTATTTTCCTTTTTTTTTTTCCTCTATGAAATGCTCATACCTCAGAGGGGCTCCTGCATGCTTATGATATGAGAGTGGGCGAACCATGCGTCTTAAAGGTTTGAAAGGGATTGAAAACATATTGAAATCAAGCTCGGACACTGTATTTATCAAGTGATAAATAATGCAAAACTATAGAGAGAGCGGCAGAGAATCACAGGGACATCCATTGGGCATACCATTGGCAGCAGAAGAGTGACACCGCAGAGATTCACACACCGCTGCTCCTCAAAGTCAGTTTCCCCTCACACTGTCTCTGGAGACCTGCGCCACATACACACTCATGAAAGGTGTGAAAATCTGATTTCCCAAAAAGGATCGGTAATTCTCTGTGAGGGTGGAAGCTACAATCAATAAATCATTGCTAAGTAGATTGTAAAGAAAAAAAAAATTATTCCCCCTTGGTATCAGTGCATTAGGACTCTCCTGAGGATGGATGAGGCGAGATGGGGGTGTGAGACAATCTCAATAAAGAAGAGGCAAATCATACCTTTGGCATTCATCTGGACTGTGGCAAGCAGCTGTCAGCAGAGTGAAGAAGGACCGGGAGACTCGACTAATATCTGAGGGATTCATTTGGCCACCAAGTCCAGGAATGTCTGGAAATATACAAAACCAATACGCTGACTGACGTGCAAGAACACATCCTTCTAGACATCATAACCATTCAAAAATGATTTTGTTTATCAATGAACGCATAAGCAACAAGTTTAGAAAAATCTGCGACAGCCATCCAGTGGTGGAAACTAAATACATTTATTCAACTGTATGGTACTGTATAATTTTGAGGTACAAGTTGCATTTTATACTACCTTATCCTTCTACTCCTCTACATTTTACAGGGAACTATTGTACTTTTATCTCACAGATCTACTTTGCAGAATCAGATTTTACACACAAAAATCAGCTTAAATAAATATGATGCATTATTAAAATGAGCTTTACCTTGACCTGCTGCAACATTAATGCTGCATACATTAATGCATCGGTAATTATCCAAAAATATAATAATAATATAACACTCTGCATAATAAGTACTTTTATGCTTGCTATATTTTGCTAATAATACTTATAATAACGCAGGACTTAATAATGTTGTACTGTGATTTTACTCAGTGGTCGATAAAGTATTCATATCCTTTAGTTAGTAGAAGGTGCAGTACAACAATATAAAAATACTCCATTACAACCCCCCCCCCCTACATTTAAATTCTAGTCATCTTGATGCGCTCTGCTCTTTCAACGGTCAGCCTAGCTCAAGCAGCGGTGGTGGGCGGGGCGCGAGGCCAGATCCTGAATTTCTCAATGAGAGAGAGGAGTAGATGTGCTTCCAGCACCTTTTCAGATTTTTTTTTTTTTACTTTTTATGTGGGAAAACCATGTTAAACAAAATATTAATCATAACAGAGTATTTTTACATACTTTAAAACATGACTGGAGGGGAACTTTAAGTAAAAGTATGACAATATTAGCTAAATTTACTTTAAGCACCAAAAGTGCTCATTATGCATCAGAATTACCCCTATGGCTAATTATAATTATAAAATTATATATAATTAGATTATTATTAATGGATGCATTTATGTGTGAGTAGTATTTTAATGTCGTAGCTGGGTGGGGTGGTGCTGTTTTTAACTACTTTACATACTGCTGGCTAGTTCATTCTAACAATGCATTGTATTTCAAAAACTTATTATATTTTTTTATGGAAAATATTAATCCACAAAGTTTGGAAGCCTATTTCCGCCAATGTGATGAAAAAAAAGATCCTGTAAGTTATTGTAATGAGAAACTTTCTCAAAATAATGACTTAGTATCTCAAAATAATGAGTTTGTATCTCAAAATAGTTAGTATGTAAAAATACTAAGTCATTATTTTGAGATACAAACTCATTATTTTGAGGTACTAACTCATTATTTTCAGATACTAAGTCATTATTTTGAGAAAGTTTCTCATTATTTTGAGAAGGTTTCTCATTATTTTCAGATACTAAGTCATTATTTTGAGAAAGTTTCTCATTATTTTGAGAAAGTTTCTAATTATTTTGAGATACTAAGTGATTATTTTGAGAAAGTTTCTCATTATTTTGAGATACTAGTTAATATTTTGATAAAGTTTCTCATAATTTTGTGAGATACTAAGTCATTATTTTGAGATACAAACTCATTATTTTGATATACTAAGTCATTATTTAGAGAAAGTTTCTCATTATCGTGAGATACTAAGTCATTATTTTGAGGTACTAAGTCATTATTTTGAGATGCTAACTCATTATTTTGAGGTAATAACTCATTATTTTGAAATACAAACTCATAATTTTGAGGTACTAACTCATTATTTTGAGATACTAAGTCATTATTTTGAGATACTAATTAATTATTTTGAGATACTAAGTCATTATTTCTAGAAAGTTTCTCATTATTCTGAGATACAAACTCATTATTTTGAGATAAGTAACTCATTACTTTGAGAAAGTTTCTCATTATAATGACTTACAGGATCTTTTCTTTTAATTTATTATTTTATATTATTTTTTATTATCACATTGGTGGAAATGGGCTTCCATAGAAAAGTAACCAGTAAGTAGCTGTCAGATAAATATAGTGGGGAAAAAAGTACAATAAACCTCACTGAAATGTAGTAGAGAAGAAGTATAAAGTACCATAAAATGAAAATACTCAAGTACAATACAAAAGTACTTCACAAACTGTACCCAAGTAGCTGAAATGTATTTAGTTACTTTTCCACCACTGAAGGATCAACTGTTTTATCACCTGGAGAAACTTTGCACAACTGTAAGGTTAATTCATTGTATTTGGCACCAGTTCAAATTGTTGAAGTTGGCCTAATAAAACCTCTGTGAAGAAATGATTTGTGATTTAGAGGACATCCTACCTGTACTTGACACAGTTTAACACCTTGAGCTCTATCCCAAAGCAAAAACAGGTTAGCTTAGCTTAGGTGTAACAATTAACAAAGTTAAAACCAAGACAAAACTAGTTTTAAAGGCGGAGAATCATTTGTAAAATATAAATACCACGAAGAAAAACACATTTAAGCTCTCATCTGTCCTTTTCTTTAGCTAATTAGCATCACCTCTCCTCCTTTCAACGGTTGGCATCGTCTCTGCCAGAAAGACTCCAGTACCCACAATGCCTCACGGCTTTGTTTCAGTCATGTGATCGAACTTATGACAGAGGAAGCAGGCTTCGACAACAAACATCACTTTGTTGAATAGTGGATGTTTTTGACATGAAGGAGACCTAATTCCGTTGTCGTGGACCTTTAACATGTATTTTTACCTCAACACGTATTGAGATATTATAACTGTCCGGATAATAACAATGGCGGAAGTGGAGGAGCAGGTAAGCACTGCATGCTAACGTTAGCTGGCTAATGTTGATGTTTTATATGAATCAATGAGAATTATGATATGTTGTCAGCTGCCTTTTGATTTGATTTAGCTTGTTATCTATCAGTGTATGTCGCGTGGAGAGCGTTAATCTGTGATTTGGTCCTGTCTATATTGATTTGATATCTGTGTGTTGCCTTTTGTAAGCAAATTGTAGCTGCTGTGCCCTCTCCACAGTCTGTGTTTGAGTTAAATTATATTCCAGTGCATGCAAGCTTTAAATGCGACACTACTGTATGCTTTGGTGCTTTAATATATAAACACATTTAATGACATATTGTTAAAAATCCATTTAAAATGTCTCCTCCTTCAGGGCAGAAAACAAAGTGAGGAGTTCACAGATGAGTCTGAGGTAAGAAACACATTAACATCACTTTGTGCTGCCCTTTCTTTCTCCTGCAGAAAGAGTGAGAGCAAGTTTATTTGGAGGTAAAAGTAAGAAATGCACCTTAAAATGTCATGCAGTTGCACCAGTATGTCAATTTAAAAATACACCAACAGCAACATATTGTCCATGACAGGCATGTGCATACTTCTGTCAAGCATGGTTGATTTTTGAACTCAAGTTAAGTTCGCTGCCTACTGAAAGGACTATAATACACAGCCAGCCTTTATCAACCCAGCTTGATCCCAGAAGGATCTTTGTCAGGTTTTGAGAGGTGTCAAACACTCATGAATTACAGATAGCTTTCCAGATCCATCAATATTACGACTGAGCCAGGGCATGTTAGAGTACACTTGTGCTTCTGAGAATCACAAGTAGGCTAAATAAAATATAGCTTTACACATCAGCCTGGCAGGAAGGGGAGTTTGTCTTTATAGGAAGCAGAGGATAGAATGAAATATCAGGGAGAGGCTGCAGCCGACGCTTGCGCCTCTCAGAAGAAAACAGTTAAGAGTGAGCGAAAGGAAAAGGGGAAATTTCCAGGCTTGTAAATAGAAAGAGCTCCTACATCCTGTTTTCTGTCTGTGCACAGTGTGTTTAGTACTGTAGGACACGAACACTCACAGGGGAACGAGCACTAGGGAGTGTGGGGATTGTGTGTCTCCGCCAAGTGTCTGCAAGCAGCGGATTATTTACTTAGGAAGCTTCAATATAATGTAGCTTGCTTGGTGTCTGCTGCTGTTACCTGGTTGGATAAAGGCAGCGAGGGCCGGTGTGCTCTACACTCTGCTACTCAACAGAAGAAACAAGCAGGATTACAATTTGTCAAAATTGTGGATCTTGAAAGTCAGACACACATGCTCTGGCCAGACTAGTCTGATTTGTAATGACATAATAAAGTTATCAGTTTTTGCTTGGTCTTGTTTTGTTTTGGTTCTTGAACCATTCACGTAGTCAAGGGAAAAGGTTTTATTTTAACTTTGTAACAGACTTACTGCACCTCTTCTTCCTCACTTTAGCACTGAACTTGACAAATTCACACTGGAGGGTCATGACAATCATCGGCCTGTAACGAAGTACCTGACCGATTACTTGAATCCTAATTGGAGGATTCTTTTTGAAATTATTTTTTTTACCATATTTACAATATGTGTGCTCAGTCCTAACTTCTCAACAATTTCACTAGGAATAAATTAAGTTTTAACTTATCTTATTTGTCTGAGATTGTGTCCAAATTTTGCTTTGACATAACAGCTATGCTACCAAAAAGCACATATAGTTTAAAGATACAATCTCGAATATTTTCATTTAAATAAACGTCTGTTAAGTTACTATCTATCGCCAAATGATGCAACACAATGGTGATTGAGCCTATGGCCCACTGATGAAAGCCCTTGCATTTGTAGTATTACTCTACAGTACTGTTTTTTCCGGTCTCTGCTAGCGTTAGTTGAGTAAACGGTTATTATGCCTGAACAACACAGAAAAGGTTGATGACTACAAACTGAAACTGAAACTTAAGTGAGGGCCAAAAACACACCTGCAATTACTGATTATCGCCATAGGTGCCATGAAAGACAACAAAATGAAAATCTTTGAGATTACAACTTTAAGTGTTTGAGTAATAATAACTTTATTTATATAGCACTTTTCAAAAACAAGTTACAAAGCGCTTTACAAAGACATGAAACAAAATAAAATACCAGATATTTAAGAATAAAAGTAGAATTGATACAATAATAAAAAGAAGCGAGGTATGAATTGCTAAAACACAGTAAAGCAAGTAAAATAAAACCAGAAGAATAACTGATTCAAGGGAAAGCCATTCTGAAAAAGTGTGTTTTTAAGAGAGATTTAAAAGAAGAAACAGAGCTAGCCTACCTGAACTCCTCCAGCAGGCTGACTCCAAAGGCTCCATCTCCCCTCGTTTTTATCCTTGACCTAGGAATTACGAACAGACCTCTGCCGGAGGATCTCAGGCTGCAATCAGGCTCGTAAGGGGTTAGTGAATCAGTGATATAATCAGAGGCCAACCCCAAGCGTGCTTTAAAAGTAATCATTAAAATTTTAGAATCAATTCTAAAACGTACAGGTAACCAGTGTTGCGATGCTAAAATAGGAGTTATGTGGACTCTTCTATTGGATTTTTGAGTAGTCTTGCTGCAGTATTTTGAACTAGTTTAAGTTTGGAGAGGTTTGCATTGAGTGAGACAGGAATACAGTGAGTTACAATAGTCTAAGCGGGATGTAATGAAAGCGTGGATGACAGTTTCCAGATTCTTAGCGGATAAAAAAGATTAGATTTTTGAGGTATTACGAAGTTGCATAAAGCACGATTGAACAACTGACTTCACCCGTTGGTCAAAGTTAAGTTTGTTATCAAAGATAACACCCAAATTTCTGCACTGGGTTTTGATACAATGGGATAGAGAACACAGTGAGAGGGGGAATGCTCGCTGGGGGGGTCTGGACCTTTGATAAGGGCTTCCGATTTATCTGAGTTTGACTGAAGAAAGCTTTGAGAGAGCCAGTTTTTAACATCTGTGAGACAGGATTGTATTTTTGTTGTGTTGTTGGAGTCAAACGAGAAATAGATCTGGGTAGGAAAAACATGCTGAGGTGAACGGAGGAAAATGTCTTAATATTTAGGGAGATATGTCCTCCTGTTTAGCCTTAATGCACATTTATAACTAGTGCACTCTTCCTTGTATATTTTAAGAATAACAAGGAATCTTAACTGTCAACAGGCAAAGAAATGGGCAGAAATAGTTACAAGACGAAGGCCAAGTCAGTACATGACAAAACAAGGGCAAGTTACAAGAGATTTAACACAAAAGATGGGTTGGAAAAAAGAAAAAAGCAACATAAAGTGTTGAAGAACAGCTTCAAGGAGAGGTGTTTAAATGGGTTGAGATCAGGTGACAAAGCATAGCATTCACATTATTTATTATTATTTAAGACATTTGGTGCAGAAGCACCTGCATTTGTCAAGTTTATTCCTACTCAGTTATTCAGGTTTTTCCTATCATTTGTCACCCATCTGTACATTGTTGTTTGAGACAGAAATGAATGGAGGGGTGCTGTGACTAGTGTGGTCTTCAGTGTGTATTTGAAAGCAGAGTGTTATCCTTATTGTAGACAGAAGGCTTGGGTTAAGCTGTTGTGTCTTAACTGCCTATACTCAAAGTGTATGGCGAAAATAGTTACAACACAAAGGACAGCTAAGTAGTTGACAAAACAAAAGGCAACTTACAAGAGATGGCAAAAGTTTGAAAATGGGTAGTTTCTCTCCGGGGATGAAGTTTGCCTTTGTTGTTTGATACACCTTTGAAACCCGTGACAAATGCCCTCGCATCAGAAATCTCACAACCAGAATACACAGGAAATAGCCTAGATATGGCGTTGTTGAGTGGGAAAGGATTGTTTTTGAAAATAACATTTTTTCCACGCTATTGTCCCCCACCTTCAACCCAGTAGCACATAATGGCAGACAATGTTTTGAGTTGATGCACCCTCTGGGCAGCCACAGACTGTGCAGCATTGGTTATAAACTGAATTATGAGTAATATTCAGGCTGTGACTGGCCGCAAATGTTGGCTCACGCTGGAAAGTGTAACACAGTAGAATACCTTAAGTTTGCTTTATGAAATGACTAAATTCATGTATCTCACTGGGGATAAACGGTCTCGTGAAACAATAACTTTATGCTGTATTTCACGCCAGGTAATGGGAATTTTGTCTTTGTGCATATATCTCCTGATACACACATGCAAGACATATGAATTTCTTTGCAGAGGCCAGAATACATGTAGGATTGGCCGTTAGTGTTTGCCTGCTGGGTTCAGTGTCTTGCTCAGTGACACTGTGGTGGTGGCTGGGCATTGTGAATGTAAAACCAGCCTCCCAAAATGTGTTAGTTACATATTTTGCTGCAGATTGTTGTAGAAATGCTGCTGAAGGTATTGAAGGTCTTCTACCTTGTGTTTATTATCTTTTTATACAGCAGTATTATACTGTATGTGTGGATGTGGAGCTGAAAGAATTAGATGATCAACAGAAAATTATTCGGCAACTATTTTGATAATTTGTTAATCATTTCAGTTATTTTTATCTGTCCTTCACGATACTTAACTAAAATATTTGGGTTTTAAACTCTTGATCAGGAATGCAAGACATTCGTCATGTTGGTTTCCCGATATTATAATGGACATTTTTTTTTATTGTTTTCCGACACTTTACGGACAAAATGATTAATCAAGAATGTAGTCATGTTTTTTTTCTTGTTAATTAAATAAAGATAAGTGTGGTCTGACATTCTGCGATTTGACCAGACTTTGCAAAAAGTAGAATTTGAAAAAAAGATTTCATCTTTTCAAGAATTAACTTGATGTACAGAGGAACAAAATCGAACATCCCGTCAATTTAAGTAATTTAAAATGATTTTCATATAATGATAAATTTTGATATTAGAAAAATATTCTTATTAAGAAATCTGATATTGATTTTTCTTATCGTTTTGACCTAACTTCCAGATGTGTTTATTTCAAGCTTATTTCAAGTGTGATGGACTTAAAGGTGTCCTGTGGAGTTTTCTTGTAAACAAACAAATTGCTTACATTCAGTGTTTCTCACCAAAACACGTTCGGTGTCTCTTTGACGTCTTAACAAACATGTATTTAAAATTATGAATTGTTTACATCCATGTTTAGGCTACTACTTAGCAGTCCTCTTCTTCACTGCCTTTGTTGGCGCATTACTATGTTTTTTGGCGCAGTTTTCACTGTCGGTGGAATAGTGTGAAACCAGTGGCAGAATGTAAATTGCGGCGCCCTCGTGCACGAAACAAACAAAACGGGATCCACACATAAAAACATCATTCCATAGCACCGCTGATGGTCAAAAACTCTGCAGGGTACCTTTAAGTCGCCCCCTTGTCAAACCTCTTTTAAAAAAGACCAGATTTTAAAACAGAACACAGGATTTAAATGACATGAAGTGGACATTTTGTATATTTCAGTTTACTGCATGAAGGGTTTAGTCAATGGCTTTCAAAGAACATTGTGAACTGTGAGGTTTGTGAGAGGACACTGTGCTGTTGTAATGAATACCTTTAAAGAAAATGTCATAGTGAGAGCACATCTTACAAGTCTACTTTCTCAACCAGGAGGAGGACAGCGAGGAGGAGCCCAAGCTGAAGTATGAGAGGCTCTCCAATGGGGTGACAGAGATCCTCCAGAAGGATGCAGCCAGCTGTATGACCGTCCATGACAAGGTAGAGGTTACAATCCACCACCCACAAGGGCATTTCAGTCTCAAGTCCGCCCATCTCAAGTACAGATTTCACATTGTTTATGTACACATTTGAGAGATGTCCTCTTCAATGCTGGTTTTCGTCCCCTCTGTTCAATCTGTAAAGGCAGCCCATTCTTTTCTCACCTTCCCCTGCTTTTCCTCTGAGGGAGTTGCATCAAAAGACGCCAGGCGCCATTGTCTTCTCCTCTTTTTATTCCCACTCTTACATATTTTTCGCTCCTCTCCTCTGTTTGTCGAATGTTGATATTTTTAAGAGGGCCACTCTCAGCGAGATGGTTAATCGTTGTGGCACCGGCAGCACACATGCACGCCTGAGCAGAGCAAAAGTCATACCCAGTTATGTCTCCTCACCTGATGTTTTATTAACCGCTATTGATTTTCATTTATTTATTTTTACTTTGAGGATTTGGTCCCCC